>JAYESD010000012.1:58615563-59054007 GCA_036927565.1 Tuctoria greenei
ACGGATGCTCTTCCAAGAGCGTGACGGCCGGGTGATGCTCCTCCAAGAGCGTGGCGGCCGGCGGACGCTCCTCCAAGAGCGTGGCGGTCGGCGGACGCTCCTTCAGGAGCGTTTCGTGCAATCGGGAGAGGGGCCATTACGGATCGAAGGGTTCGGCGGGGAGGCAGCCATGACAAAGGTACGTGAAGCTATCAGAGTAGGCCCAACACTGCGTTGGGCCGCTTGTTATTCGTGGGCTGAAACTGCTCTTAGTCACTTTGTATTCCTGGGTTAAAACTGCGCTAGAACGCTTGCTGTTCGTCCCCATGTACGCGTGAGGCCATGTACCGAAATTTGGCGTCGTTAAAGGAGCTGTTTTTCGATAAAGGGAGAAATTTATAATTTGACACGCGATGGGCCCGAACATGGCTTGTATACTCCAATTCAGTGCTTCCATGCGTGCTCCTACTTAATGTCATGATTTTATTGGCCCTTTCATTTCCTAACATAATGCCTGATTTAACTTCAACCACTTAGATGATGACACATAAGCGCGGAGTACGCATGTAAGCACAAATGTAAGCACAATTAGATGATGACACATTTAACTCCAACGGAATCCATGCAGGTGCTTCCACATCCGGAACGCCGTTCATCTTCACCGGCACATATGTAAGGTCCCCGTTGTGCCGGTGTGTACATTAACCCCCGTCGTACTTCCCCGGTGGTGGTTGGAAGACCCCTGCAGGTATGTTCTGATTCCTATCCTCTAACTACATCTAGGTTTCCAATGACATGCGGTTCACCACCAGAGAAATACCAGAAAAGCCTCGGTGATGAGAGCAGCATGATAATTTCTTGATGACAAACTGGCTGCAAGCCGTGTCCGCCCCCCCCCCCCCCCCCCCCCCCCCCCCCGTTCTGTCCTCCCATGCGTCACCCCGCTGATGTGTCAAAATGTTATTGGTCCCTTTATTAACTCTTTGTTTAACTACCATACCTTCACAACAAATAATATGATGACACGTCAGCGAGAGTGTCATCAAAAAACTAGAGATGGATGCGTCAGCAGGCCGTAGTCAGTTTTCACCAAAAAACTTGCATGCCGGTCAACCTTTTTGGTTTGCCTGGTGGTGAACCGCCTGCGTCATCAGAAACCTAGAGATGGAGTAAGAGGTTTGGAATCAGAGCATACCTCTAAGGCTCTTCCCAACAACCACCGGGGACCGACGACGTACGGGGGGTTAAGGTACACTGGCAGACGCGTACCATACGTGTACCCCGGCCAGCCGTGTAGATTCCTTCGAACCTCCGACAGAAGATAGTGGCATGCAAGTTTCATTCTGTATGGAGAATGTTTGTCGTGTATTCATCGGGGAACACCAGATACACTTTATATAGGCTAGCTAGTGTAGTGTTAAACCAAAACTAAACCATTTCGCACTACAACTGACTGCAACTTCCGTACCTTACGGACTGGAATCAGAGCATACCTGTAAAGCTCTTCCTAACAACCAACGGGGACGGATGACATACGGGGGGTTAAGGTACAATGGCACACCCGTACAGTACGTGAACCCGGCCAGCCGTGTACTAGTGGTTTCCTTCGAACCTCCGGCAGAATAAAGCGGCATGCATGTTTCTTTCTGTATGGAGAATGTTTGTTGTGTATTCATCAGGGAACACCAGATACACTTTATATAGGCTAGCTAGTGCAGTGTGAAACGAAAGCTAAACCCTTTCACACTACACAGATTCAAAAGCTAGCATTAATGACTAAACGTAGGCCAACACAGTCAAACAATGACGTTAGACCAACGTAGTCAACAATAATTGTTACATGTGTGCATGCTTATCCTGTCTACCGTCTGGTGTTGAACCGCCTGCGTCATTAGAAGCCTAGATGGAGTTGGAGGACAGGAATCGGAGCATACCTGGCTGGACCAGGATCATGATTCCTAGGCGGTGGTGAACCGCATGCGTCATCGGAAACCAAGATGTAGTTAGAGGACAGGAATCAGAACATACCCGTTGGGGTCTTCCAACCACCACATGGGACACACGACGGGGGTTAAGGTACACACCGGCACACCCGGGACCTTACATAATGTGCCAGTGAAGATGAACGTCGTTCCGGCTGTGGAAGCACCTGCACAGCTTCTGTTGGAAGGTGACCGACTCGCGAAGATGTGTGAGGTCGACTACGCCAACATCCAGGTATGTCACCGTCCGCTGCCACGGTTTACCATTGCTCCGCCGCTACAACGTGTTCACCTGCCGCTGCTCGTCATCCTTTCACATGGTCGGGATGCGTTGGTGGATGCGGCCAGATGGTTTCTCTTGCAGGTGTATGGTAGTTACATGTGTTTGGTCGGGTCATGTGGTTAGTCCACGATGCACCCTAAACCCGGTGTTGAGGCCGTGTATTTTTCATTTGTGCATACACTCTAGTGACATGTGACAAAGTGCTCATTCATCAATTGCGTTTGGTTTGACGTCAAAGTTCGATTGGAGATAGATCATCCATTTCTTTATGTCTTGGATCATCCAAATTATAGTTTGGTTGGATGGACTGGACGATCCATTTTTTTCTTGGTAGGTTGGATGAAACTTGATTGGGATTATTGAATCATCAAAGTTGATAATTTCATAATATTATTCGTGCGCATGATGATGGATCGTGCACGCCGAGCACCGAGTTATTCGGATCGCTGAGCAAAGTTCAGGCGTGGAGTTCGTGTGTGCCCGTGCGCCCTGGAAGATTCGGTGCGCTCGTGTACATGGAAATCATTAGGGCAGGGTGGTACAGTCGTGGAAACCGTGCAGTTCTCCCTTGGCTGTATGATTTGGAGCGTGAACGTACGTTGCAACCATCTGGGGATGCAACTTTGGTGTTCCCGTTTGAGCTTCCATGCGTACTCCCGCTTATGTGTCATCATCTAATTGGTTGAAGCTAAATCAGGCATTTTGTTAGGTAAATGAAAGGGCCAATAAAATCATGACACTTAAGTAGGAGCACGCATGGAAGCACTTAATGGGAGTATACAAGCCGTGTCCCTCCCGTTCTGTCCTCCCATGCGTCATCCTGCTGATGTGTCAAAATGTTATTGGTCCCTTTATTAATGCTTAGTTTAACTACCATACCTTCACAACAAATAATATGATGACACGTCAGTGAGAGTGTCATCAAAAAACGGTGGATGCAGCCTTTACTGCACGCATGCTGCAAAATGTCGCTACGTCAGGTGATCCTGGTCCAGGGAGGTATGCTCCGATTCCTGTCCTCCATTTTAATTGCCTCTTGTTTGCATCAGCATGAAGTACAATCTTTTTTCTTTTTTGCCTACAGCATGAAGTGTCATATAGATCGACCGCAATAATTAATGAGGAAATACCATATTTAAAAAGACTCTTGAAAATAGGATGCAGTAAAATTCACTACGTCAGGCGATCCTAGACTGCCTGCAAGGGTCTCCCCAACAACCACCGAGGACGCACGACAGGGGTTAAGGTGCACCGCAACACCGGCCCGGACTGTATGTGTACCCGACCAGCTTCGTAGTTTTGTTTTATAATTTATTCCCAAGGCTTAAAAGTTTGCTCTTCCTCTCTGTTTTTGCTCTGTTTGCTCTTCCCTAGGCTTAAAAGTTTTATATTGTACGATATTTTTACATGTGTAATATGACATATGATATATAACCTGATGGTTTTGCAAAAAAGAAATGGAGGAGAAATATGTATATCCCATGCAACTACGTAAATACACCCCAATTATTTAGTTAGTTATTTTTTAAGATGATAAAAAATTATTGTCTTTTTCTAAGTGAGGTGGCTGGGGTAGATGATGTACATGACATAATAACTTGTTTGGCATGCCAATGTGGATGTCCAACCCAGACTAAGGATGATAGCAAAACTGTCTTTTGAAGTTGATAGACTAAATAATTGACCCATTTGAAAGTTCAAAGACCAAACTTAGTTTTGATTGAAAGTTTGAGGATGAAGTTGAGTATTGCTAGCTTGATGAGCTCAAGCTCAAAAAGTTCGAGTAAGTTCATTTGTTGTTGTCATCTGTGATATGTACGTATGATTAACTAAACTATATAATTCTATTAAAAATGTTCTATGGGACACAATTTTTATATATGATAGAAACAAACTCGCTCAAGTTCGACTCGTTGACAGCCCTACATGGAATTAAAGTTTTTGTGCAATCGCGTAATCAAAGATTTTCGTCCGTTGGATCTACATCTTATGGTTATTACATCTTTTCATTCAACCCCTTCCACCAGTACCACCACCCCTCCACCTGGTGGAGGTAGTTAAACAAAAAGATTCAATGACCGTAATGTAGATGGATCAAAGGGTTGAAGATGGTTGATTGCACGATTGCACCAAACATCTGATTACATTCTAGTTGAACCCGACTTTAAAACAGGAATTCTTTTAACACAGATTATTCCAGTCGTGATGTTTTCTCTTCTTGTTTTTGTGATGTTTTATTTTTTCTTGTTTCGTGATGTTGTGTTTCATATTTTGTACTTCCTCCTTCCCATAATACTTGTCGTTAATAATTAGGACAAGTTATTTTCTAGTTCAAATATGAACTAAAAAAACTTGTTCTAACAACAAGTAATATAGGAAGGAGGGAGTAATGTTTTATGATAATGAACTCAATATTGTTTGACTGTTCCATCTATTATTTTATTTTCTATCTGCTATTTAGTAAACTATCTATTCTATCTATATACTCTACTAATGAACGACCGTCCACACCGCCGATGGCCTCTAAAGTGGCCTGTACCATACTTTAGCCGCTGGAGGTGTCAGGAGATCGCCCGCAGTGGGGCCTGCAAAGCAGTCTGTAAAGTAGTATACAGTACTAACCGGTAGCAACGACAGGAAAGAAAAGATGTGACAATGAACAGAGAGAAAAGAAAGGACGAGAAAAAATGTTAGAGAAAAGATAGGAATAACTCCAACGTTCCACTGGCCCTATGCCCCTATACGCGGTGTAATCATTACAACTACTCCTATACGCGGCCAAAAGTTATTACCTCTGCTTCAAGGGAAGTGCCGCCGACTAGATTTGCCGATTAGTTTATTTTGTGTTTATTGGGGAATATGTAACAGCTAGTTCTGTCAATTAGAGACGACTGGAATGAAAAGCGGAGACAATGAACAGAGAGAAGGGCACCGACTGCTGTGAAATCTGGACTTCTGTGTAAGCGTGCAATATGCGAATCTTAGCAGTTTGATGGACCTCCAAGGGTGGCTGCACCTTTTACATATAAATGTGTAAAAAGTGCGCAACCAGGTGGAGGGATCTATGTGCAAAAAGTAAGACACCCTTGGATGTCCATCACACGACTGAGATTCGCGGATTGCACGCTTGCACAGGAGCCCATATTGCACAACAGTCGTTGCCTTCGTTACAAACTACTGTATGATTGAATGTATTCATTTCCGAAAGAATCCATTTCTTTAAATTGTCCCGTGAGTTTCATTTGACGCAAACGGGGCTAAACATAAGACGAGCGCGCATAGGGGAAACACAACAAGTGCAACATTCATCAGAGACTAGCGGGCATAGGGGAAACACATATACTAGTACAAGTCTATTTTATATACTCCCTTTGTTCTCTTCTAATTGGCGTTGGGGGAACTAGCGGTGCATCCAAACGGGAATGGAGCTAATATAATCCATATAGTACAACGCCAGACAGCAGAACAGGTGATGCTCGTGCTTAATCCTACAGTTCTCTGTACAGAAGACTGACCACATCTCCCACGTAGGCCTGCTACAGTGGGCAGTTCCCTGGTTCCCCCCATTGAGCAGCCCCAAGCATCATCATCAATGTTGGGCACCGCCACTGGCGGCTCTTCTGGACGAGGCCTGCCGAGGAACCTCCAGACGACACCATCGATACTATTAATGGCTCCACGCTGACACCGGCAGCACGCCTTGATGGTCCACGTCATGGCGATGGACCCGACCACATTGTAGTCGACGTGGGCCTCACCTTCGACCTGCCAGATATAATCAAAGGCATCAAGGGCCCCGCAATTGGCGTCGTAGCGGAGCATGGCGAGGATGTAGGCCGCCACCATGTGGCCGTTCGCGGCTGCCCGGCAAGGAACTAGGTGCCCGGCTACGCGCGACCGTGCATGAAGACGAGGTCGAACCTAGTGACGTAGCACGCCTGAGGGTTGCCGACGATTGCCAGGCGCTCCATGAAGCGGTCGTAGCTCCGGTTATACTTCCAGATGCTCACCCGCTCCACACGCGCCTATCCACGGCTAGATCCCGGCACGCCACGTGCATGGCCTTGCAGGTGGCACGCAGACCGGAGAGGTCGTCTATGGGCTGCGGGGAGGTTGCGGCGACCCACCCTGCGATCAGGACCGCAATATCGTGCAGCAAGGGGAACTCCGTGGCCTTCGAAGGGAACCAAAGAGGACGCGCGCGACGGAGACGAAGAGGAAGTGTACGCGTGGAGAAGAGGATGGCCTGTGTGTGTTGCGGAGAAGAGGATGGAGTGTCTTTATTAGTACGCGCAGAGAAGATGATGAGACGCGCGCAGTCATGGTTATGGCGTCTAATGTGCACTGTTTGGAATGCTATTTGTAAAACTGCGGTTACGGCTTCTAAAGTGCAACTATACGCTACTTTAGCCGCTGGAGTTGTCAGCAGGCAGGAGATCGCCTGCAGCGGGGCCTGCAAAGCGGTCGGTAAAACGTACTCCTCCCTCCGCCCCAACTCAAATCTATTTTTAGCTTTGGTAAAACTTACCTTTGATCAATGATTTCTGGCCTGGTCCTTATCCTGATCATCAAGGTCTCGGTTTATATGCCCACCCCTAATTTACGTAGTAGTAGCATATGGGATATACATATTTGTCCTCCATGTTTTTTTTTTGCAAAACTATTTAGTGTTATATCCTATGTGCATATTACATTTGTAAAACTAATTTAATGTATAAAAATTTTTCAAAGGGAAGTCTTAGGTTTCGTCAAATCTATATTTGAGCTTTACGCAATTTTGATCTGTTTTAACAATACAAGAATTGTACTTTTAGATTCACCATGAAAATATTTCCATAATATACAATCTAGTACTACATGTTATTAAAGTTAATAATTCCATATAAATCATTTGTCAAAGGTAATTAGTTTGACCAAAATAGAAATAGAGTTGAGTTGGGGCGGAGGAAGTATTATACGTTGCTGTTTGCCGCTTAAGGTTTCGTCCTTCGTTCAAGCCGTAGCCATTTGTACAAGCGGCTGATGCGACCAGGCGCACCGAGCTTACGTCCGCGCCAGTCACCGAGGCGCCTTAAACGCGCGCAGCGCATGCGCATCTTTGAATTCAATTGGAACCTCTCCGCGTCCCATCACCACTACTGCGCGCGTCGAGAGACGAACATCCAGGCGGGTTGAAATCCCCTGCAGTACTGCAGGTGCAGTAGACATGGCTGACATGAGGGCCCCACATGGTGTGGGACCCACATGTTAGCCACCTCTACTGCAGCTGCAGTACTGCAGAGGCCCCACAACTCAGTTGCAGTAACCGTAGTGCAGTTACTACAGGGGATTTTGTCTACACTATAAGATCACCGGTGCACGCCATTGTCTTCTCCTCACAGCCACTCTTCCTCTCTTCCCAAAACCGCGCCAAGAACACCATGGCTGACAAGACAATGGCGCCGCCAAGCCCGCTAAAGGACGCCAAGGGGAAGCGTCCCCGACCGGACTCGGCCCCGAACATGGAGTGGGCTCTCCGGAAGATGGCGCGCGATGTATTTGACTCTACATCTCGCTCTATGCATCGCCTTGGGCTTGGTCCCCTTCCAGAGTATGCTGCCATGGGGACCACGAGTCACTACGTCTTCGGCATGACGCACTTGGCCAGTCGCCTCGACGTCCTCTGGGAGACGCTTGCGGACGAGCTCGGTGTCGCCGGCCGTGACAACATGGTGGCGGCTACGTCCAAGAAACTAGGCTTCCCGTCTCCACCGCGGGAGGTGCCCCCGCCTAGCCAGGAGCCCAAGGAGGAGGAGGAGGAGAAGGAGAAGTAGGTGGAGCGTGGTGGAGACGTAGTTTTTTTCTTGATCTTAGTTGTGTTGTTTATCTTTTCTTGTTTGTAGTTTGTGTTTTTCTTTTTTCCTGTTTGTAATGTATCGTCTTAAGGTAATGAACTATATATTTTTGTTCATTGGTGCGCAAAAATAGTTATAATGTTGTTGTTCTAACGATAAACTAGTGGACTATTTATCTCTTTTATCTTTTAGAATGGAATATATTCCCACTTCCAACTCTACTGAGCCGGAGATCCAGAATGTGACTATCACCTATACTAGTTTATCTGACAGGACCAGCAGGGAGAAGCCCACTCTCTGTTCAATCCCAACACGGACCCAACATAATGAGCAATCAAACAGCAAAGCACATAGTAAATCACAAAAAATGCAACAACATTTTATGGAGTACGTATCAACATTAGTCCAGATTAGATGCTCGTGGGCGTCATTGCAAAAGGGTGAAGACAATAAAGACTTGATTCCGGATGGCTTGCAAAAACAAACTAGAAGTTAGGGTCATCGAAATTTTTGCCCGATTTGGATTGAGTCTTAGTTATAGACTTCCATAATAATAAAATGTGTCAGGTATTTTAACTTTCACAAGTGTGTCATAAAATGTATCGGGTGTTTTGCTTTCACTAATGTGTCATAAAGTGTACGCCGGCCACGTATCCTGATCCAACCGTACAACTTCAAATAAAGATGGGTTAGAGCATCTCCAACCCTTTTGTTATTTTTGGTTTGCTATTCTTTCAAATGACAAATATGCTATCAACATTTAGCATCTCATTCCATGAGCATCTCCAACCCATTTGCTATATGATGTGCTATATTAATTTTATTCATATTTTATAGTATATAATAATTATTTTAAAATTCAAATAACATTGTTGCAATGGCTATATTGTAACGGTTGTATTTATAACGGCTTTTATCAATGGTTATGTTTCTAACGACTATTTTTCAATGGATGTATTTCCAATGGCTAATTTTCAACGACTATTTTGCAACGCAACGATGATAATGTACAAGAATCAGGAATAGCAAACCGGATAGCATTTGCTACTAGTAGCACACCGAGAGCTCCATATATAGAAAATGGCTAAAAGTAGCAATCCTAATAGCAAACTGGTTGGAGATGATTTTTGCTCTAGATTTGCTAAATAATAGGATAGCACATCATATAGCTAATGGGTTGGATATGCTCTTTTAGCCATTACCTATATGGTGTGATATCCTATTATTTAGCAAATTTAGAGCAAAAATCATCTCCAACCTGTTTGCTATTAGTATTGCTACTTTTAGCCATTTGCTATATGGAGCTCTCGGTGTGCTACTAGTAGCAAATGCTATCCGGTTTGCTATCCCCAATTTCTGCTACATTATTGTTGTTTCTGTCGCAAAATAGTTGTTGAAAATTAACCATTGGAAATACAACCGTTGAAAAATAGTCATTAGAAATATAACCAATTAAAAATAGCCGTTAGAAATACAAACCTCACAATATAGCCGTTGCAACAATGTTATTTGAATTTTAAAATAATTAATACATATTAATAAAATATGAAATTTTTTGATATAGCACATCATATAGCAAACGGGTTGGAGATGTTCATAGAATGAGATGCTAAATGTGGATAGCATATTTGCTATTTGAAAGAATAGCAAACAAAAAATAGCAAACGGGTTGGAGATGCTCTTAGAAGATTGGTGGAAAATAATACGAACTTATAAGAAAAAGGAGAAGAAGAAAAAGGATGGCGCGCGTTTCGATACATGAACCGTGACACTGCTGACATCCATCATCATTGGCCAGTTCCCGACTCCGCTGATCTCTCCAGCATGTATTCACACTAGCTACTCTCTGGTGACTGGACCTAGGGTATCCCGTGGCCCACCCGACATATCCAGTGGGTGGGCTCCTGAGAAATGTTGTTGTTGTTGTACATGGTGTTAGGTTGAGACCATGCATCTTGTGGTCATAACGATAAGAATTAAAAATTAGAAAGAGTATATAAGATTCAAAAATCTTCATTACTCTCTTTACTCCGGGCTAGGCCCCGTCAAATTCGGAAACTCCTGCGCTCGTATCGTAACTGCATCAGTTATATATCCAGGCCCGTTTCCAATTAAAATTTAAACTAAATGTGTAGATGAAGGTTTTGCACAAGAGGGAGAGTTGCGCTGCACCACCACAGACGGCAACTGTAGGGACGACAAGGAGAGAGACCCAATGGCGGGGAAGGTGTACAACATGACATTCGAGGAAGACGTAATCACCACCACCGTGACGTCCTCCAGCAAGTCCGTGGAGGACTGGCTCGACGAGGTCCTCTCCGTCCATCGTCGGCTCCTTCACAAGCTCGTCGTTGGGCTCGACGTCGAGTGGTGCCCTAGCTACTCCGCCGACCAGAACCCTGTCGCTGTTCTGCAGCTCTGCGTCGGTAGCCGCTGCCTCATCTTCCAGGTCATCCACGCTGACTATTTCCCCGATGAGCTTGAATTTCCTCGGCGATTCTGACTATCGCTTCGTCGGCGTCGGCGTGGAGGGTGACGCCGACAGACTTTGGAAGGACTGGCAGCTGAAGGTGTCCAAAACGGTGGACCTGGCCGAGCTCGCGGCGGAGGAGATGGATCGCCCGAGCCTCCGCTGCGCGGGGCTTAAGGACATCGCAAGCGCTGTGATGGGCGCCGACATGGAGCAGCCTTACGGTGTGAGAACGAGCAACTGGGATGCGTACAATCTCTCCGGCGAGCAAATCGGCTATGCGTGCATTGACGCCTTTATCTCCTTCGAGGTCTTCTGCAAGATGCTCTCCGGCGACTACTGATCTTACCACCGAGTTTGCGGATCGGCTGCCGTCGATCATCCCGACATATGGATTTCGTAGGTGCATCGCTCAAGTTCTAGTTTTTGTGCTTGTGCACCTAATCTCTCATAAAATTATTTTTTCTTGAGGAAACACTATATGTTGCTTTTAAAAACATGCATGTTATTTCACATGCATCGAGGTCTTTCACATGCATGTTAGTTGTCCATGCATGCTACGCCCCAAGCATGATCAACGAGCCTCAAACATGACGATCTCTCAACAAAAAAGAGAACACGTAACATCATCAAACATGATCAAGGTCTTTCACATGTATGTTAGACGTACATATGCTACGTCCCAAACATGTATTCCAAGAACAGAATAATATTTCCTACGAGGTATATATATTTCTATATTTATCATATTCTCTACCATGCATGTATGTATGCTCTAAACCTACAGTATCAGTATATGATAGTTTAACTACGACACTAATGAATAATATTATCATGTCATCAATAGAGATAACAAATTTGACACAAGGATGTTCCCTCGACGGTACAAGTATAGAATGTGGACTACCATCGTCTAATAAGCACACAGCTCTCACTATGTACGTACGTGGTTCATCAAATTAATGGATTGCATGCTGCCATTATGTATCGCTGTACTCGTCTTTTGAAGAAACAACAGGCGTAGGCGCTAGCCGCTACGTGTTCTGATTATAGGAATAAATGAACACACTTGTGAAAACACTTGCGATAACCAAGAGGAGGCGAACCGCAGTTTGGAGTAACTCTGACCAATGATTCAAAAGCACAATTTTTGAAGCGTCCGATCATCTCCACTCACGCGCTTAGACGACGACCTGCTATAAACGCACACCTTCCTCTTCTTCTACGCCGCACCCCTCGATCGATTTTAGCCTCCAAACTTCTCCTCTTGCTTCTCCGCCGCACCACCGTCGACCACCTCGCTCTCTTTGTTCGCACCTCCGTCGCCGCACAAATGGGTAGCCCCACACCAAAGCGCTCCAAGTCATCGACGTCCTCCGAACCTCCTTCTCCGTTTCCGTCGCCGCCAAGGCCGATGGAACTGGAGGCGGCGCTCGCACCTCCTCCACTCCTGTCTCCGCCCGCGGCGCCCGCACCTCTTCCATCCGACTATGAGGAGACTGTCCGCCTCATGGAGGAAAGCATCGACAAACTCGACGGCAAGCTTAAGGAGGTCACCAGAAGCCTGTTCGCCGCTGACGTGCAAGCAAAAGCGCTCGACAAAATGGCGCAGGATGTATTTCACAATACATCTCACTCTTGTCGCCGACTGGGACTTGGTGTCCTTCCCCACCACACTAGCATGGACTCTGCTGGCTACTACATCTTCGGGTAAGGCTTTGTTGCCGCTCGTCTCGAGTGCCTCTACGAGACGATCGGTGAGGAGGTCGGGGAGGGGTTTCGCGAGCAACTCGTTGAGGCCGTCAGCCAGAAGAAGTTTGATCTAGTGTTGGAGGATGCTCCGCCAGCGGTTGCGACGGAGGCGGAGGCGGCAGATGCGGAGGCAGAGGCACCGCCGGCGAAGGCGGCGGCGGCGGCGGAGGTGGACAAGTCCTCTTCCGAGTAGAGTTGGATGAGTAGTAGTTTTTTCTTTTGTTTTCTATGTGTTTTTTTCTTGTTTGTAATATATGTGTTGTTCTTATGTTAATGAAAAATGTCTTTTATTTTATGTTCATGAACAATGTGTCCTACTCCAGTACATGCACTAACAAAAAACTCCTCCTTTTATCGAAAAACATCGCATATGTAAAATTGACACATTAGTAATATTATACTGTATCTAATAAATATTCCATCCTTATTCCTTTATTTGATGTTTTGGACAAAGCATTGAACTAACATTAGTAGGACGTGACCACCCCCACCCACCGGCCTGGCCCTAGGCAGTAGCCCACAAATTTTCTGCGACCCTGCCGCACAGCATCGCGCATAATAGTGGGAGCGGGACACGCGGGATTTCCATCCTTCGGTGTCCAGACAACAAAGCCAGCGCGAAGCGAAGGATCTCAGTGGGATTTCCATGGGAAGGCGTGCGGGGCGGGGGCGCACGAGCGACGTTGTGTGACAGGGCCGCGGAAAATTTATTTTCGCCCGCCTAGGCCCAGAGCTTTAGGCTGTTATTGGGAGAAAAATTTTTCAATACTAAAGTTTTGGAAACCAAAGTTTTTAAAATGACATGGCAATACCAAAGTACGTATTTCAGTAACACTGTTTTGTAATACCACGATTTGGCAATACATAGGACTGTTTGGTTGACAAACATCATTCTGTAAAAAATACAATAGTAATCTCAAATACCACGGTATTGCTAATTGCTCTAAAACACCAAAATACCGTATTCCCAAACACCAAAATCGAATTCTCTATGGCCCTTCCGCACACAGCCGTCTCTGTGCGACCCTGCCCAGATGGTTGCCACGTACGTTCACACTCCAAATCTTACAGCCAAGGGTGCACTGCACAGTTCCCGCGACTGTACCACCCTGCCCTGATGATTGCCACGTACGCGAGCGCACCGAATCTTGCAGGGCGCACGGGCACACACGAACACCACGGTCGAACTTTGCTCAGCGATCCGAATAACCCAGCGCTCGGCGTGCACGATCCATCATCATGTGCACGAATAATATTATGAAATTAGCAACTTTGATGATTCAATAACCCAATCAAGTTTCATCCAACCCACCAACAAAAAATTGGATCGTCCAGTCCATCCCACCAAATGTTAATTTGGATGATCCAAGACATAAAGAAATGGATGATATATCTCCAATCGAACTTCGACGTCAAACCAAACGCAATTGATGACTGAGCACTTTTGTCACATGTCACTAGAGTGTACGCACAAATGACAAATACACGGCCTCAACACCGGGTTTTGGGTGCATTGTGGACTAACCACATGACCCGACCAAACACTCACATAATTACCATACACCTGCAAGAGCAACTACCTGGTCGCATCCTTCGCGTACGAACGGCAACGCCGACCAACTTATACTTTTTGTACTAGGTACAAATAATTTTCCTTGTCCATGAGCCAATTAAAAAGCTCTTCTGATGCGGCTTTTGTAGTTAAAAAATGAACTACGACAAAGCGACAAGTATATATATATTTGTGTGTGCGTGTGTGTGTGTGTGTGTGTGTTAATGAATGCATGAATGTGTGGTGTGTTCATCGTCATGTACTTTTATCTTGTGTTTTCTGACGATCTTTCAACTATATATATATATATATATATATGTGTGACGATCTTTCAAAAAATAAGAGAAAACGCGTAACGTCATGAAACATGATCGAGGCACTTTGCGTGACAAACTGAAAAAACTGGAACATTGCATATACCTTGGGCCGGTGGGCCCTTTGCATGTCAAAATTAAAATCTGGAACTGAAAAACTGAAACACCGCCGGACGGACCTACAAAGTATGCCAGGTGGTCCACTGCATACCCTGGACCCTTTGCATGTCAAATTAAAAAACTGCGTGTGAAGCGGAGATGGAAGCCAACCGCAGATTGGATTAATTCAAAAGTGCAGTTTTTGAAGCGTCTGATCATCTCCACTCGCACGGGACGAGGACCAGCTATATAGGCACACCCGGCCTCTTGCGTCTCCGCCACACCACTCTATCTCCATCGATCGTAGCCCCCAAACTCATCTTCCTTCACCGCCGCACCATCGCCGACCACCTCTCGCTCTTTCTCCGCAACTCCGTCGCCGCACAAATGGGTAGCCCTGCACCAAAGTGCTCTAGGCGGTCGATGTCCTCCGAACCTCCTTCTTCTCCGTTTCCATCGCAGCCAATGCTGGTGGAACTGGAGGCGGCACCCGCACCTCCTCCGTCCCCTTCTCTGCCCGCAGCGCCCACACCTCCTCACCCCATTTGGGTTCAGGAGTCTGTCTGCCTCGTCAAACACCGCTTCGATGAACTCGATCGGCGCCTGAAGGAGGCCACCAAGAACCTTTCCGCCACCGCCAGGCAAGCAAAAAAGCTCTACATATTGGCATGGGATGTATTTTTCGATACATCTCGCTCGTGTGAGCATCTAGGTCTTGGTAAACTTCCCGTCTGGACCAGCATGGACACCACAGGCCACTACTGCTTCGGGTTAGGATTTGTGGCCGGTCGTCTCAACGTCCTCTACGAGACGATCGGGGAGGTGGCTGTGGTGGAGGGCCATCGGCATCTTCTGCGGACCGTCGCCTAGAAGCTTCGAACTAAATTGCCGGAGGAGGCGGCACCAGCGGTGGCAGCGGAGGAGGCGGCGGCGGCAGCGGCGAAGGAGGAGGAGGCGGCAGCAGCAGTGACGGAGGCGAAGGTGGAGGAGATCTCCGACGACTCCGAGTAGAGTAGTATTTGTAGTTTTTCTTTTTCTTGTCTTCTATGTGCTTTCGTAGTTCTTGTTTGTAATATGTATTGCTTCTATTTTAATGACAAATGTTTTTTTTGTTCATGAACAATGCATCTTATGCAGTATCGAAAAACACCTCCTTCTGAAAAAGGGGCGAGATAACTGTTGTTCAATGTCTAGCCAAGAATTCGTTGTGTTGCGACAATCAACGACTCTTTGTTGGAACTCCATTGAGATCGTGGTTGAGGCTGCATTTCTCCTCTTTTTTGTTCTTTCATTCAATTTTTTCATTTGTAGTCATCGCACGGGAAAATGTATTTTTAGTATGTAGTAGTATATACTACATGGTATCGTTTCATTGTGATTAATGTTACAAAATGCTGATTGTTTGCCATCGTTTTGTGCACTTGGCTGTATTTGCATATCGTTTGCATTAGCACATATCTATACATTTGGCGATTCATATTTTTTCGTATTTTTTTTTGAATGTCCCACTAGCTAGCAGATGACTGTTTTTAGATTTTGATCTCCATGCATGGCAACAAAGATGAATTAAGAAGCGAGAAAGTTGTCCTAAGACAAAGTCTACCCCTCTAGCTACACGCACCAGCCATGTGCAGGAATTGACGTGACATGAGAGCAATTAATCACGATTGGATGCGTGCACAAGGGCACGCTTGTGTCAAATTCTCCACTCCCGCGAAATTTTTTTCGTTCTACATGGCACGCCACATTTGAGATTTTGACAATTCAATTTTCACTACCTGCGCCTCCAATTTCAGTCCCGCCTATTATTGTAACCCTATTTCAGCCACGATGAGTATAAAAGGAAACACTGGCCTCCGTTCCCGACATACCACTACTCGCCCTTCCGGTGATCATGCAGTACTCCAAAATGTGTTGTCTCTCTGTCCTGTGTTCCATACTTGTATTCCTTAGAAATTCCCGTGTTTTCATTTCCCACAGTTTTTACAATTTTTCCCCCATGGATCTCGCAGTGACGCATCGAAGCTCTTGGAGGTGTTGACTTCTGGGTACATTGCTGGGCGACCAAGTTTGACGGGCTCTACCGAACCTCTTCGTCGCCAACACCTCCCTGCTACATCGCATCCCGGACTCCAGGTTTGTGCTAGGTAAACTACACGATACATGCCGTCTTTTTATAGAGATATATTGCCTTTGTTGTACACGATCCATGCAGTATTGGACTAGTTAAGTTATACACGATCCATCCTGATATACAAAGATTAAATAAATTAACAAAGATGAAATGTGGTCTTTTGTTTCACGAATTTAGTTATGTATGTATATATATATATATATATATATACACACACACACACACACACACAATACATCTGTCCCTAAATAAATGGTTGCTCCGACACCTTATTACGGTAGTGTATTTCTAGTTCAATTCCTGGCCTGGAACGACAAATACTAAAAACCAGAGGTACGGGTTACCTAATCAACCACTCCAAATGTTGTACTCTCATTCCCGTTTTACAAATTTGTATTCCTAAGATTTTAGTTCTCATGGTTTTAACTTTTTTCTTTCTTGTGGCTTTCTCGGATCGTACATTTTTTCTATTCTTTCTTTTCTAATTCCTCCATTAGTAACAAACAATGCAGTTTATAGAAAGCACACCGTTCGATCCAAAATCTACGTCGGTCATGTAATATGACGTTATCACTGTTATTTGGAATGACTACATACAATGCTCTTTACATTAGGAACAAGACATCAAACTGTGATGTCGTCTACAAGCATTCATGGTGGCCAAAAAGCACCTGGTATAACTATAAATGTGTTTACTATCAAAATTAAACAAATTTAGACAACATTAAATCGTTTGCATGGTACGCAGAGAATATTACAGCACATGATGTTCAGGAACCCCAAAGTTCTTCACTCCCTGGCACTACTACGATGCATGAACCAACAACAGGTATAGATATACAAACCAGAACTACTCCTTACGCCCCAGCATAATTTTACTTTTGGAGCTTAAAAAATGTCCCACTCCAACTCTATCCTCGGTAGTAGCTTCCAACTACCCATATCACATCACATTACTAACTGCCTCTCTACCGTTCCATTTGTTTTGGCAGAGCGTGTTAGTTTTTTTACTCTACTCCTTTGGCATTGAATTTGGAGCATTTTGAGAGACTGCGTTTTGTCCTTTAAATATATTGATGATGGGTGTATCATGGTCATTTGCATTCATTCCTAGGTTCTACTAATTTTTTTAGCATGCCTTGCGATTCTATTTTCTTATTAGTACTTAGTCTTTATAGTTAACAATTCATCAGCTTGTGTGATGATGACGTGATTTTTTTATACCTCCGCGTTGTGCTCTTTCGCCGCGGGCCACTCCAACCGGCATCGGCGCCCACGCCCACGCCCTGCTGCTGGTCACTTTAGTGTCCTCCCCGACGCGTCTCCCTCGCCCATCGCCACGTCCCATCCTTCGCGTGCCATGATTACCCTGCCGCCTGCAAATCCCTGGCCATTACTCGCCCTACCACAAATCCTCCTCTAGAGTTTTGGGGAGACTGAACCCTCGCTTTGTTGAGTGTCGCAAGTTGGCACTATGCACTACTGCACCTGCTGTAGCCGCCACTGACAAGTAGACCCGATGTCTCATGGGCCTACATGTCAGTGGCAGCTAATGCAGGTGCAGTACTGCGAAGGATTTCAATCCCGCAAGCTGCCTGCCTTATCTGTCTTGCATTCGCCACCTGCTACCGCTGGCGTTCATTACTTGTCGTGCAACTAATAATTCTCTTCGATACGCGCTCCGACTAATGTCGGTCAGACCGAACCGGCGAACCCTATCATTGTCTAGTCTAGCGTTGCCAGCTGCATGCCCCCTCACAGTCTTGCCTGCTTCGCTCATGGACAGAAAATCCTCTGCAGTACTACAAGTGCATACTGCCACTGACATGTGTACCTGATGGCTCATTTTAGTGTATGAACAGCAACAAAGAAGTCAATAATGTAACCCCCCATCAAAATAGGTGTCGTTAGGACAGTCCTAAGTACTGTAGTAGTTTATTTTTAATTCATTTGTGGACGACAATTAATATAAACCAGGAGGGAGTACTACAGAACAAAATGGTGCTGGCACGACGTGGTCCTCACACGCTCGTATTTGCCGCACTCGTCCTGAAGATGGTATGAACATAAGACTTTTCTTCTTTTCACACTATTTGTACATGATACTAAACTTGCTCGGGCAGTCATTTGCTTTAATCGTTTACCATTTGAATCAATGTAATATAAGGAAGGAAGCTAGGAAGAAGTGTGGCTAAAGGACTTAAGGTTGCCAAAATACGCTATGCATCCTAAGTTAGTAGAACGCAGCATGTGAAGCTACCAATTCAGTTCTCCGCTAGGTTGGGTGCTGCGCTTGGTATTAATCAGCGGCACTTTGTCGATGATGTAGTTATGTTTACAAAAAGACATGCATCCCTCACCGGTGCAACGAAGTGGGCAGAGGTTGGCCATAGTAACAAGAGACATATAGTACGATACATTCTGGTTAGTAACAAGAAAGTATCTTTTTTCTTGCAATCTCCATCTTGTACGTTTACAGCAACTTGTTATAAAATGTACAGGATTCCTGGGACATGGAGGACACACCGGAGAGCGCAAGAAAAATTTTGAAAATTGCTGGTGAGCGCTCCAAGTGGTGGCGCTTGACTCTGCATGCCACCTATAAGAGTTATTCTACAGATGAAGAACGTAGACGAAACCAGCCTATTGACGTAACGACGCCCGAGTGGTTGCACCTAATAGAATATTTTGGGTCTGAGCGATTCAAGGTCAGCTAACTTTTTAATAGCTTCGCATCATACAAAAAATATTCCATTTACTTTCATTCGTGGATTTAATTCTTAAAATTATTGCAGTCAATAAGCAGGACTAATTCTCCAAATCAAAGAAGAAAAGGCGTGTCACTTGCTTGGCTCCAAATCCTACGCCCTAACTTAGTTATGAGAAGGTATGAAAAATAAATCGCACTTTTACTTTGCGCTGCAAACAATATGTATACTGACAGGTTGAAGTTTACTTGTATTTTATGTAGCGAGATCCAGAGACCGGAGAAGAACCCGATGACATACAACTGTGGGAGGCAAGCCATTTGTTGAACGGTAACTGGACAAACAAGCTGGCAGAAGCTGTACATGTAAGTAACACTTCAAACAATACCCAATTACATAAATATTTGCAAATTACATGTGACTTTTCTTTTCGTATATAGATCCAGGAACGTGCCCAAGTGGATGACATGGAGGCTGAGCAGGGAGGCCCAATTCCAAATGAGGAGAGAAACCACATCTTCCAGCGTTGTTATAGATCCTCAATCGATTGTGCAGGATCAGAGGTTCGGGGGCGTGGTTATATGGCTAACCCAACTGGTCCCGAACATGAACGTATGCGTATCCAGATATCTGAACACCTCAACGACCAAGTTCGAAACTTAGAAGTTAGAAATGCAGGCCTTAATGAAATAGTGCAGGACTTGGAAGGAAGAAATGATAGCTTAAACACCCAGATGGACTGCATAAACTAGAAGAATGAAGAGTTAATCATTGAAGTCCAGAACTTAAAAGGTCAGATTGCAGCTGATCGTGAACAGATAGCTAAGGAAATGCAGGACATGCGCGCCTCATTGGCTGAAATGCACAACATGATGATGGCGACCACTCCACAGAAGGTCCAACAAATAAGGAACCGCCAAAAGCCACTTGCTCCAACAATTAGTCCCGGTCAGCTTAGGAAAACTCTTAGCATGCAAACACGTCGCCTAAGTAATCCTCGAGTCTTGTTATGCGTGTTGTAAAATTGATGGATGTTTATTGTTAAACTCGTGATTTTGTTGCCACAAATTTTCAATCCTGGTGCATTCGGGTTCTACTGCCGCTAATTATAAAACGTGGCATTACGAATTTCTTGTCACGAATGATAAATTGTTGCAATAGGAAGCTATTGTCAATACGGATGATAAAAAATGGGAATAGAATGACAAAACATTGCAGTATAATAATTTGGCAATGACTCAAAAAACGTTGCATTAAAACACTATTGCCACAGATAAGAAAACGTTGCAATACCAAACTATTCGCCACGGATGCGAAATCGCTGCGGTACCATACTAGATCCAACGGATCTGAAATCGTTGCAATACGGTACTATTCGCCATTTTTGGGGACTCGTTGTAATACCCAACTATTCGCCACGGATACGAAATCGTTGCAGTACCAGACTAGTTCCCACGGATTTAAAATCGTTGCAATACGGTATTATTCGTCACGTTTGTTGACTCGTTGCACTAAACTACCATTTGCCATAGACGTTAAACCGTCGTAGTATTATACTATTTGCCACAAATTTGAAATCATTGCAATATGTTACTATTTGCCACGGCTGTGAAAATCGTTGCAATACTGTAGTATTTGCCACGAATGTAAAAATAGTTGCAATCACGTACTATTACCATGAATTTGAAAATCATTGCAATCACGTACTATTACCACGAACGCAAAATCGTTGCAATACAATGCTATTCACTGCAATATGTTAAATCATTGCAATACGGTAAATAGTTGCAATAACATACTATTTGCCACGTATCTGAAATCGTTACAATACCGTACTATTGCCACGCCTGCGAAATCATTGCAATACAATGCTATTCGTTGCAATACGTCAAATTGACGCAATATGCGAAACCGTTGCAATAACATACTATTTGCCACGAATGTGAAATCGTTACAATACCGTACTATTGCCATGCCTGTGAAATCATTGCAACCACATACAATTACCACGAATGTGAAATCGTTGCAATACCATGCTGTTTGTTGCAATATGTTAAATCGAAGCAATAAGCTAAATCATTGTAACAACATACTATTTGCCATGAATATGAAATCGTTGCAATAACCAACTATTTGCCACGATCGTGAACCTGTTGCAATACCGTACAATTCGTTGCGATACGTTGAATCGTTGCAATACATGAAACCGTTGCAATAGCGTCCTATTTGCCACCGATGTAAAATCGTTGCAATACCATACTATTCGCCACGGATGCCAAGTCGTCGCAAATAACTTATCGCCGTGGGAATTATGATGACGATTCTTAAAACCTATTGCCACACTCTTTTTCGTTGCAACAAAGACCTATTGCGATGAAAAACGACCTATTGCGACGAATTTTTTCGTTGTGATAAACCGGAATCCTTGCAGTGTGCTCACCTCCGATCTGCATACGATGTGTGGAAAACAATATGCGACTACCACGAAGGATCCAACAGGATCAAGGAGGTGAGACAAGCCATGTTCAAAAAAGACTACACGCACTTTGAGATACAACCAGGTGAGTCCATCGATTATCTCTTTGCTCGCTTTAATAAAATTCTCGGCAACTTGCGTAGCATCAATGTTAATTTTTCAGATGCTGAGAATGCTAGGTAATTACTAAGTGCATTAGACATGTCAATTTGAGATATGAAAGTCACATCTATTCATGAATCTACTATCATGAGTACACTTACTTTAGATGTTCTATATTCTAAATTGAGAACTTATGAAACTGACATAATCTCACGTAAGAACCCCAACAAGTCTCTTGCATTTGTTTCTCAACGTGACATGCCTAGCTCCGACCGTTCGTCATCTTGTGGAACACTTGCTTTGTTGTCCTCTCTAACCTTTGAACAGATTGAGGAGTTTCCAGAGGAGGAGCTAGCACTTTTCTCTACTAGGTTCTCAAAAGCATTGCAAAATATGGGAACTAGAAGGAGAGGAAGCTCCGGACCTCAACGTTGTTTCGAATGTGGGAAGCCATGACATTTTGGTTTTGATGGTCCTAACCTTTCAGGTCCTACTTCCCTGGAAGAAAAACAAACAAGGACAAGGCACTCCTCTGCTAACGATAAAAAGAAGATCAATGGTTTTACAGGTCGCCGACTGGTGAACAGTTTTATCTCTGCACTTAAGGAACATGGCTCAAGCGAGGTGGACATTGGAAGTGATCAAGATGTAGATGATTTAGCAAACTTGTGCTTCATGCCGGGCAAATCAAGATCAAGTATGGAGGAGGCTGAACACAATGGCGACAATGAAGAGGTATGTCCTACTGGTGAAGAAATGTGTCATGCTATTTCTTGGGCCACTGTTATAGTTATGAAAAAGGACAAAAAGCGTAGGGACAAGCTGTTAAAATTGAGTCACTATAATATCAAATTAATCATTTCAAATGTTTGATTCCTAGTGATGATTCTTGTTCCTCATGTGATTTAATATATGAACAATTGTCCTCATTAAGAAGTGCGCACACCTCCACACTCGATAAACTTGAGTTAGAAATTGAAAAGAACGGAGAGCTTGCTGCACTTAATGATAAAAACTTGAAAGATACTAGCTGTTCTACAATTGATTTGCATTGTTCTAATTGTGATGATCTTGATAAGAAACTACAAGATGCTCTGAATGAAATTTCTGTTCTGAACAATGCTTTACGTGCTCATGATGTTCAAAATTGTTCTAATTGCAAATTAAAAGTAAAAACTTCATGTTAAAATTGCCTTCATCAGTCCAATAAACTTAATGACATGCATAGGACATTAGATCAGTTTTGTAATGCAAATAAGAACCTAAACATGTTGTTGAATTCATCCAAGTCTTGCAATGATAAATCTGGTTTAGGTTTTGATTCTCATGCTCATGCAAAGGCACATCAACCTAAAATTGTAAAGTCATTAGGAAGTAGTTCTATTCAAGTAGTTCCTAAACAAAAAGAAGTAGTTTTAAAATCTGCAGGAGTGTTGTCTTATTCGGTTTCAAATAAAACAGTTGATTGCTCATCTAGACATGAACACGAAGTTAAGTTTCATTGTACCTACTGTGGTAGAGATGGTCATGTCATAGATTTTTGTTATAGACTAGCTAAACAACAGAAAAAGGACAGAATGATTGCTAGGTCACATAACAACTGAGCAAAACTTGTTGCGCGTGCTGAACCCAATGTTAGGAATATGCAACCTGCTATAATGAGTTGAAAACATGCAAAGTTTGCTCCCAAACCTACTGTTTTTTGTGCTACACATGTAACGCCTCGTAGGTCAGTAGCTGGGTACAAAAATCCTCAAGCTTTGGCTCATAAACCTGTTGTTTTATCTCAGCTTTCGCGTGTTATTCCTACTGGACGTCTTGTGACTTAGTACTGCATTCCTAAATGTCTTTTGACTAACCCCAGTATTGAGTCATCGGCGTATAGTGCTTCTATGTAGGTTACACGCATAATGAAGGAAAACATTTGGATTGTCGATTCAGGTTTCTCACGCCACATGACCGGTAACAAAGAATGGTTCTCCTCCCTCTCTTTTGTGTCATGTTAGAGAATGTTACTTTTGCCGATAATTGCTAAGGGTTCGGTTAGAGTAAATGATCACTACACTTTGAAGGATGTGGCACTTGTCAAAAATTTGAAATACAACTTGTTTTCTGTTTTACAATTGCTAGATGAAAATCTGGAAATTATTTTCAATAAAAATTGCTGCAAAGTTGTAGGTTCAAATAGTGAGATTATTTTTAACATGTCTAGGTTTGGAAGAGTTTTTAATGCTGATTTTCATATGTCTTCTTGTAAGAATAGGTGTCTAGTTGCTAATGATTCCAAAGACTTATATGTTTGGCATCGTAGACTTGGTCACATAGGCTTTGATCATCTCACACGTGTTAGTGCCCTTGATCGCATACGTAGGCTGCCTAAGCTTAAAGGGGACAAGGAAACTGTGTGCTCTTCTTGTAGACATGCTAAGATGGTTGCAGGTGCACGTGCTCCTCTCACAATGACCACGACAACTGATCCGGGTCATGTTTTGCATCTTGACACCGTAGGACCATCACATGTTCAATCCTTCGGAGGTAAATGGTATGTTCTTGTGATTGTTGATGACTATTCTAGATACTCTTGGGTTTATTTTATGGCATCTAAGAATGAAGCTTTTAGTAACTTTAGAACTTTATTTCTTAGATTATCAACTGATCGCCTAGGATCTTTAAGAGCAATTAGAAGTGATAATGGAACTAAATTTAAAAATCAATCATTTGATCATTTTTGTGCTGAAAAAGGAATAGATCATCAATTTTCGTCACCATATGTACCTCAACAAAATGGTGTTGTAGAAAGAAAGAATATAACCTTAGTTGAGATGGCTAGGACTATACTTGATGAATATCAAACTCCTAGGAAATTTTAGGCTGATGAAATTTGAACCGCTTGTTATGTTCAAATTGTGTTTTCTTGCGTGCTAAGCTAGGAAAAACACCATATGAGCTCCGGTTTGGACATAGGCCTTGTCACACACTTTATAGTCGTTGGTTGCAAATTCTTTGTTAAGAAACATGGTAATCTTGATAAATTTGAACCTAGATCCGTTGATGGCATGTTTCTTGGTTATCCATCTCATATTAGAGGCTACTGTGTGCTTTTACTTGACACTAACAAAATTGTGGAGACTTGTGAGGTTTCTTTTGATGAAGCTATCACAGGTACTAGCTCCAATATTGCAGGTACAGATCCATATCCGCAGGGGGAGAGTATTTTCATTGAAAATGAGGAAGAAGTGGTGTTGCTGGCCAAAAATTCAGCAGCTAATGACATTAATCCAACTCCTGATTTTTATTCACAACCACCACCGACGACCACCATTGCTGGTAAAGATCATCCTCAAGACACAAGCTCATCGATTTGTGATGAACATGAAGAAGAAGAAGCTTGTGAAGTGTCTACTCCCCTCCAAGCCCTCAAAAGTCATCCTCCACAACAAATCATTGGATGCTTGCATGAACGAGTCACACCTCTAGGTTTTGTGATCCAAACTCTCACGCTCATTCTTCTTTTGTTGCTTCTTTTGAATCAAAATATATATCATATGCACTCACTAATGAATCATGGAGTATTGGCATGCAAGAAGAGTTAGAAAGTTTTGAAAGAAACAATGTTTGGAAACTTGTACCTCCACTTCAAGGTCACACTTTAATTGGAACTAAGTGGGTGCTTAAAAATAAACAAAGTGAATATGGGGTTGTGGTTAGAAATAAGGCTAGGTTGGTTGCTTAAGGTTTCACGCAAGTTGAAGGTCTAGATTTTGATGAAACTTTTGCTCCTGTTGCTAGATTAGAAGCCATAAGAATTTTGTTAGCTTTTGCTGCATCTAAAGGTTTCAAGTTATATAAAATAGATGTTAAAAGTGCTTTTCTTAATGGCTACATAGATGAGAAGGTTTATGTAGAGCAACCACCGGGTTTTGAAAATCCAGATTTTCCTAATCATGTTTACAAATTGTCCAAAGCCTTGTACTGTCTAAAACAAGCTCCTACAGCATGGTATGATAGGTTAAAAACATTATTACTTGAAAAGGGGTTTACCATGTGCAAGGTTGATAAAACTCTTTTTGTGCTTAAGCATGACAATGACTCATTATTCGTTCAAGTGTATGTGGACGATATTATCTTTGGTTGTGCTTCTCATGATCTTGTGTCTGTGTTTTCAGTTATGATGAGTTCAGAATTTGAGATGAGTATGATGGGCGAACTCACATACTTTTTGGGGCTGCAAATCAAGCAAACTAAGGAGGTAACCTTTGTGCATCAAACCAAGTATACAAGAGACCTTTTTAAGCGCTTCAACATGGATAAAAGCAAGCCTCTTCGGACACCAATGTTTACAGCAACAACACTTGAACTTGATGAAGATGGTGACTCGGTCGATAAAAAAGTATATAGAAGTATGGTTGGATCACTTGTACCTCACGGCATCAAGACCGGACATACAATTCAGCGTGTGTCTTTGTGCACGGTTTCAATATTCCCCACATGCTTCACATCGTCAAGCCGACAAAAGGATTCTCAGGTACTTACATAGAACTTAAGCATTTGGCTTTTTTCTTCCTTCTTCCTCAACCGTTTCTTTGAAAGCTTTTTCGGATGCTGATTTTGGGGGCTGTAGGATTGATAGGAAAAGTACTTCAGGTGCTTGTCATTTTATTGGTAATTCACTTGTTGCTTGGCCCTCTAGAAAACAAAGTTCAGTTGCACAATTTACAGCCGAATCTGAATATGTAGCTGCTGCTAGCGCTTGTTCATAAATTCTTTGGATTGTTCAAACTCTTAAGGACTATGGGTTGATCTAGATAGTGTTCCATTATTTTGTGATAACACTAGTGCTATTTGCATTGTTAAAAACCTCGTGCAACATTCTAGAACAAAGCACATTGACATTAGGTATCACTTCCTCTGTGATAATGTTGAAAAAGGAAACATTGTGCTTCACCATGTAGATACCGAACAATAATCGGCTGACATTTTTACAAAATAGTTGGATTCACTCGTTTTTGTTTCCTTCAGAGTGAAATAGGGGTCATGCCTCCTCATGGCTTAAATTGAGGGGGAGTTTTGAAACTTGGGAAGTCTATGTGTGAATCTGAAATTAAAATAGTATGAGCATAGTATTTCATACATATATAATTTTGTAAATCCTTTTACATGCTGAAAGTTCTTACTACATTACTCGTGTTATACATTTTGTAGTTTTTGCCATGACTAGTAATTGGAATAATTATTTGCACTAAATCTGGTCATGATCGAACATTCTTGCCGTTTTGAACATGTTGCATGATCACAAGTGCTTTTAATCATAATGAATTAATCAAGTAATCAACTCACATGTTGAGTTTTATGATCAAATATAAAATGAGAAAAGATCAAGAGAATATGCATGCATCACACTTTTTCTTTTGAGATGGCTTATAATTCCTCGTAGATATGAACTTGGATGAAGTTGTGTATGACTAAAACCATGTTCTTAAGATTTTTATTGTCAAATGACATAGGCTTGGCTTGGTTGGTTAGAATAAGGCAGATACGGCATATAATCTCTTGCAAATGTCATATGTTCAAAATTAGTGCTTAGAAGAAAATAAAATTGCAACAACAAGTGTCATGCTTTCAGGTCTTGAAATAGTTAAGTTTGCGAGATCATGACTTGCTTAAATTGAAAATTACACTTGATATCTAGCATGACTTACACTACTTTATGTATCTCATTGATGTGATAGTGTAAGTTACTTCATAGTATGAATTGGATCAGCTTTGTTTTATATGTATATGTTATAATATGCTCAGAACAATTAAAATTTCTCTTTTGTACCTTGCTGGATACATTGTCAAAGTGGGAGAAATTGATCACACATTGCACACATTCACAAGTGTTTTGACACGATTCTTCTCAGGGGGAAATTTTTTTGTTTTCTTCTGATTTTATTTCAGATTTACAAAGGGGAAGAAAATGTAAAGGGGGGGAATTTTGTTTTCAAAATTTTTCATGTGAATAAGCCAATGTTCAGATTCTAAGCGGTGTGCCAATGCATTCATTAAGGGGGAGATTGTGAGACCTATATGTGCTGAATACATTGGCTATGACAATAAAAGTTGTGAATGTCACCAAAACACCTTTTTCAACAAGGTCCGACTATAGGTCCGATCTCCTACAAGGTCCGACAATAGGTCTGACTTATTTTAGGTAGCTCTGGCAAGGTCCCATGTAAGGTCCGACTTATTTTGGTTAGGTCCGAGTTCTTTGTCTAGGTCTGACTTATTTTCGTGAGATCCGACTTGATGTGGCTAGGTCCGACTAGCTTTGGTAAGTTCCGGCGCTAGGTCTGACTTGCTTTGGTAAGCTCCGACGCAAGGCCCGACTAGCTTTGGTTAGCTCTGGCGCTAGATCCTGCTAGCTTTGGTAAGCTCCGGTTCAAGGTCCGATTAGTTTTGGAAGGGTCCGGAGCTAGATTGCAATTGTTTTGCTTTTACCTTGCAAATATTTCAAACTTGCTTTACAGTTATGTAAAGTTTTATCAGTACTCTTTCTACAATGTTTTTGATGCGTATTGGCTGATCATGGTGGTTAATGTTTTGTTATTGTTCTCAACATGCTTATGTGAGGTGCTCATGTAAGGTGTTGTGGTTTCAGAACTAACGAGAGTCAAGTCGAGGACTTGTGCTCAGAAGTATCGGTTGTTTGTTCATGTGCAGGTGTCGCTTGAGTTCAAGACATGTTTGGTGACAGGATCCGTTGAACTGGTCATAGGGAGAAGATGAGGTTCAACAAATAAGTTCGGGGGGGGGGGGGGGGGAATTGTGGTTGAGTTGGTTGGGAGGTCCTGCGGCGTGTTTGAATCAAGAACAATGCATATGAAGGTATAATGGACTTCCTTCGAAGATGTTTGCATGTATTCAAGGAGGCATGGATATGGAAAAATGGTTCCAAGGCGTGATGAAGAGAAGCGGACGTAAAGAATTGTTCGGAAAGGTCCAACCGACTAGGTTATGGACTTAGGCTGCGGCTGAGTTGGGTTTAACTCAAATATGGAAAGATTTGAGTTCGGTTATGATAGGATTTCGTGTGGGTCATGAAGTTGGGTTGTTTTAGGAATGTAGGATACGTTCCTATGGTGTTCAGAAGTCTTAAGATTGCCTCTATCTTTGTCTGGAAGTCTTGAGTTTGTGTATGTGGTATACGTTCTGGTTGAATCTGAGTAGGATTTGAGTACTAGTTAGGATTGGGTTGGCCTAAGGTCTGGTTATATAAGCAAGGGAGGCCAGAGCTCGTGGTGCATGACTTTTGGGCTGTTCTTTTTTTGGTTTGATCAATAAAATTCATAGTATAAAGGAGTTTTTTGTGCCTTGTTCGCCCGACTTGATTTTGTCAAGTCTTTCTCATTGAGTTTCTGCACATCATTACTTTGCTTCGGTGCTTTTATCGTAACTCAAGTTTTACAGATCCAATTGATATGATTATTTTTGGCTAGTTTTCACAAATTGATTATATATCATCTGTAAAAATTTTGTGGTCATTGGATTTATGGTTTTGGATCTACACAAGTTTCATTCTAGTGTTGCACATCTGGTTTTTCTCGGGTAGAACGGATTGAGCTTCGTTCAATCTTTCAATCATAACTTGAGTTTTTATCGATGGATTTTTTTGATTCTTGTTGTGACTTATTCTTTACTTGATTCTCCACAATCTGTACTGGTTTTGTCACATTTGTTTATGTTTATATTAATGACACACACGATTTCTTAACAGATTGATTTTCTACCGAGGAGTTTTTGTTGCTTCTGCTGAAAAAGTTTTAATCTACTATTCACCCCCCTCTGGTAGCTTTTCACGTGCTCTTCGATCCTACAATTGGTATCAGGGCCACATTGTTCTAATATTTGAGATTTGCACGTGTTTTGAATAATCATCATGGAGAAATACTCCGCCAAACCTTGTGTGTTTATTGGTATTGATTTTCATGTTTGGAAGGCACGTATGGAAGCTTTCATCAAGGTACAGGGCTTCACAATATGGGAAAATGTGTACAAGCCTTACGACGTGCCGTCAAATGATCAAGTCACGCCTACAAACATGAGATGTCGAAAACAACAGTAAGGCTGGCAACTTGATCATACAAGGATTAACTCAAAGCAACTTCGGTCGTGTTGCTCAACTTCGATCTGCATACGATGTGTGGAAAACACTCTGCGGCTACCACGAAGGATCCAACACGATCAAGGAGGTAAGGCAAGACATGTTCAAAAAAGAGTACATTTGAGATACAACCAGGTGAGTCCATTGATGATCTTTTTGCTCACTTTAATAAAATTCTCATCAACTTGCGTAGCGTCAATGTTAATTTTTCAGATGCTGAGAAAGCTAGGTAATTACAAAGTGCATTAGACATGTCAATTCGGGAGATGAAAGTCACATCTATTCATTAATATACTATCATAAGTACACTTACTTTAGACGTTCTATATTCTAAATTGAGAACTCATGAAATTGACATAATCTCATGTAAGAACCCCAACAAGTCACTTGCATTTGTTTCTCAACGTGACATGCCTAGCTCCGACCAATCTTCATCTTGCAGAACACTTGCTTTGTTGTCCTCTCTAACCATTGAACAGATTCAGGAGTTTCCAAAGGAGGACCTAGCACTTCTCTCTACTAGGATCTCAAAAGCATTGCAAAATATGAGGACTAGAAGGAGAGGAAGCTCCGGACCTCAACGATGTTTCGAATGTGGGAAGATAGGACATTTGGGTTCGGATTATCGTAACCTTTTAGGTCTTACTTCTTCGGAAGAAAAACAAACAAGGACAAGGCACTCCTCTGCTAACGATAGAACAATGGTTTTACAGGTCGCCAACTGGTGAACAGTTTTATTTCTGCACTTAAGGAACTTGGCTCAAGCGATGTGGACATTGGAAGTGATGAAGATGAAGATGATTTAGCAATCTTGTGCTTCATGGCGGGCAAATCAAGATCAAGTATGGAGGAGGCTGAACACAACAGCGACAATAAAGAGGTATGTCCTACTTGCTAAGAAATGTGTCATGCTATTTCTCGTGCCGCTGTTATAGTTAAGAAAAATGACAAACAACTTAGGGACAATGCTGTTAAAATTGAGTCACTATAATCTGAAATTAATTGTTTGAAATATTTGATTCCTTGTGATGATTCTTGTTCCTCATGTGATTGAACATTTGTCCTCATTAAGAAGTGTGCACACCTCCACACTCGATTAACTTGAGTTAGAAATTGAAAAGAACAGAAAGCTTGCTGCACGTAATGATGAAAACTTGAAAGATGCTAGTTGTTCTACAAATGATTTGCATTGTTCTAATTGTGAGGATCTTGATAAGAAACTACAAGATGCCCTGAATGAAATTTCTGTTTTGAACAAGCTTTACGTGTCATGAAGTTCAAAAAATATTCTAATTGCAAATTAAAAGGAAAAACTTCATGTGAAAATTGCATTGATCTGTCCAATAAACTTAATGACTTGCATAGGATGTTAGATCGGTTTTGTATTGTTTTCACAACTTGATTATCTATAATCTGTAAAAATTTCACGGTCATTGGATTTGCGGTTTTAGATCTACACGAGTATCAATGCAGTGTTGCAGATCTTGTTTTTCTCGGGTACAACAGATTGACCTTCGTTCAATCTCTCAATCATAATTTAGGTTTTTCTCGACGGATTTTCATGATTCTTGTTGTGATGTCTTCTTAACTTGATTATCCATGATCTATACCTGCTTTATCACAATTGATCATGTTTACATTAATGTTACACACGATTTCTTAACAGATTGATTTTCTACCGAGGGGTTTTTGTTGCTTCTGTTCAAAAAGTTTTAATCTACCATTCAACCCCCCTCTGGTAGCTTTTCACATGCTCTTCCATCCTAGGGACCGGACTAGTCCGTCCTTGACTCGAAAGTCGATCGGACTAGTCTACACACGGCCGGACAATTCCACTTGGCTAGGGTTTTTTGGCGAGTGTTCCAATTAGAGCATGGTTTTAGTTAATATAGGATCATATTTTACGTAGAAAAGGTGCATCTAATACACCTATCACGAATCCGTGGGTACAAAGGTCGGGCTTCGAGAATTTACTTCTAGATCCAAAGAAGACGGAGAATTTGATGTAGAATTGACAATGATGTTGATGAGTGGACGAATATCGAACTTACTTGATCCATCCCCTTCCTCCTTCTCTTATCCTGGCTGCGGTGATCTTCTCTTGATGGCAGCTCCCACGAACTAGGGTTCGGGGTTTTTTCAATTGTGACAAAGAGGTGAGAGTATAGGTATTGGGGTGTTTATATAGAGGTGGAGGTGATAGGGTTTGATGTCTTTCGAGTTCAATGTGGTGGAGGCCACGTAGGAGTCCCACATGGTCTCCACAGGTGTTGGGCACGACATTTTTGGGCTGAATTAAGGCAAATACCCAATAGCATGTCGTGGAGGAAAATATTGAGTTAGAGTCGTGCATACCTGAAAAGTCTGCTAAGGGTCGGACTAGTCCGATTGGGAACAGAGAATTGAACAGACAAGTCTGATTGAAGTCCGAACAAGTCCGATCTTATCCAGAAAGCAAAACAGACAAGTCCAGTATAGGCCCGACAAGTCTGAAGGCTTGATCAATTTTCCAAAAACTGGATCAAAAGAAGGATCTACCAGGCAACTCTGAAAAGTTCCAGTAGCTAGGAACGGACTAGTACATACTGAATAACGGACATGTCCGGACAACAATAGAAACTCAATCGGGCGAATCCGCAGCCAGGCCGGACAACTCCGGAGAGACAACAGGAAGGAAAACCAGACTAGCTGGGGTCCAAACCAAACAAGTCCGCACTGATACATGATTTTAAATGCTATTTTGGTTATAATTCATTTTGAACTCGTTCTTTTTTATGTTGCTTAATGTTAAACATGTATAAGAATGTATTCAATGAATGATGGATGAAAATGGGAGTGTTACAAGTCTGCACCCTTACAAAATTTAATTTTTGATTAGTCCTAAGTTCATTCTAATCTTGATCCTTTTAAGGTTACTTTATGTTAAACATGTATGATGATGCATGCAATGCATTATGCATGAAAATGAGGGTGTTACAAACCTACCCCCCTAAAATGAATCTCGCCCTCGAGATTTGACGCAAAAGGAAAAAGATAGGGAAATTCCTTCTTGAGATCATCTTCTCGCTCTCAAGTTGCTTCCGATTCTACATGGTGCTTCCATTGCACTTTGCACTATCTGATCACCTTGTTCCTTGTCACCCTCTCCTTGGTGTCCAAAATTTGGACAGATTGCTCGGCATAGGTCAAGTCTTCCTCAAGCTCCAATTCTTCCATTGGTACTTGCTCTTCTGGTACTCTCAAGCACTTCTTGAGCTGAAAAATGTGAAACACATCATGAACATCGATAAGATGTGTTGGCATCTCCAACTTACACACTACTTCACCGTTTGTCCGAAATATTGAACAGTCCAATATAGCGGGGTGGCAACTTGAATTTCATATTAAATCGCTTGTTACCTTGCATGGGTGACACTTTGAGGTATACAAAGACTCCCACCTAAAAAGACTGGCTCCTTCACCTATTATCCGTGTAACCCTTTTGTCTCGACTCAGCAGCATCCTGTATTACATCTGGTCCAAATACTCGTGTTTCCTCTGTCGCATTCCAAAACAAGGGTGTTCTACACCTTCTCCCATACAATGCTTCATATGGCGACATCTTCAAACTTGCTAGATAACTATTGTCGTAGGAGAATTCAGCATACGACAGATATTTGTCTCAACTCCCTCCATACTTTAGAGCCCAAGCTCTTAACATGTCCTCCAAAATATGATTTGTCCTCTCAGTTTGTCCATCCGTCTAAGGGTGATATGAAGAACTGAAATTCATTTGAGTCCCCATCGATTCGTGCAGCTTTTGCCATAACCTCGAGGTAAGTTGAGAAGCTCTATCGGATACAATTTTCTTTGGTACTCCGTCTAGGCACACTATTCTTCCCATATACAATTCTGCCAACTTTGTTCCACTATAAGTAGTCTTTACAGTAATGAAATGCGATGACTTCGTCATCAATCCACAATGACCCATATTGAATCGTAACCTGCTGAAGTGCGAGGCAAACCAACTATGAAATCCATACCAACCTCTTCCCACTTCAATTCCGGAATCTTCAACAGCTGCAATAATCCAGCTGGCCTTTGATGTTTAGCCTTGACTTGATGGCATACATCGAACAATGCAACATATTCAGCTATGTCCCTTTTCATACCACCCCACCAGTAGCACGTCTTCACGTCCTTGTACATCTTTGCATAACCGGGATGGATGGAGTAAAGTGAGTCATGTGCCTCCTTTAGTATCGCTTGTCAAAGACGTTCTCATTTGGCACAACAATCCGCTTTCCAAGAGATAGAGTACCTTCGTCATCCTCATCAAAACTGAATTATCTCCGTTGTTGGATTCTTTCTTTAATTTCCTTGATTTCCTCATCCTTCGTCTGACCTACTCGAATTTCCTGTTCCAAGGTCGGACTTAACTCCATTATTCTCATCTCGTTCACAAATCCAAGATTCAACCGTTCAAAATCCTTGCATAGCTCGGATGGCAACTCCCTAACAGTGAGCTGGTGGCTTGCTCCCTTTCGACTCCAAGCATCAGCAACTAAGTTGGCTTTTCCTGGATGATAATTGATTCCCATATCATAGTCCTTAATGAGTTCCAACCATCGTCGTTGCCTCCAATTCAGATCAATTTGCATGAATATGTACTTGAGACTCTTATGATCTGTATAAATCTTGCATCTATGGCCAAGAACGTAATGTCTCCAAACCTTCAACGCATGCACTATGGCTGCATGTTCGAGATCATGCTTAGGATAATTCTGCTCATGTTTCTTCAATTGCCTGGATGCATAAGCTACTACTCTGCCTTATTGCATTAATACACAACCATCTCCTTGCCTTGAACCATCACAATAGATATCAAAGCTCTTGCTCACATCTGGCAATACCAACAAAGGTGTTGGTGTTAACCTCTTATTTAGATCCTCAAGACTGTCCTGACAAGTTTGAGTCCACTTGAAAGGCTTCTCCTTCATTGACAGTTCATCATGGGCTTCGCTATCTTGGAAAAGTCCTTGATGAACTGACGGTAGTATCCAACCATTCCAAGAAAACTCCTTATCTACTTCACATTTTGTGAATGTTCCACATTTAGCACATCTTTAACCTTTCCTGGGTCAACTGACAATCCTCTTCAAGAGATTACATGGCCTAGGAACGATATCTCTCTCAACCATAATTGGCACTTGTTAAACTTGTGAAAGCATCTAGGCCCCCATGAGGTACGGTTTCGGTGATTAATGACAACCATTGGATTTTACTAATGAATTTGTGAATGCAAGGTCCCCATAATCACTCAAACAAATGAAATCTATATGTCATTGGAGACCCATATACAATCACTTTACAAGATCGAATCAATGATATGAAGATAAGAAGTGAAAGCTCTTATGTCAAAGTCATTCAACCACAATTGATGGCACCTAATGCTTGACAACCATCAGAAGTACATTTCCAACAAAAGTCTAAGTGGTCAATCGAGCAAGACACAAAAGAATCACTTAGAAACAACTATAAGCAAACAAAATCAACTCATCGGATTAACCGATGATTTCTGAGAACAACACATCGGTCGAGTTGGTTCAGCAGAAGAAGAAGACCTCAGGACAAAGCACTCACCGGATCATCCGATGTTAAGGGCTCAGCTACATCGGTCCATCAGTACAGTTTGCAATATCCTTGGACCAAGTGAAGCACCGAATCATCCGATGTACAGAAGTATACACATTGGTCAATCACTCCAGTAAGCATCAAGCTTGAGTCAATTCTAGAGGAAGAGCCACCGGATCATCCGATGAGAAGACAAGTGCAACATCGCTCTAACAACGGTCATATCTGACACAATGACGTCAGCTAAAGTAAACTTGACTGATGATAACTAAAGGGGAGACATCGGATCATCTGATGTTCGCAGAAAAGTTCTGTCAGCCTACTTTTCCAACGGCTATTTTGTGGAGGCTGGCTATAAATACCCCCTAAACCGGTCATTTCGACAAGTCTTGATCACAAAACATTCTCAACACATCCACAAGCGTTTAAGACCAAGAGCCATCACTTCTACATCATTTTCGACCACCTACATACCAAGAGATAGGCTAGAGCTAGCTAGAGAGAGAGCTTGTGTGCCTTTATTCTGGGTGAGTGGAATCTCTAGGATAGTGAGAGCCTCAAGGGAGTGCCCCTTGGTGTTTGTAACTGTGAGAAGACTTCCGGAGCTTGCCAAGGCGTTTGTGGAAGCCTGGAGGATCGAAGTTGTACAAAGCTTGAGCTCCACCTTGCTAAGGTTGGCAAACGGAGAAGAATAGTGGAGATCCCTCGTCTCGGTGACGTGGGTGTGGCTAAACCCTTTGGTGGGTGCCACAACGTGGATGTAGGAAGATCTTGACGATCTTGCCGAACCACGGGATAAATCCTCGTGTCTCCTCGGGAGTTTGCATCCTCTTCCTCTCCCTTACGTTTATGCATTTTATATTCCGTAAAGTTGCTATTTACCTCAATGCATAGATAGTTTGCGTAGGGAATTGGGCTTTTAGGAATTAAGTTTTATTGTTTAGATTTTTGAAAAGAAGCCCAATTCACCCCCCCCTCTTGGGCATTCAATCCTTACAATTGGTATCAGAGCAAGGTTGCTCATAGGATAATTCTAGTTTCACCGCTAGAGAGCTAAAATGGCCAAGGTTGGGGGTTTGGTTCCTATCTTCGAGGGTAAGAACTTTGCCTATTGGAAAGCACGCATGCGCGCTTATCTAGAGGATATTGCTCCCGAAGTATGGGAAGTGACCCACGCGGGGTTTGGAGAACACAACTATGTTGGTGATCAAATTAAATAGGATGCTAAAGCTAGGAATGCAATCTATAAGTGCACTAGTCAAGATGTTTTTTCTAGGATTGCTAGCAAATAAAAGGCATGTGAAATTTGGGCTTGCTTGATAAATTCATGAGGGTTCTTCTCGTGTGAAGGAACTTAAATATCACATGCTTAAAGCAAAATATGATGAATTTAAGATGCTACCTCATTAAAATGTTAATGAGATGTTCTCTCGCTTGAATGTACTTATTGAAGAAATTAATTCTCTTGACATTGCTTCTCTTGGCAAGGGACTCATCAACCGCAAGATCCTCATGCTCCTTCCCATGCCAAAGTACAACATCATCAACTCCATGCTCCAAAAAGAGTCTCTTGACCACATTGAAGTTTCAGAGCTCATTGGAGAAATTCACGCTCATGAGATGAGTGTGCTTGGGATGATGGAGCAGTCATCTTCAAAAACAATTGCTCTAAAGGCCTCCACCAAGAAAACAAGCCTCAAGAAGAAGAAGGTGGTTGAGCCTAGCTCAAGTGAAGAAGAGCAAGCATCAAGTGAAGATGAAGATGATGAGCTTGCATTGATGATGAGAAAGTTCTCACGCTTGAACTCCAAGATTACCAAGAAGGGATACACCTTTGATCCCAAGAAGAAAGCGTTTCTACCAAGGAGAGATGAGCACAAGACTTGCTACAATTGTGGTGATCAAGGCCACATCTCCTATGATTGTCCAAAACTGGACAAAAGAAGAGAGAACTACAAGAGAAAGCATCACAAGCTTGAAGAGAGTGAAGATGATGAAGAAGAGGCAAAACCCAAACCAAGATACTTTGGGAAGAGGAAACATGACAAGGGCAAGAAGGCAAGACTCTTCCCAAAGAAGAGAAATGGCCTACAAAAGGTGTTCATGTGTGAGGCAAATGAATGGGTCACCGACGAAGAAACAAGTGATGAAGAGAGTGAAGCGGAAGAAGAAAGCTTGGCCGGCCTCGCCATTGCCAACAATGATGACTCACCTCTTCATCCACCGCCCATGTGCGTCGTGGCGAAAGGTATGTGATGACTCTAGCGATGATGAGCTTTCCCCTGATGATTTAACCTCTTTGATAAATGAATATCATGCTATCAATAAGAGGGAAAAGAGTAAGGTTAAAGCTCTTGAAGAAACTTGTGCTAGACTTGAGAGTGCTAACCTCGATTTGCTTGACAAGTATGAAAGCATACTCAAAGAGCATGAGACGCTCAAATCTCATGTCAAGAAAATTGAGGAAGAAAAGGATAAAATAAAGTTAGATAATCATGAGCTTAACCTAGCACACCAAACACTCTTGGAAGAGCACAACAAGTTAGTACAAGAACATCAAACACATAACCTTGCTCATGACGTGCTTGATCAAGAGTTGAAAAATATAAAGAAGCAAACTCTTAATGATAGGATATCCATTACTTCTCATGTCACTAATGCCTTGAACAAGTCTTTGCCTTTGAAGGCAAATGCTAGGGAGAAGGACTTGTTTGAAGAAATTGAGAGTCTCCGCACTAGTGTGGCTAGACTTTCAAAAGGGGAAGTCAAGCAAAAGGAAATCCTCTTCCAACAAGCAAAGGCCTTCAACAAGAGAGGACTTGGATCCTTCCTGGTGCCCAACAAAGGAAAGGTGCCCTCACCGGAGCTAAGAACAAGCTTTTATCAAGGAAGTTGGTTCTTATTGCCAACATTGTGAGGTCACCGGTCACCACACAAGGGAGTGTCCTCTTCATAACCGACCTTCTCCAAAGTTGCCTATTAATTACAAATCTACTTTCAATGATCGTCATTATCTCTTAATTAAAGTAGATGGCAAGGTGAAGGCTAGGTTCATTGGCAAGGACATGAAGGGCATGAAGGGGAAGCTCCCCAAGCAACTTTGGGTCCCAAAGACAGTTGTATCACACATACAAGGACCTATGTTGGCTTGGGTGCCTAAAGTTAAAAATTGAATTCATGTGTGTAGGTGAACTACAAAGCCGGAGGAAAGCACTGGGTACTCGATAGCGGGTGCACCCAACATATGACCGGCAATGATGGTATGTTCACCACCATAGAAAACCCCGGCAATTATGAACAAGTCACCTTTGGTGATAACTATAAGGGAAAGGTAATTGGGTTAGGTAAAATTGCTATTTCAAATGATTTATCCATTTCCAATGTTTTGTACGTCAAGTCACTTAGTTTTAATTTACTTTCCATTGCACAATTATGTGATCTTGGACTAACATGCACATTTAGCAAAAATGATGTTGTTGTGAGTAGTGAAACAAGCCAAGACATAGTCTTCAAAGGATTTCGGCATGGACATCTCTACCTAGTAGATTTCTCCAACAAGAATGCTAGCTTGACCACTGGTCTTTTCACTAAGACAAGCTTGGGTTGGCTATGGCACCGACGCATAGCGCATATAGGGATGAGCAAACTCAAGAAGTCATTCAAGCATGGGATGGTGACCGGCGTGAAGGATGTCACGTTTGAGAAGAACAAGCTTTGTAGCGCTTGTCAAGCCGGGAAGCAAGTTGCTTCACACCACCCAATGAAGACAATGGTTTCAACCTCCAATCCACTTGAGCTACTCCACATGGACCTCTTCGGACTGTCCACATATCAAAGCCTTGGCGGTAACCTCTATTGTCTTGTTATAGTTGATGACTACTCTCGCTATGCTTGGACTCTATTTCTAGGTGACAAGAGTGAAACTCCGGAAGTGTTCCAGACCTTCGCCAACCATGCTCAAAGGGAATTTCAACTTCCCATCATCAAGGTCCGGAGTGACAATGGCACCAAATTCAAGAACTACAACATTGGGGAGTGGTGTGACCGTGAAGGCGTGAAGCATGAGTTTTTGGCCACATACACCCCTCAACAAAACGGTGTCGTTGAGAGGAAGAACAAGACACTCATCACTCTTGAGAGAGCAATGCTAGATGACTATGGCACGTCGGAGAAGATTTGGGCCAAAGCAATCAACACGGCGTGCCATGCCTCAAATAGGGTCTATCTCCATCGACTACTTCAAAAGACCCCGTACGAGCTTCTCACTGGGAGAAAGCCCAACATCTCCTACTTTCGAGTCTTTGGATGCAAGTGCTACATCTACTGCAAGAAAGGGCTCGGTAAGTTTGAAAGAAGATGTGATGTTGGTATATTTCTTGGTTATGCATCAAACTCAAAAGCATATTGAGAATTCAACCAAACCTCCGGTTTAGTTGAGGAAAGTTGTGATGTTGAGTTTGATGAATCTAATGGCTCCCAAGAGGAGAGTTTTGGTCATAATGAAATAGATGATGAGCCTCTACGAGAAGCCATGAAGAACATGACCATTGGAGAAATCAAGCCTGAAGTTGAGGAGAGCAATGATCAAGGGGGAGCCTCAAGTTCCAACAAAAACACCTGTATGGCGCCTCAAGTTGACGAAGAAGAGAAGGATGATCCATTGCCGACTCAAGACTCACAAGCACAACAACATCAAGAAGAAGAAGAAGTCCATGGTCAAGTCCAACCACAAGAGGAGCAACACGCATCACCTTCGCCAAGTGCTTCACAACAACTTATGAGGCATGGACGCATCTCCAAGGCGCATCCGATGGACCAAATCATTGGAAGTCCGTCAAGGGGTGTAGGTACACGTTCTCGCCATTTCGCTTCATTTTGTGAGCACTACTCGTTTGTTTCGTGTGTAGAACCCACTCACATTGAGGAAGCACTCCAAGACCCAAATTGGGTGATGGCCATGCAAGAAGAACTCAACAACTTCATCCGCAATGAAGTTTGGGTGTTGGAGGAGCAACCCAAGGACAAGAACGTCATCGGAACAAAGTGGGTGTACCGCAACAAATAAGACGAGAATGGAGTTGTGGTCCTCAACAAGGCAAGACTTGTGGCCAAAGGGTTCTCGCAAGTTGAAGGACTAGACTTTGGGGAGACATTTGCCCCAGTCGCCCGGCTAGAAGCCATCCGTATACTCCTTGCTTTTGCTTCACATCATAATATTAGACTTTATCAAATGGATGTGAAAAGTGCCTTTCTTAATGGTTACATTAACGAGCTTGTTTATGTTGAACAACCTCCCGTGTTTGAAGATCCGAGGAATCCTAATCATGTGTATAGGTTGCATAAGGCGCTCTACTGACTCAAGCAAGCACCTAGGGCATGGTATGAACGACTACGGGATTTCTTGATCATGCAAGGATTCAAGATCGGGAGGGTGGACACCACACTCTTCACCAAAGACATCAATGGAGATTTGTTCATTTGTCAAATTTATCTTGATGATATTATTTTTGGTTCAACTAACGAAGCTCTTAGCCATGAGTTTGGTAAAATGATGTCTAGGGAATTCGAGATGTCAATGATTGGAGAGCTCAACTTCTTCCTTGGATTTCAAATCAAGCAACTTCAAGAGGGGACCTTCGTCTATCAAGAGAAGTACACCAAGGACCTCTTGAAGAAATTTGAGATGGGAGATTGTAGCTCAAGAAGCACTCCAATGGCAACAAATTGTCATCTCGACGCGGATAAGGACGGTAAACCTATTGATCAATCTAACTACCATTCTATGATTGGTTCATTGCTTTATCTTACCGCATTTAGGCCTGATATCATGTTTAGTCTATGTTTGTGTGCTCGCTTTCAAGCGGCACCTAAAGAATCGCATAGGAAGGCGGTCTTTAGGATACTTAGGTATCTTAAGCATACCCCTAGTATGGGCTTATGGTACCCTAAAGGTGCAAAATTCCACCTCTTGGGATACTCGGATTCGGACTTTGCCGGATGCCGCGTGGATCACAAGAGTACCTCCGTTGGGTGCCACTTGCTTGGGCGTTCCCTAGTATCTTGGTCTAGCAAGAAGCAAAATTCCGTCGCCTTGTCCACGGCGGAAGCGGAACATATAGCGGCCGGTGCATGTTGTGCCCAAATTCTTTATATGAAGCAAACCCTTTTGGACTTTGGTATTAAACTTGGTTGTGTGCCTCTCCTTTGTGACAATGAAAGTGCGGTTAAGATAGCTAAAAACCCCGTTCAACACTCCCGCACTAAGCACATTGATATTCGCCATCATTTCTTAAGGGACCACGAAGCTAAGGGAGACATCGCATTGCGAGGTGTTAGGTCCGAAGAACAATTGGCGGATATCTTCACTAAACCACTTCATCAGAAAACTTTTTCTAGGCCAAGAAGTGAATTAAATGTGCTAGATGCGTCAAACGTCATGTAAGAATGCACTTCATATTGGTCTTGCCTAACTCTCAAAGGATAGGGGTGAGCAAGGGTTAGCTTGGGATGGAGGTTCTTTTGGGTTTTCCCAAGGTTTGGAGAGTGGCTCTCATGAAGAAGCCTTTGAAATGTTCAAATTTGGCAAGATAGATTTATTTTATGCCTTGCATGATGCGTGCCATATAGACTTGTAATTTCTTGCATTATAAAATGTTTGGCATTGCATACGGTAGATTGTCACAAAGGGGAACCCACCTCATGAGAAAGAGACTTGTTTGAAATGCAATATCTCAACTCATATGTGGTGGAAAGAACAAAATGTTAGGTGCGTTAATGCCTAGAGGAACAGGCTTTAAGGAGATAGAAGTCTTCATACTCTAGCTCACAAAGCATGGGCCTTACATTTTATTTGGATGATTTCCTCCCATTTTCTTCGGTGTTCTATTCGCATTAAGTCTTAGCCAAGTTATTGGCATATTAGTATTTTTGAGGGGTGAGGGGTTGCCCAAAAAAAGTCCTAAGACATGTGTTTCTCATTGTTTGTTTGTTTGATCAAAGGCCATATATGGGATGTTGCTGTTTTGTAGTCATAGGATTATCCGATGCTTAGGTCAGACCATCATTGGATCAGTTGGTGTTCAAGAGCCAAGAGTCAGACCAGTCAGCAACACAAATCAACCGACGCGTTCATTTGGAGAAACATCGGTTCATCCGGTGTTCATAATTCTGGAACTGTGATGAATTCCACCGATGATATTACCTTCCACATTGGTCTATCTTCTTGAATACCCATACTGTGACATTCGCCGATGCTATTTCTTTGCACGTCGGTCCATCCGATGTCAACGGTACCTTTTTTGAATACCCTTACTGTGCCATTCGACCGATGCTTCTAACGATCAACATCAGTCCATCCGGTGTTAAAGTTTCGGCTAGGGTTTGGGACCCACTATTTAAACGGCGTCTCGCCTCCTGCCCTTCTCTCTCCCTGATCTTGTCGCCCGCACCTCGCCTTCCAGCGTTGCCGTCGCATCACCGCCGTCTCCGGTCGCCGTCGCCGCCCTACGGTCGCCGCCGTCCTCCGGTCACCGCCGCCCACCTCCGGCCGCCGCCGCCATTCTCCAGCGCCGCCGCCACTCGCCTCCACCGCAGCGCCGCCGCCACTCGCCTCCACCGCAGCCGCCGCCGCCGCTCCACCCAGCCGCCGCCGCCGCTCCACCGAAGCGCCACCGCCGCCTCTCTCCACCAGTGTGGTGCCTCCCTCTACGGCCACCACCACGTCGCTAGGGTTTCCCGGCCCGTTGATCTCCATGTCACCGTTCCGTGTATTCGACGTCGTCGACTTCGTTCACGCGCCCGATTGCAATGGCTCGTGACAAGAAGAACAAGGGCAAGGCCATTGCGGAGCTGGCCGCAAAGAAGCAGAAGCTCTCGATGGAGGAGAAGAAGGTGTTGATGGCCGCTCGCGCTGCCGAGGAGCGAGAGCATGGCCGAGGAGGATCTTTGAGGATCCGGGAGGCTCGTTCGAGGCAGCCTCCCGTGATCGATGAGTCCGAGGCGGAAGAAGAGCCGAAAGAGCCACTCGTCCGCCGGCGCTCAGCCCGGACCCGTGGGGGGCATCCCGCGGCAGCACCACGTCCAAGACCGACGGCTGCCGATCATAGTGAGGGCAGGGAGGCCCAGAGAGCCATCTACGAGATGGACACCAATGTCCGTGTCGGTGAAGGTGTCTGATTGACAGACTACCGGAAGATGAAGGCCAAGCAACTCCGAAGACTCAGATGGAGTGTGTTGCTTGAGGAGTGGTACCCGCAGCCCATAGAGGCTCTTGTGGACAATCGTTTCTGGACTGTGACACAGGCGTCGCTCAATGAGACCTACAGACGTCGAGGCCACAAGTCATTCCAGCACAACTTTCTGGACTGGGATCAGCTCGCCCTGGCTGCAGAGACAGAGATACACCCCTACTTTGAGAGGTACAGAGGGCTGGTCCAGTTGATGTCCTACGAGAGGAGTGCATATGTGGAGGATTGGGTCCCCGTGTTCTACGCTACCCTATACATCTCTGAGGGCCGTAGGTCGATTGACTTCATGTTCATGGGACAGCACCATCACCTGACGAGACAGACGCTTGCACAGCTGCTGGGAGTGGACCTGCATGACACTTGCGTGCATGAGAGGGTGTATGGTCAGGCAGACCCGCCGAGGAGGCCGCTCACTGGAGGAGTGGCACCACCACTGGAGGAGATCCGCTCTTTGTTTGGACCGACCTTCTCTCCAGACCAGACGAGGGTAACGGCACTACTGACTCCAGTTGCGCGCACAGTGCACCTCGCCTTGCGCCGCACACTCTTGCCGAGGTCAGGATATCTAGAGGGGTTCACCAGCCTGCAGCAGACCCTCCTGTTCTACATTTTGAACGGGATGGAGTTTGATATTGTGGACGTCCTCATATGTGAGATGGAGGATGTGATCACTGACGGAGTGGGCATGATGAGGCAGCTTGTGTATGGACACTGGATCAGCTACCTGCTCACCATGATGGTCCCTGAGAAGTCCGCCGTGCATGACCGTCTCACTGACGAGAGTGTCACACAGTTCGGTCACTACTGTGCCCCAGCTCCTGGAGACCCCCGCCTTGGCCGTCCAGTCGAGCATCAGGTCAGGGCTCGTCTATCTGAGGAGGACTGGTCGGATTTGGAGAAGGAGGATAAGAGGTTGGCCAAGGCAGAAGCTCAAGGTGTGGACTTGCAGCACATATGGTCCGAGAGCGACACTGATGACAGCGTTGAGGAGTACTTCCCTCCTCCTCCCTCACCCAGGCAGCACGACGCGGATGCTGGAGGCTCTACAGTGCCACCCCCTACTCCACCTCCCGTCTCAGAGGCACAAGTTTCTCAGCCATCCGAACTCACATCCCTCCTACAACAGATGGTTGAGCAGCAGCGCTTGGACCGGCTTGCAGCTGAGTAGGCCCAAGCGGAGCAGGCCGCACGCCTTCTGGAGCTCTAGCAGTAGCAGCAGGAGATGCAGCGCCAGATCGCCCATGAGAGGCGTGAGGACACTGACCGGCTGACTGGGCTGATCGACCAGATGCACCAGCGCTCCCTCGACCAGCAGCAGCAGACGCAGCAGGCGATGATGGGCATCCTGGGGTTGATCACCAACCTCTACACCCAGACCGGGATAGCCCTCCCGTCACAGCTGCCAGGAGTTGCTCCACCTCCACCTGTCCTCGCTCCAGCTGCCGCTCCGGTGCCGACCATGCCGATCCCTTCTATCAGCATGTCTCCACTGCTGGCTCCCAGTGCACCGATTAACTCTCCACTGCCGTCCACGACACTGTTCCAGTAGACGCCGGCATCCATTGTCAGTGCCCCTGTTCCAGCAGCTCCTACCCAGCAGGCACCGACGACGGCTCCTATGGCTCCGACAGCTCCTTCTACCTCTACTCCAGGCAGCAGCTCCGACGACGGTGACGGTGACCAGTTCGTCATCGCGCCTAGTAGTCAGGGTCCTTAGGCACTCGGATCCCTTTTTGGTGTCTTGATGCCAAAGGGGAAGAAGAGTTAGAGGAGTCAGGGGGAGGATAGCTCAGTCTCAGGGGGAGTGTCCTAGCCTTAGGGGGAGTTTACCTATATCATCTTTTTTAGTTCGATACTTTTGCTACTCATTTGGTGTTTATTGAGTACTCTTAAGTTGTTAATCGATTGAGCTTATTTGGGGCCTATCTTATGATCACTTATTCACTTGAGTTATTCTTTGATTGAGCGTTCAAATTTTATGTGTAATAATCTTGTATTCATTGCATATCCTCTTAAGCTTCGTACTATCAAATTCATTACTATTGTGCTTTAAATTGTTGTGTTGTCATCAATCACCAAAAAGGGGGAGATTGAAATCATCTAGGCCTCCATGAGGTACGGTTTCAGTGATTAATGACAACCATTGGATTTTACTAATGAATTATTGAATTCAAGGTCACAATAATCACTCAATCAAATGAAATCTATATGTCATTGGAGACTCATATACAATCACATTACACGATCGAATCAATGATATGAAGATAAGAAGTGAAAGCTCTTATGTCAAAGTCATTCGACCACAATTGATGACACCTAATGCTTGACAACCATCAGAAGTACATTTCCAACGAAAGTCTAAGAGGTTAATCGAGCAAGACACAAAAGAATCACTTAGAAACAACTCGAACAAACAAAATCAACTCGCCGGATTAACCGATGATTTCTGAGAACAACACATCGATCGAGTTGGTTCAGCAGAAGAAGAAGACCTCAGGAAAAAGTACTCACCGGATCATCCGATGTTAAGGGCTCAGCTACATCGGTCCATCAGTACAGTTTGCAATATCCTTGGACCAAGTGAAGCACCGGATCATACGATGTAAAGAAGTCTACATATCGGTCAATCACTCCAGTAAGCATCAAGCTTGAGTCAATTATGGAGGAAGAGCCATCAGATTATCCGATGAGAAGACAAGTGCAACATCGGTCTAACAACGGTCATATATGACACAATGACGTCAGCTAAAGTAAACTTGACCGATGATAACTAAAGGGGAGACATCGGATCATCCGATGTTCGTAGAAAAGTTCTGTCAGCCTACTTTTCCAACGGCTATTTCGTAGAGGCTGGCTATAAATACCCCCTAAACCGGTCATTTCGACAAGTCTTGATCACAAAACATTCTCAACACATCCACAAGCGTTCAAGACCAAGAGACATCACTTCTACATCATTTTCGACCACCTACACACCAAGAGATAGGCTAGAGCTAGCTAGAGAGAGAGCTCGTGTGCCTCCATTCTGGGTGAGTGGAATCTCTAGGATAGTGAGAGCCTCAAGGGAGTGCCCCTTGGTGTTTGTAACTGTGAGAAGACTTCTGGAGATTGCCAAGGCGTTTGTGGAAGCCCGGAGGGTCGATGTTGTACAAGGCTTGAGCTCCACCTTGCCAAGGTTGGCAAACGGAGAAGAATAGTGGAGATCCCTCGTCTCGGTGACTTGGGTGTGGCTAAACCCTTTGGTGGGTGCCATAACATGGATGTAGGAAGATCTTGACGATCTTGCCGAACCACGGGATAAATCCTCGTGTCTCCTCGGGAGTTTGCATCCTCTTCCTCTCCCTTACGTTTATGCATTTTATATTCTGCAAAGTTGCTATTTACCTCAATGTATAGATAGTTTGCGTAGGGAATTGGGATTTTAGGAATTAAGTTTTATTGTTTAGATTTTTGAAAAGAAGCCCAATTCACCCCCCTCTTGGGCATTCGATCCTTACAACTTGGCATACAATTGGTGCTCTCGCAATAACTACGACGTCATCCTTAGATGCTCTTCATGCTCCTCTTCACTTTTCAAAGAGATCATCATGTCATCAATGAACACTACCACGAACTTATCCAAATATTCCGTGAAAATCTTATTCATAAGATACACAAAGTATGCGGGTGCAATAGTCAATCCAAATGACATGACCATATACTCATAGGATCCATACCATGTCCAAAAAGCCGTTTTGGGTAGGTGTGACGGTCTAATCTTTATTTGGAAATATTCGAACAAAGATCAATCTTAGAGAATATTCTGGCACCCTTCATTTTGTCGAACAGGTCCTCTATGCGGGACAGTGTGTACTTATTCTTAATTTTACCTCAATGAAAGACCGGTAATCCACACAAATTCTTTGAGATCCATCCTTCTTATTTACGAAAAGCACTAGGGCTCCCCATGGCAATGAACTTGGGCATATAAAACCCTTCTCTAACTGCTCTTGAATCTGCTTCTTTAGCTTCTCTAATTCCTTAGTAGGTATCCTATATGAACTGTTTGCTATAGGTGCAGTTCCAAGTATTAAATCAATGATGAACTCGATGTCAGGATCCGGTGGCATACCTGGCAATTCCTTAGGAAACACTTCTGGGTACTCACAAACAACCGGAGTTTCCTCCAAAGTTACTCCTTCTGCATGATTTACCATTGCCTTCTTGGTTGCTGGCTGAACTGCCTTGAATTCTATATTGACTCCTTCTTTGTTTGTCAATTGCACCGTCCGAGTGGCACATTGAATGACTCCGTTATGCTTCCTTAGCCAATCCATTCCAAGTATGATGTCCAAGCCTTGCGAATTGAGAACTATAAGGTTGGCGAGGAAATCTACCCCCCTTACGGAAATACTTTTTTCTTGGACATTGTAGAATTGCATAATAGACACTTCCCCCGGTACTACTAGATTGTAGCCCGCGGAGGTTCTAGATTGGTTGGGTGCACGCGTGATATTACGAACAAGACAGTGACACGAGGAGTATTACGTGGTTCGGGCCGCCTGGGCGTAACACCCTACTCCACGGGATGTATGTGTTGATGTTTGAGTTTGCGATGGCCTGTGTGCGTATCCACTTAGTTGTCTCTGTACCGTGCGGTGCAGCTATTTTATAGTCTATGGACTAGCCATTACATCAGCCTGGCCCGACATGTGGCCCTGGCGATAATTAACTCCCTAATACACGATCTGCATGTATTAAGCATAGTTAACAAACCGATAACGCGCCTTAATGGTGACATCACCAGTATTAACAGTCCTCTGATCGTGTGTCATTAATATGACATTAATGACACGCAATTAGGTCTTGTAACGACAACTTTAATTGCCCCTTGAATGTCTGTGTCATTGGATACTCGCCAGTCTTTCCATTGCAGATTTAGGTCCGAAGGTCCGACACGTGGCAACTTCAGAGCTTCCCATCGTGGGGAGGCAGGTTCGAAGGCACTATACACGTGGAAGCACCGGAGCTTCCCTCTATTGGGGGTTAGGTCCGGGTCACTAGACATGTGGCAAGATCGGAGCTTCCCCATGAAGGGAGTCGGGTCCGGCTTTGTGTTACAAGTGGTGGTGCCAGAGCTACCCAAACGAGGGAGGCGGGTCAAGTGCGGTGTAACACGTGGGGCCTTCGGAGGTCTTCAACTTGGACGGGTGGAACTCCATGACTTTTCATGCGGTATCATGGGGTAATCGGTACACAGGGTACAGAAAGTGGCCCCCGGGCTCACCTCTGAAAGAAACCCTTTAGGTTAAGTTATTCTACCAAAGGTGGGGCCATTTTTTATTCCCGCACTGCGGCTTCAAACGTTTTGTCTTGTGGCATTTGGGCAATGGTCCGCAGTTAAACCACCGTCGCGTATCTGCTCTTGATGCAGTAGGTGAGATCCTAGCGTGCGGATCTCATGCAATTGAAGATCGCTATTTCCCAATATGAAAATTGTATCAGTTCCGAGCACTCTATCGGGCCACTGCCCTTGGGCTTCAAACTTCCCATTATGACAATGGTTCGCTTAGGGTATTAACTTTGACTTTACCGCTGAAGTGGACTCGGGCCCACTTGTCATTGATGGGGTAGGTTTTTGAAGTGTGATCTTGATCCTGCTTCTGTTTCCATCCAAGCGTTGCGGAGGATTACTTAAGAATGAAAGCACACACGGTTTGAGGACTCTTTACGCTTTCATTTAAACTTGCGCTCAGAGCTTCCCAACCTTTGCCTAGCCCTTCCAACTTTTCGCTCCCCTTTGCGATTGAGTTGGGTCTTCGCCGCAGCAAGATCACTAATGATGAAGATCTGAAGAGGGTCCAAACCTACATTGGGTGGTCCAACGACTCCCTCAACAATGACATCCGCTTCGGCAAGCTCCCTTCGAGAAGGAGCATACCAGAGATATGGTGTACTGCTTGGCGTACACCATGGTGTGTCTGATCCCACCTTTCTCAAGTTTCTTCTTGATGCTGCTGGATTTCTACGGCTTCCAGCCTCATCACCTAGGCCCCCCTTTCTAGTGGCGACCTTCGTCCACTTCTGCGAGATGTGGGTGGGTGTGCCTCTGTGCATTGAGCTCTTCCGGACCTTCTTCACAGTCCACACCATCGGGAAGAGTGATGATTACTTGTGCTTCTACTACTTCATGAAGTGCAAGAACTGTCTGTTCAAGTACCTGAAAGTGGTACATGTGGGACAACTGAAAGAAGGATTAGGTGATTATCACGATGGATCATCACGACGGGCTGGAGCTGCCGACGTGCCTCCCCAATGTTGACACCAATGCCCCGAATACAGCTGCAGAGCTGCCAACGTACAAGCCCATCCTGACCAGGATCCATCAGTGTGTAGAGGGTGGAGTGATCCCTCAGATGGTCTTAGGAACTTCCTGATGAACCGGTGGGCTCCACTAATGAAGAGATAATTGCTTGCCTCGGCTTTCAACAGCGAGATGGACCACAACCGAATTGAAGTTGCCATTCAGACTAATCTGGATGATGGGGCATTGAAGCTCCACCTCCAGAAACTTCAACACGAGGCTATCTCCCGTGACTCCTTGACATCTCCGACAGACTTCCTCCCATTGAATATGGTTCTGGTTGTCAGGAGGGAGCTTCGGAAGGGATATCCGGAGCTAGACGGTCTCGGCATGGTGGAGAGCCGCAGAATCACCAGGGTTGCCATTCATGGAGCTTCGGAGAGGGTGGCTCCGACTGCTACTCCAAGTCGGATGGTCGACGACGTCAGGAAGGGCAAAGGCAAGGGCAAGGAACCGACTGAATCCTCTAGCCGGAAGAGGAAGCTGAGAGATACTGATAGGAGCTCCCTCAAGTCAGATCCATCTCCAGCAGCTCCTACTCCCCAGCCAAGTAGAACATAGGCGGTCAAGCTCTCTTCAGAGTCGGCGCCCTAAAAGGCACAAGATTTGGCAAATCAACTCCGGCTCCAGTGCCAGCTGCGGGCTCCATGTCCGGTGATCCTTCCCAGTCAGGGGAGGTCCCAGCTAAGACTCCAGCTGTTGTGGTTAGCTCCCGACCGAGGTCCGTTGTTTTTGCCTCACCGGGTCTGGTGGGCTCTGACTCGCTACAAGAAGCTGAAAAGCAAGTTCAGACGATCCGTGAGAATTTGAGGGCTGCTAAATCAAGACAAAAGGCTATGAGGATAATAGGAGAAGAAATTTAGTCTTTGAAGTGGGAGACATCGTATATCTCAAAGCATCACCTTTCGAGGACATAAGAGTGTTAACGTCAGAGGCAAGTGTGCACCTCGCTACATTGGACAATTCAAGATTTTTGGCAAACGTGGAGAAGTGGCATATAAGTTGGAGATCCCAACACATGTTTCCGATGTTCATGATGTGTTCCTTGTTTCTCAGCTCAAAAATTGCTTATGGGTACCAGAAGAACAAGTGCCAATGGAAAATTTGGAATTAGAGGCAGATTTGACTTATGTCGAGCAACCGATCAAAATCCTGGAAACAAAGGAGAGGGTCACAAGAAACAAGGTGGTTCGATTGTGCAAGGTACAATGGAAGGATCATGCAGAATCAGAGGCAACATTGAAGTTGGGAGAAGACCTCAAGAAAGAATTTTCCTATCTCTTTCCTTCAATGTCAAATCTCGAGGGCGAGATTCATTTTAAGGGGCGTTGGTTTGTAACACCCTCATTTTCATCCATCATGCAATGCATACATTCTCATACATGTTTAACATTAATCAACATAAAAAAGAACAAGTTTAAAATGAATTAGAACCAAAACTCCAGTTAACAGTCTGTGTTTGTCCAGACTAGTCTGGTTTTGACCTCGAACTATTCCGTTCTGCTTTCTATTGTCCCTTGGACTCTTCCGCTTTGCCTGCGGACTAGTCTGAAATCAGTTCTGTTGTTGTTCGGACTTGCCCATTCTCAGATATGGACTCATCCAATCTTTACTACTAGAACCCTTCGGAGTTGTCCGGTAACCCCTCTTTTGGTTCGGTTTTTGGAAAATTGAACAAGCCTCCGGACTTGTCCGGCCCCACACCAGACTTGTCTGTTTTACTCTCTAGACAAGACCGGACTTGTCTGGACTGACTCCAAACTTGTCCGTTCAAGTCTCTGTTCCCTATCGGACTTGTCCGGTATGCCTGACTCGATTTTATTTTTTCTCCACAACATGTTATTAGGATTTTGCCTTAAGTGGGCCCAAGAACGTCGTGTCTAACCCTTGTGAGCCCATATGGGACCCCACACAGGCCTCCACCGCCTTATACATGAATTCCACAAAAACCCAACAATCTCCACCCTATATAAACACATCAAAACCAACCCATTCATCTCTTTGCCACAATTGAAAAGACCCCTAGCCCTAGCTCGTGAGAGCTGCCATCAAGGAGCCTGCACCATAGGGAGAAGAAGGAGAAGGGAGGAAGGAGGGGGATCAACCAGGATCATCACCGCTGCTGTGATATCCATTATCAATCCTTCATCGTCAATACCCCTCTTCATCAATTCTTCGCCTCCTTCGATCTCGACATCCAATTCTCAAATCCTCGACCCTTGAACCCTAGGATTCATGGTAATTATCTTAGATGCATCTTTTCTACATAAATTATGGTTCTATATTAAATGTAACTATGCTCTAATTGGAAATTCGCAAAAACCCTAGCCAACGGACTTGTTTGGTCCCATAGCGGACTAGTCTGATCCTCTTTCTGTTCCAGAACTGACTTGTCCGGTCCCTGTGCGGACTAGTATGGTCTTCATGTTCTAAAAATTCCTGGAACTTATTTAACACTCTCTGAAATGACTCAAAACTTGTTCTAACATGTAATAGCTAGTTGTAACTAGTTAACCTAATGACAGGTTTTACCCCATAATTGCATTATTCATGCATCTCATTACATATTGAGTAATATATTAGCATTTATCGATTGTAATGCTTGTTTTCTATGTTGGTTGCGCGGAATAGAAGGTGTTGTGCTAGAGGGTGCTGTCGAGGACCCCCAACACCAGAACATTAAAGCTTTTGATCCTAACCAATCAAAAGAGCAAGGCAAGTGTCCTTGAACATTTTGATCCTGTTTTTATATGTTTTGTTTGCAAAACTGCATGCTTGTGTCAAATTGATGGGAAACCTAATATAGGTGTTTTCTAGACATGTTTGACCATCCTTGTCGCTTGGAAAATATTGCAGAGAGTCGGGAAGGGTATTTTACCTTTTTGCTTCGCTCTAATTAATTGGGTTGGGAAAACAACCAAATGGCTTAATTATGAATTAATGAACTTATGGATGATGAGAATTGATGAACATGGATAACTGATAACATGGGACTTGGGAGATCTAAGCAAGCATGGTTTATGGATTGGGTTGGATGATATGGTGGTTTGCTTGCCTTGGATCTAAGGACTTGTTCATGCAAGAATAAGCAAGGAATACAGTTCCACCACAAGGCCATGTATCGGTGCAACTTAGCCAATGAATTAGGTGTATTGCTAGTATTGTTCGGATCATTTCGCGGAGCGGGAAATGGGAGTCAGTTTGGTTTGGAATAGTGGCGGGACGGCCCTGGGATCTGAACGGCACAAGAGGGAGCACTTGGTTGGATGTGCTCAGTTGGAGCCATCACCACCAGTGAAACCTCAGTGGGTCTGAATATGTCGGTAATCCCATTGTAAAGGCTATTTTGTGATCTCTTGGCCATACACCTAAGCAAGTTTAATTGGCATAAGGGAGGCTTCCTTAGTCGCTGACGGGTGAAGAAATCACAAACTTCTTGTAAAGTTGTACAACCTCTGCAGAGTGTTAAAAACTATCATGATAGTCGTGCTCCCGGTTAAGAGCACCTATACAACTTCCATGATTAGAGTGGATCTTGGGAAATGGGATGGTTTGGTTATGGATATGGATTGAGTTGAGATAAATGGACATGGTTGATGATGATGGTAATAATCTGGTTTGTGGGATAACTGATGATGGATTCACATTATGTTAATTGTTTGGGATATGACGGGACTAATTTTACATAGATATTTTAAGATGATTTTATATATTTTAAATGTACTTTTCAACAAATAGCCATTATTTATTATTGTTTCTTGTTTAAGCTACATGTCATTATCTTCCCACACTTGCTGAGTACGACATGTGCTGACCTTTGCAAGTCCCCCCACCAAAAGTTTCAAGTGATGTTTCGGAGTACCCTGAGGATAATGTGGGGTACTAGGTTGTGTGCTGCCATCGACTTGCCTGTGGATTGCATGGAGCCGCGCTATATCCTCTTTTCCTTAGCTTGCTCAGTTTAGGTTATTTTTCCGCTGCAGTAGTTCCAAACTTATTAATAATAATCAGTAGAGATGTAATTTGAGGATTATTTGAATATTGTAATAAAAAGTACTTATTTAATAATTTGTGCCATGGTAATTTTCTGTATATCGTTTGTGGCGCAATCGTGTATGTGTGATCAACGTCTTGGGCACACATATGCGTTCACTTGGTTTATTTTCAGAACCGGGTGTCACATCATTGCAGCCAGGATTGTCTGTGACACAATGGACATCTGTTGTAATACGTGGAAATGAGCGCATAAGAATAAATATGGATCTGGAGTTATAGCCTTCTTCCCAATGGTCCCTTTTCTTGCGTGGCTCCTGTCATGACGAGGCTTGGGAACAACAAATAGGTTATTCGGGTTAGTGTAGTTTAGAGCCCACTCTGCAGCTTCCTCTGTACAGTATTCTTGTATCATGCTTCTCTCAGGGTAAGCCCGATTTCTAACGAATTACTTTAGTATGTCGTTCAATCTCTCATATACATACATTTGTTGAAGGAACAAAGGTCCAAGAAGCATTATCTCCTTAATAAGATGAGTTGTGAAATGGATGCTGATATCGAAATAGGTAGGTGGAAAATATATCTCAAAGAAGCATAAAGTTTCATAGTGCCTTTTTTCCAATGACTCGAGATCTTCTTCGCATAATACTTTTTTGACCAATTGCATTGAGGGAAAAGCAAAAGTTCATTATAGCCTCCCGAACATTGACCGGTAGGATATTGCAAATTCCAACAGCAATCATCTACGTATGTAATACATGGTAATCATGAGACTTCACACCAGGAGCTGCATTTAGATCTGGAAATGAAATAAGTCTTGAGACGTTTATCGAGTAGCCATATGGTACTTTCACATTTTTCAAGAACCCATAAAACTCTTTCTTCTTATGTTTTGATAGGGTGACGCATGATTTGGGTAGTTCCTTTCCTTTTACCGAGTCATCGAGCCACAACTCAGGTCTAATTCCCATTTTCTTTAGATCTGCTCATGCATGTACATGGTCCCTAGTTTTCCCATCCGTGTAAATCAATGTCATGAGTAGGCTTTCACAAACATTCTTCTTAGTATGCATCACACCAATCGAATGTCAGACGTCTAAGTCTTTCCGATACGGTAGCTCCAAAAAAATCGATTGCTTCTTCAACATGTCATCTTTGCCAGTATTTTAATGGTCCTTCTATGCTTACCAAGGACAACATGGATATCCTTTCCTATTTCATATACTTCATGACCTGTGAGATGGGGTGGAGGACGCCTCTTCTCAGTGTTACAATTGAAATTATCCTTCATACGTCCAAACGGGTGCTTCATTGGAATGTAGTGTCGATGTCCCATGTACAATATTTTTCGTCACTCGCCCAAATACTGTGACTCTATTTATTTCAAACAATGTGGACATTCACAACCTACTTTCATACTCTGTTCGGACAAGTTACGTGCCGCTGGAGAATCACTAACAGTCACAAATAAAATTTCTTTCAGACCAAAGTACTTACGCTTGTGCTCATCCCAGACCTGCACTCTGTCGTTGTACCACAACTACTTCAGATCTTCAACCAGTGGCCTGAAATAAGTGTCGATGTCATTCCCAAGTTGTTGTGGCCCCGGTATCGGTCCTGCCATCATAATATATTTCCGTTTGCTGCAAACCAAGGATAAAGGATCAAAATCGTTAGCACAATTAGCCATGTTCTATATGTGCTATTGTTCAAAAAAGGATTCATGCCATCATTGCTCATTGCAATCTTATAATTCCTCAGATGAATGGCAAATTCAGGATTTTGTGAATCATTGTTTCGCCACTGTGTGGCATCAGCAGGATGTCTTGTCATTCCAGCATCTTGCTTATGCTTCTCTTTGTGCCATCGCAACAATTCTGACTCCTTCTTGTTTGCAAACCAACGATTCAAAGGAGGAATGATAGGAAAGTACCAAGACACCTTTTAGGCCTTCTTTTTCTTCTATTGCAGTTCTCGTCATCACCTTCGTCTTTCCTATGATTGAATCGGTAGAGTCCACAAATAGGGCATTTCTCGAGAATTTCGTACTCAGGTCCACGATATAGAATGCAATCATTCTTGCAAGCGTGGATTTTCTCCACCTCCAGAACCAGTGGACAAATTATCTGTTTTGCCTCATAAATTGTTAGAGGGACTGCGTTACCTTGGGGTAACATGTCCTTAAGGAGCATCAACAATTCCTTAAAACAACAATCACTCCATCCATTGTCCGCCTTCAAATGGAAAAGTTTTATCATCGCAAACAGCCTCGTGTAGTTAGCGGCACAACCATGATACAATGGTTTCTTCAAGTCTTTGATCATCTTCTTGTAATTTGCATGTTCACCATTACTGTACTGATTATTGTCATCATGTCTCTCGACATTGCGTACCATCTCCTCAAATTATGCACCTGAAAGTCAATGTCATCATTGGTCAACCCTGATATATCTGGCTCATTCACATCATCGTCTTGATCTTCTTTGATACTGGTAGGGACCTCCCTCTCCAGATATGAACCTATCATATCTGCTTCATTAATCCCCTCTTCCTCATGTTTGTTCTAACAATGATAATCATCATGAATTCATGCGTGATCAAATGTGACCTCAATAGTTCATCCGTGCGATATCTCATCTCATTCTTGCAATGTTTGCAAGGACAACAAATATTCCCTCTAATGTTGTCCAACATATCATTCTTTGTGAAATCAATAAATCCATCGACCCCTTTGATATAGTCATTGCAAAGGTGCGGCCCATACATCCAACTTCAATCCGATGACATCTACGTACAGAAAACGGGAGCTAAATTAAAGAAATTTGAAGCCACTGATAGTCATGATCTAAAGGGGTAAAAAAAATAGTAAGGAACGGGAGAGGAGCAAAGAACTAATCCTTTGTTCTAAGGACCACTCATAATCAACGTAAGAATTTTTGAAGGGCACCTCCAAAGAGGGAAAGAACGGGGCAAGAACAGGGCAGTTCTGGTAGCCACTTGTTTTGCCATAGCTAGGAGCTTGTATAAGGGCAATAGAAAATTGAGAGCGTCCTTTTCAACAATCGTCTCTCTATAAAGGGAATGGGAGACGAGCCCGCTTCCATGACAAAAGGAGACCCGCCTGACCGGTTGGTATGGGAGACACGCCCACTTTGATGATAAAAGGAGACAACCGCCAAGGAAAGACCGTCTCCTTTAGTTTACTAATATGAGACGCGCTATAATAACACTTATATCCCTTTTCTCAGAGAAGTGGGCACGTCTCGAATACTAACTTAATTGAGACACTTCTTCAAGTAGAACGTCTCCTTCTACCCTCAACAGAGCCACCTCTGATCCTCACTGATGCGGGCGCTCATTTTTCCTCATTGGAGACGGACACCTTTGAGCCTGTCTCCAATCTTTGTCTTCTATTTGGGTTTCTTACATAGTGCTAGCTACCCCCCCCCCCCCTTTTTCTTATTACGGAGTACTTTTCGTTAGGACAACTGAAAATTTCGTTCCTACAATACTGAACAGTTCTTTTTTAGTTCATTTGGTTGTCTAAATTGTCAATAAATGATGTCACTTGTACATGCAGTAGACGGAAGGGGATAATGTAAAGCAAAAAAATCAATGTTTTTTATCCAATGTATTCTATCTAGTTGTAACACCATCATTTTCATCCATCATGCATTGCATACATTCTTATACTTGTTTAACATTAAGCAACACAAAAGGAACAAGTTTAAAATGAATTAGAACCAAAATAGCAATTAAAAACTTGTATTAGTGCGGACTTGTCCGGATTGGACACTGTACTAGTCCGATGTACGCTCTGTTGTTTTTCGTACTTATCCACTATTTGCCATGGATTAGTCCGAAAATGCTTCTGTTGTTGTCCGGACTTGCCCGTTCTCTTTTACGGACTACTCCGATCTCCGTTACTGGAACCCTTCGAAGTTGTCCGGTAATTTCCCATTTTGCTCCGGTTTTTGAAAACTAGACAAGAGTCTGGACATGTGTGGCCCCATACCGGACTTGTTTGTTTTTCTTTCTCGTCCTAAATAGACTTGTTTGGACTACCACCAAACCTGTCTGTTCAACGTTCTATTCCATATCGGACTTGTTCGGACTCCCTTCAGACTAGTCCAGTGTGCCCGACTCAGATTCTATTTTTCTTCCACGATGAGTTATTGGGTAATTACCTTAATTGAGCCAGAGAACGTTGTTCCCAACCCTTGTGGAGACCATGTGGGACCCCACCTAGGCCTATGCCGCCTTATACTCGAATTCCATAGCAAACCCTACCACCTCCACCCTATATAAACACCCCAACACCCAGCCTTTCATCTCATTGCCACAATAGAAGAAACACTTAACCCTAGATCGTGAGAGCCGCCATCAAGGAGCATCCAACGCAAGGAGAAGAAGGAGGAGGGAGGCAGGAGGATGATCAACCATGATCGTCATAGCTGCAGCGATCTTCATCGTCAACTCTTCATCGTCAATGTTTCCTCCACCAGTCTGTCATCTTCTTTGGATATAGACATCAAGTTCTCAAGTTCCATCGAATCCTCAACCCCTGAACCCTAGGATTCATGTTAAATACCTTAGATTCATCTTTTCTACATGAATTATGGTTCTATATAGTCTTAAACTATACTCTGGTTGAAATTTTCCAAAACCCTAGCTAAAACGGACATGTTCGATCCCGCGTGGACTAGTCCGATTTTCTCTTTGTTCCAAAGCGGACATGTCTGGCCCTAGTGCAGACTAGTCCGGTCCTCCAGTTCAAAAATTTCTGGAACTTCTTTAATATTCTCTGAAATGATATAGAACTTGCACTAACATGTAAAACTTAATTGTAACTAGTTAGTAAGCAATAATAGCAGCGTAATAACATGTGTTACCCCATAATTGCATATTTCATGCATGTCATGACATATTGAGTAATATATGAGCATTTACTGATTGTAATTCTTGTTTTGTATGTTTATTGCGCAGAATAGAATGCTTTGCTCTAGAGGGTGCCGTCGAGGACCTCCAGCACAAGAACTGTGAAGCTTTAGATCTTAACCAACCTCAAGAGCAAGGCAAGTGTCTTTGATAATTTTGAACCTGTTTTTAAATGTTCTGTTTGCAAAACATCATGGTTGTGTCAAATTCATGGGAAACCCATGATAGGTGATTACGAGTCTTGTTTGACAATTGTTGTCACTTGGAATTTATTGTAGAGAGTCAGGAAGGGCATTTTTACCTTTTCTGCTTTGCTCTAATTAATTGGGATGGGAATACAACCAAATGGCTTAATCATGAATTAATGAACTTATGGATGATGCGAATTAATGAATGTTGTTAATTGGTAACATGGTATTGGGAGATCTAAGCAAGCATGGTCTGTTGATTGGGTTGGAAGATATGGTGGTTTCGTTTGCTTTAGATATAAGGACCGGTTCGTGGAGCGACAACCCAGGTTTTACAGTGCCACCACATGGCCAAGTGTGGGTGCGTCTTAGCCAATTAATTAGGTGTATTGCCAACATTGTTCGGATAATTTAGGGGAGTGGGGAATGGGAGTCGGTTGTGTTTGAAAAAGTGGCGAGGTTGCCCAGGTGTTGACGGCTTTTATATACCAGGTGTTGATGGAAATATCATTTCTTGCACACATCACCTTTCTATTTAACCTATTTGTACTTGTCCTTGGAGAAATTTGTGCATGTAGGTATTTTACACAGAATTGAAGTGAAACAAGGGGATGGATCCTATAAAATATCATTCTAGCCAATCAAGCATCGACATGTGGCAGCACAAGGACCGAATGGCCCAGAAATAGAAGTATCCGAGGCCATCCAACGGTGTAGCACCATTATCAGTCAATGGGACCCACCTGGAAGCCTGTAGGATCGAAGACCATGTGAAAAGCTACCAGAGGGGGGGTGAATGGTAGATTAAAAACTTTTTCGGCCGAAGCAATGGAAACCCCTTGGCAGAAAAATTATCTGTTAAAGAAATTGTGTGTGAGACTAATCTAAACGTGTTTCACCATGACAAAAGTGATATATATCATAGAGAATCAAGTCACGAATACGACACAACAAGAATCATTCAAATCCGTTGAGAGAAACTCATGTTACAATTGAAAGATCGAACAAAGGTCAATCTGTTCTACCCGAGAAAAACAGTTCTGGAACGCTGCAAAGAAACTCGCATAGATCAGAAACCAAAAATCCAATGATCGTGAAATTTTGACAGATGATAGATAATCAAGTTGTGAAGACAACCCATAAATAATCATGTCAAATGGATTGGTAAAACCCAAGTTATGATAAAACCACCGAAGAAAGGTAGTGCTGTGCAGAAAACTCAACGAGAAAAACTTGTCTGGAACAAGTCGGACGAACAAGGCACAAATGTTCCTTTCAACTACGAATTTTATTCAATAGAACACAAGCGAAACAGCCCCAAAGTTGTGCACCACGAGCTCTAGCCTCCCTTGCTTATATAACCAGCCCTTAGGCCAACCCAATCTCAACGACGACTCTAATCCTACTCCGTTCACGATATGAAACTTTCCATAACTGCTCAAGACTCTTCTATACACAGATAGAAACAATCTTAAGACTTCCAAACACCTTAGGAACGTATCCTACATTCCTAAAACAACTCAAATTCGTGACTCACACGAAATCCTATCATAACCAACTCAAATCTTTCCATATTTGAGTCAAACAAGACTCAGCCACAGCTTGAGTCCATAACCTAGTCGGTTGGACCTTTCTGACAAATTCTTTATGTCCACATCTATTCATAACGCCTCGGAATCATGTAGCCAAGTCCATGCACTCCTTGCACATGTGCAAACATCTTCCAACGACGTCCACGATACCTTCTATGAGACCTATGTGTGCTAAATACATTGGCCTGTCGTGAATACACTTGGCCTTGATGATAAAAGTTTTGAATATCACCAAAACACATTTTTATCAAGGTCCGACTCTAGCTCTGAGCTACAGAAAGGTCCGACGGTAGGTCCGGCTTGGTTTGGGTAGCTCCGGTTACATTCGATGCTAGGTCCGACTAGCTTTGGTCAGCTCCGGTGAAGTTTTGTCTTTAGCTCTGGCATGTCTTTGATAGCTCCGGCATGTCTTTGATAGCTCCCACATGATTTTGATAGCTCCGCCGTATTTTTGCTAAGCTCCGAAGATGATTTTTCTAGCTCCGGCTTTTGGGTTTACTAGTTCCGACTAGTTCTTTTTAGCTCTGGTGCTAGGTCCTGCTAGTTTTGTAAACTCCGGCGGGAGCTTGGTTGTACTAGTTTTGGTAAGCTCTGGCACTAGGTTCTACTAGCTTTTGTTAGCTCCGGCTCAAGGTCCGGGTTGCTCTGGCAAGGTCCGGAACTTGACCGCAGTGCTTCTGCTTTTCATTTGCAATGTTTCGTACTTGCTTTACATTGTTGGAAAGATTGCTTAGTATTCATTTTCTAATTTTTTGGTGCGTTTTGGTTGATATGGATGATATTGTGTTACTGTGGTTTTGCAACATGCTTATGTGAGGTTCTCACGTAGGGTGTTGTGTTCGGAACTAACTTGAGTCAAGTGAAGGACTTGGGCTCGTATGGATTGGTTGTTTATTCATGTTCAGGTGTTGCTTGAGTTCAAGACATGGCTGGTGACGGGATCCATTGGACTAGTCTCAGGAGGAGATGAGGTTCCAACAACCAAATTCGGGAGGAATTGTGGTTGAGCTAATAAGGAGGTTGCGCAGCATGATTGCATCAAGAACAATGCATATGAAGGTATCGTGGACGTCATTGGAAGATGTTTGCATGTGTGCAAGTAGTGCATGGACGTGACTACATGTTTCCAAGACATGATGAAGAGATGTGGAAATAAAGAGTTGGTACGAAAGGTCCAACCGACTAGGTTATGGACTCAGGCTGCGGCTGGGTCGGGTTTGACTCAAATATGGAAAGATTTGAGTTGGTTATGATAGGATTTCGTGTGGGTCACGAATTTGAGTTGTTTAGGAATGTGGGATACGTTCCTAAGCTGTTTGGAAGTCCTAAGATTGCTTCTATCTGCGTATAGAATCTTGAGCAGTTATGGAAAGTTACGATTTGTGATCTGAGTAGGATTGGAGTCCTAGTTGATATTGGGTTGGCCTAAGGGCTGGTTATATAAGCAAGGGAGCCCAGAGCTCGTGAAGCACGACTTTGGGACTGTTCCTCTTGTGTTCCATTGAACAAAATTCGTAGTTTGAAGGAACTTTTTTGCCTTGTTCATCAGACTTGTTCCAGACAAGTTTTACTCGTCGAGTTTCTGGACAGCACTACCTTTCGTCGGTGGTTTTATCATAACTCGAGTTTTACAGATCCAATTGACGTATTCTTTTTGGGTTGTCTTCACAACTTGATTTTTTATCATATGTTAAAATTTCACGGTCATTGTATTTGTGGTCTATGATCTACACGAGTTTCTTTGCAGCGTTCCAGAACTGTTTTTCTCGAGTAGGGCAGATTGACCATTGTTTGATCTTTCGATCATAACTTGAGTTTTTCTCGGCGGATTTGAGTGATTCTTTTTGTGTTGTCTTCGTGACTTGATTCTCTATGATATCTATCACTTTTTTCACGGTGAAACACGTTTAGATTAGTCTCACACATGATTTCTTTAACAGATCGTTTTTCTACCGAAAGGGATTGGGGTTTAATTGTTTCCGCTGCGTAAGATTTTTAAATCTACCATTCACCCCCCCTCTGGTAGCTTTTCACGTGCTCTTCGATCCTACAATTGGTATCAGAGCCATGTTTCTCTAATCTTTGTGATTTGCATGTGTTTTTGACTAATCATCATGGAGAAGTACTCCGCCAAACCTTGTGTGTTTGCTGGTATTGATTTTCAGGTTTGGAAGGCACGCATGGAGGCTTTCATCCAGGCACAAGGCTTTGCAATATGGGAGAAGGTATACAAGCCTTACGAAGTGCCATCAAACGATCAAGTTACAGCTACAAATCTGAGAGATGTCGAAAACAATAACAAGGCTCGGAACTTGATCATACAAGGATTAACACAAAGTGACTTCGACCGTGTTGCACACCTCCGATCTGCATACGATGTGTGGAAAGCACTTTGTGACTACCACGAAGGATCCAACACGATCAAAGAGGTAAGGCAAGACATGTTCAAGAAAGAATACATGCGCTTTGAGATGCAACCCGGTGAGTCTATTGATGACCTTTTTGCTCGGTTTAATAAGATTCTCAGCAACTTGCGTAGTGTCAATGTTAATTTTTCAGATCTGAAAATGCTAGGCAATTGCTAAGTGCATTAGATATGTCAATTTGGGAGATGAAAGTCATATCTATTCGTGAATCTACTTTCATGAGTTCACTTACTTTAGATGTGCTATATTCCAAGTTAAAAACTCATGAAATTGACATAATCTCACGTAAGAACCCCAATAAGTCTATTGCATTTGTTTCACGACGTGATATGTCTAGCTCCGACCAATCATCATTTTGCAATAATCTTGCTTTGTTGTCCCCACTAACCGTGGAGCAGATCGAAGAATTTCCAGAAGAGGAGTTGACACTCATCTCTACTAGATTCTCAAAAGCATTGCAAAATGTGAGAACTAGAAGGAGAGGAAGCTCCGACCTCAATGCTGTTTTAAATGTGGTAAAACAGGACACTTTCGTACAGAATGCACTAACCTTTCAGGTCCGACACCCGGGAAGAAAAACAAAGCAAGGTTCAGACCTCCTCTGGAAATTTCAACAAGAAGAAGAAAGGTACCATAGGACGCAATATGATCAACAGTTTCATCACCGCGCTTCAAGAGTTCAGTTCAAGCGACATGGACATTGGAAGTGATGAAGATGAAGATGATTTGGCAAACTTGTGCTTCATGGCGAGCAAGTCAAGATCAAGTATGGAGGAGGCAGAACACAACAGCGACAATGAAGAGGTATGTCATACTTGCGAAGAAATGTGTGATGCTATTTCTCGTGCCACTATTATTGTTAAGAAAAAGGACAAAAAGCTTAGGGATAGTGCTGCTAAAATTGAATCACTAGAATCTGAAATCAACCGTTTAAAAACTTTGATTCCTAGTGATGATGCATGTTCCTCATGTGATTTAATATATGAACAATTGTCGTCATTAAGAAGTGTGCACACCTACACACTTGATAAACTTGAGTTAGAAATTGAAGAGAACAAAGAGCTTGCTGCACTTAAATATAAAAACTTGAAAGATGCTAGATGTTCTACAATTGATTTGCATTATTCTACTTGTGATGATCTTGATAAGAAACTACAGGATGCTATGACTGAAATTTCTATATTGAACAATGTTTTACGTTCTCATGAAGTTAAATTTTGTTCAAATTGCAAACTAAAAGGAAAAACTTCATGTGAAAATTTCCTTGATCTGTCCAATAAACTTGATGACATGCATAGGACATTAGATCGGTTTTGTAATGGGAATAAGAACCTAAACTTACTGCTGAATTCTTCCAAGTCTTGCAATGATAAAACTGGTTTAGGTTTTGATTCTCATGCTCATGCTAAGGCACATCCACCTAAAATTGTAAAGTCATTAGGAAGTGGTTTGATTCAAACAGTTCCTAAACAAAAAGGAGTGATTTTCAAATCTGCAGGAGTGTTGTCTCATTCGGTTTCAAATAAAAATATTGCTTGCTCATCTAGACATGAACACAAAGTTAAATTTCATTGTACCTTCTGTGGTAGAGATGGTCATGTCATAGATTTTTGTTATAGACTAGCTAATCAACAGAAAAGGGAAAGAATGGATGCTAGATCTCATAACTTTCATGCAAAATTTGCTGCTCACATTGAACCGAATGTACAACCTGCTGTTTTGAGTCAAAAACATTCAAAGTTTACCTCCGGACCTTCTGTTTTTGCCTCCGGAGCTACTGATTTTTGTGCTACACAAGTAACACCTTATATGTCAGTAGTCAAGACTAAAAAATCTCAAAATTTGACTCATAAACCTGCTGTTTTGTCTCAGCTTTCGCGTGTTTTTCCTGCTGCACGTCGCATGACTCAGTACTGGATTTCTAAATGCGTTTTGACTAACCCCAGTATTGAGTCATCGACGTATTGTGCTTTTATGTAGGTTACACATTTGAGGAAGGAGAACATTTGGATTGTGGATTCAGGTTGCTCACGCCACATGACTGGTAACAAAGATTGGTTCTCCTCCCTCTCTATTGTTTCACGTGTAGAGAATGTTACTTTTGCCAATAATTCTTCAACTCCTATAATTGCTAAGGGTTCGGTTAGAGTAAATGATCACTACACTTTGAAGGATGTGGCACTTGTCAAAAATTTGAAATACAACTTGCTTTCTGTTGCACAATTGCTAGATGAAAATCTAGAAATTATTTTCAATAAAAACTGCTGCAAAGTTGTAGGTTCAAATAGTGAGCTTATTTTTAACATGTCTCGGTTTGGAAGAGTTTTTAAAGCTGATTTTGATATGTCTTCCTCTAAGCATAGGTGTCTAGTTGCTAATGATTCAAAGGACTTATATTTTTGGCATCGTAGACTTGGTCACGTAGGCTTTGATCACCTAACGCGTGTTAGTGCTCTTGATCGCATACGTGGGCTTCCTAAGCTTAAAGGGGACAAAGAAATTGTGTGCTCTTCTTGTAGACATGCTAAGATGGTTGCAGGTTCACATACTCCTCTCACAATGATCATGACAACTGAACCATGTCAACTTTTGCATCTTGACACCGTAGGACCTTCACGTGTTCAATCCTTCGGAGGTAAATGGTATGTTCTTGTTATTGCTGATGATTATTCTAGATACTCTTTGGTTTACTTTATGGCGTCTAAGAATGAAGTTTTTAGTCACTTTAGAACTTTATTTCTTAGATTATCAATTGATCACCCAGGATCATTAAAAGCAATTAGAAGTGATAACGGAACTGAATTTAAAAATCAATCTTTTGATCACTTTGTTACTGAAAATGGAATAGATCATCAACTTTCTTCACCATATGTACCTCAACAAAACGGTGTTGTAGAAAGAAAGAACAGAACCTTAGTTGAGATGGCTAGGACTATGCTTGATGAATATCAAACTCCTAGGAAATTTTGGGCTGATGCGTTAGCAACCGCTTGTTATGTCTCAAATCGTGTTTTCTTGCGTGCTAAGCTAGGTAAAACACCATATGAGCTCCGGTTTGGAGATAGGCCTAGTGTTACACACTTTCGGGTCTTTGGTTGCAAATGCTTTGTTAAGAAACATGGTAATCTTGATAAATTTGAACCTAGATCCATTGATGGCATGTTTCTTGGTTACCCATTTCATACTAGAGGCTACCATGTGCTTTTACTTGACACTAACAAAATTGTGGAGACTTGTGAATTGTCTTTTGATGAATCTAGCCCAGGTACTAGCTCAAACATTGCAGGTCCAGATCCATATCCGCAGGGGGAGAGCATTTTCATTGAAGATGAGGAAGAATTGGAGTTGCTGCCAGAAAATTCAGCAGCTAAAGACTTTGGTTTAGCTCCGGATGTTAATTCTCTACCAGCACCGACAACCATCAATGCTGATTCAAATCATCCTCAAGCCACAAGCTCATCGATTTGTGATGAACATGAAGAAGAAGAAGCTTGTGAGACATCTGTTCCCCTACGGTTTTACAAAGATCATCCCCCACAACAGATGATTGGAAGCTTGCACGAATGAGTCACACGGTCCAGGTTTCATGATCTAAACTCTCATGCTCATTCTGCTTTTGTTGCTTCTTTTGAACCCAAAGATATATCACACGCACTCACTAATGAATCTTGGATTATTGCCATGCAAGAAGAGTTAGAAAATTTTGAAAGAAATAATGTTTGGAAACTTGTACCCCCACCTCAAGGTCACACTTTAATTGGAACTAAATGGGTATTTAAAAATAAACAAAGTGAGGATGGGGTTGTGGTTAGGAATAAGGCTAGGTTGGTTGCTCAAGGTTTCACTCAAGTTGAAGGTCTAGATTTTGATGAAACTTTTGCTCCTGTCGCTAGATTAGAAGCCATAAGAATTTTGTTAGCTTTTGCAGCATCTAAAGGTTTTAAGCTATATCAAATGGATTTTAAAAGTTCTTTTCTTAATGGCTACATAGATGAGGAGGTTTATGTCAAACAACCACCGGGTTTCGAAAATCCATATTTTCCTAATCATGTTTACAAACTGTCCAAAGCCTTATACGGTCTCAAAGAAGCCCCTAGAGCATGGTATGATAGGTTAAAATTATTCTTACTTGAAAAGGGGTTTACCATGGGCAAGGTTGATAAAACTCTTTTTGTGCTTAAGCATGGCAATGACTCATTATTCGTTCAAGTGTATGTGGATGATATTATCTTTGGTTGTGCTCCTCATGATCTTGTGTACAAGTTTTCAGCAATGATGAGTTCCGAATTTGAAATGAGTATGATGGGTGAACTCACTTACTTTTTGGGGCTGCAAATCAAGCAAACCAAGGAGGGTACCTTTGTGCATCAAACGAAGTATACCAAAGACCTCCTAAGGCGCTTCAACATGGACAAAAGCAAGCCTCTTCGGACACCAATGGGAACAGCAACAACACTTGAACTTGATGAAGAAGGTGAACTCGTGGATAAAAAAGATTATGGAAGCATGATTGGATCACTTTTGTACCTCACGGCATCAAGACCAGACATACAATTCAGCGTATGTCTTTGTGCACGGTTTCAATCCTCCCCACGTGCTTCACATCGTCAAGCCGTCAAAAGGATTCTCAGATACTTACATGGAACTCAAGAATTTGGCATTTTTTTTCCTTCTTCCTCAACCGTTACTTTGAAAGCTTTTTCGGATGCTGATTTTGGGGGTTGTAGGATTGATAGGAAAAGTACTTCCAGTGCTTGTCATTTTCTTGGTAATTCTCTTGTTGCTTGGTCCTCTAGAAAACAAAATTCAGTTGCACAATCCACAGCCGAATCTGAATATGTAGCTGCTGCTAGTGCTTCCTCACAAATTCTTTGGATTGTTCAAACACTTAAGGACTATGGGGTTGATCTAGATAGTGTTGCACTGTTTTGTGATAACACTAGTGCCATTTGCATTGCTAAAAACCCCGTGCAACATTCTAGAACTAAGCACATTGACATTAGGTATCACTTTCTCCGAGATAATGTTGAAAAATGAAACATTGTGCTTCACCATGTAGATACCGAACAACAATTGGCTGACATTTTTACAAAACCTTTGGATTTCACTCGTTTTTGTTACATTCGTAGTGAAATAGGGGTTATGCATCCTCATGGCTTAAATTGAGGGGGAGTTTTGAAACTTGGGAAGTCTATGTATGAATCTGAAACAAAAATAATATGAGCATAGTATTTCATACATATATGACTTTGTGATTCCTTTTACATGCTGAAAGTTCTTACTACATTACTCATGTTATACATTTTGTAGTTTTTTCCATGTCTAGTAATTGGAATAATTACTTACACTAAAACTGGTCATGGTCGAACTTTCTTGCTGTTTTGAACTTTTTACATGTTCACAAGTGCTTTTAATCATAAAGAATTAATCAAGTAATCAACTCACATGTTGAGTTTTTATGAACAAATATAAATTGAGAAAAGATCAAGAGAATATGCATGCATCGCACTTCTTCTTTTGAGATGGCTTGTCATTGCACTTAGATATGAACTTGAAAGAAGTTGTATATGACTAAAACCATGTCCTTAAGCTTCTGATTGTCAAATGACATAGGCTTGTCTTGGTTGGTTAGAATAAGGCAGATGCGGATATAATCTCTTGCAAATATCATATGATCTAAATTTGTGTTTTGAAAAATAATAAAATGCAGCAACTAGTGTCATGCTTTCAAGTTATGAAATAGTTAAGTTTGTGAGATCATGACTTGCTTAAATTGAAAATTACATATGATCTCTAGCATGGCTTACACTACTTTATATGCTCATGACTTGCTGAATACATTGTCAAAGGGGGAGAGATAAGCATGAAGAGAAATAGAATATGTGCATAAGGAGAGATAATATGGGATAATTTTTCTTCTCATTTTCTTTTGATTTAAAAAAGGGGAGAAATTGTCTTCAAAACTTTTAATGAGAATAAGCCAATGTTCGGATTTTAAGTGGTGTTGGCAATGCATTCATCAAGAGGGAGATTGTGAGACCTATGTGTGCAGAATACATTGGCATGTCGTGAATACACTTGGCCTTGATGATAAAAGTTTTGAATATCACCAAAACACCTTTTTATCAAGGTCCGACTCTAGCTCTGAGCTACAACAAGGTGCGACGGTAGGTCCGGCTTGGTTTGGGTAGCTCCGGTTACGTTCGATGCTAGGTCCGACTAGCTTTGGTCAGCTCTGGTGAAGTTTTGTCTTTAGCTCTGGCATGTATTTGATAGCTCCGGCATGTCTTTGATAGCTCTGACATGATTTTGATAGCTCCGCCGTATTTTTGCTAAGCTCCAAAGTTGATTTTTCTAGCTTTGGCTTTTGGGTTTACTAGTTCCGACTAGTTCTGGTTAGCTCCAGCGCTAGGTCCAGCTAGTTTTGTAAGCACCGGCGGGAGCTTGGTTGTACTAGTTTTGGTAAGCTCCGGCGCTAGGTTCTACTAGCTTTTGTTAGCTCCAGCTCAAGGTCCGGGTTGCTCTGGCAAGGTCCAGAACTTGACCGCAGTGCTTCTGCTTTTCATTTGCAATGTTTCGTACTTGCTTTACATTGTTGGAAAGATTGCTTAGTATTCATTTTCTAAGTTTTTGGTGCGTTTTGGTTGATATGGATGATATCATGTTATTATGGTTTTGCAACATGCTTATGTGAGGTTCTCACGTATGGTGTTGTGTTCGGAACTAACTTGAGTCAAGTCAAGGACTTGGGCTCGTATGGATTGGTTGTTTATTCATGTGCAAGTGTTGCTTGAGTTCAAGACATGGCTGGTGACGGGATCCATTGGACTAGTCTCAGGGAGGAGATGAGGTTCCAACAACCAAATTCAGGAGGAATTGTGGTTGAGCTGATTAGGAGGTTGCGCAGCATGATTGAATCAAGAAAAATGCATATGAAGGTATCGTGGACGTCATTGGAATATGTTTGCACGTGTGCAAGGAGTGCATGGACGTGGCTACATGGTTCCGAGACGTGATGAAGAGATGTGGACGTAAAGAGTTGGTAGGAAAGGTCCAACCGACTAGGTTATGAACTCAGGCTGCGGCTGAGTCGGGTTTGAATTAAATATGGAAAGATTTGAGTTGGTTATGATAGGATTTTGTGTGGGCCACGAATTTGAGTTGTTTAGGAATGTGGGATACGTTCCTAAGGTGTTTGGAAGTCTTAAGATTGCTTCTATCTTCGTATAGAAGAATCTTGAGCAGTTATGGAAAGTTACGATTCGTGATCTGAGTAGGATTGGAGTCCTAGTTGATATTGGGTTGGCCTAAGGGCTGGTTATATAAGCAAGGGAGCCCAGAGCTCGTGAAGCACGACTTTGGGGCTTTTCCTCTTGTGTTCCATTGAATAAAATTCGTGGTTTGAAGGAACTTTTGTGCCTTGTTCGTCAGACTTGTTCCAGACAAGTTTTACTCGTCGAGTTTCTGGACAGCACTACCTTTCGTCGGTGGTTTTATCATAACTCGAGTTATAAAGATCCAATTGACGTGATTATTTTTGGGTTGTCTTCACAACTTGATTTTCTATCATATGTCAAAATTTCACGGTCATTGGATTTGTGGTCTATGATCTACACGAGTTTCTTTGCAGTGTTCCAGAACTGTTTTCTCGGGTAGGGCAGATTGACCATTGTTTGATCTTTCGATCATAACTTGGGTTTTTTCGACCGATTTGAGTGATTCTTTTTTGTTTTGTCTTCGTGACATGATTCTCTTTGATATCTATCACTTTTGTCACGGTGAAACACGTTTAGATTAGTCTCACACACGATTTCTTTAACAAATCGTTTTTCTGCCGAAAGGGTTTGGGGTTTGATTGTTTCCGCTGCATAAGATTTTTAAATCTACCATTCACCCCCCTCTGGTAGCTTTTCACGTGCTCTTCGACCCTACACCTACATATCCATTGTCCTTGATTCAAACATGCTACGCAACCTCCGGATCAACTCAACCATAATTCCTCCCAAACTTGATTGTTGAACCTCATCTTCTCCCTAAGACTAATTCAATGGATCCTGTCACCAGCCATATCTTGAACTCAAGCAACACTTGCACATGAATAAACAACCAATACTTCCGAGCACAAGTCCTCGACTTTACTCTCGTTAGTTCCGAAACTACAACATCTTACGTGATCACCTCTCATAAGCATGTGGCAAACTATAGCAAAATGATATCAGCCTTAACCACCAAAGCACACCAAAAACATAGCAAATGAATACTAAGAAATATTTCCAACAATGTAAAGCAATTTCGAAACATTTCACAGTAAAAGCAGGAACATTGCGATCAAGCTCCGAAACTTGCAAAAACTAACCGGAGCTTAAGCTTGAGCTTACGAAAGCTAATACAAACAAGCGCCAGAGCTTACCAAAGCTAGTACAACCCAGTGCCGGAGCTTGCCAAAGCTAGTCGGAACTAGTCAACCCAAAAGCCAGAGTTAGAAAAACATGTCGGAGCTAACTAAAATAAGTTGGACCTAGCGAAACAAATCGGAGCTTAACAACGACATGCCGGAGCTATCAAAGACATGCCAGAGCTACCCAAAAACATCACGGACCTAGACAAAGAATGTCGGACATATTGTCGAACCTTGCAGAAGCTCGAAGCTAGAGTCGGACCTTGCTAAAAAGATGTTATGGCAGCTGTCGGTGCTTGGCGAACCGGGTATCCCTGGGTACAGGGATAAAAGAACAATGGGCCCACTACCCACCAAGGCGGGGCCTGGCATGGGCCCAGAGGGCTACGTGGCAAGTGGAACAGTAGCGACTCACATCGAGGGAAAGTCCAGTGCCTCCACGCCGACCGCGCCCTTGGGCCCACCACCTCATGGGGGATGATCCGGCGAGGCTGCTAGAACGGCAGCTCCGGACCTCCCGACCTGGGAAAAGGGTCTGATACTACGACAATCCCGGTAGCTCCGGATCCAACCTCCTGCCCCTGGACGTCCCTCTGAGGGTCCGACGTGGCCAGCTTTTGGAGCTCCGGACCCAACCTCCCGCTCACCTAGGGACACGCGCGTCCTAGATTTGGCATCCCAGGCACGCCTCCCTTCTCTGATCCTTCCGTGGGAAGGCTCAGGCTCGGTGCCACTTAACATGTGGCACCTCCCGAACCTTACCCAAGCAGGATGCCCAGTGCCGGGAGGTTGGGTCGGGAGCTCCGGAAGCTGGCCGCGTCGGACCCTCAGAGGAACGTCCAGGGGCAGGAGGTTGGATCTCCAACTGCTGGGATTGTCGCAGTATCGGACCCTTTTCCTTGGTGGGGAGGTCCGGAGCTGCCATTCTAGCGGCCTCGCCGGATCATCCCCCGACGAGGTGGTCGGCCCAAGGGCACGGTCGGCATGGAGGCACTGGACTTTTCCTCGATGGGAGTCGCTACTGTTCCACTTTCCACATAGCGCTCTAGGCCCATGTCAGGCCCCACCTCGGTCGGCGGTGGGCCCAGTGTTCTTTTATCTGTGTGCCCAGGGATACCCGGTTCGCCAGGCACCGACAGTGGCTCCCAGGCCCACCTCGGGGAGGAACTTCCTTGGAGAGGCAATTGTACGCCTTGTGGGGCCATTCTGAATCCCCGTGCTGCGGCTTTAAGGGCTTCCTTCAATGCGGCGGACAAGATCTTTGTCCGTGGATATTGCTCCACTGACAGGCGCCGGTTCCCAATACAAAATTCGTTTCGGTTCCAGGTGCCCATTATGTCTCCGTGCTAGAGTTTTGAACTCTCCCCTACGAAAACAGCCACCTTGAGGCGGCCGCTTGGCCTCCCTGCCGGTTCGGGCTCTTGGTCCACCAGTCATAAGGCGGGTAGCCCCAATACATTGGTGCCAGCGGCTTCCTTCCCAAGGCCACGGGCCCATACATAAGTAGAGACTAGCACAAGCCTCATACTCTTCACCCCTCTATTTGCGCCCGCACTTTGAGCCCTTGTTGCCTTCTCACATCCTACGGCTTTGAACCCTAGCCTTCTGCTCATCCAACCCTTCCGACCTCCATCTTGCCACCACGGAGTTGGGTCTTCCCGCTAGCAAGATCAAGACCGAGAAGGGGCTGAAGAAGTTCTAGACCTACATGGGATGGTCCATGAGTCCTTTGATAGCAGGATCCGCACTGATGAACTCCCTTTCAAGAAGAAGAATGCCGGCGTCATGGTCTTCTTCCAAGGGTACACCATGGTCAGCCTGCTTCCCCCCTTCTCATCTTTTTTGATGACCTTGCTGGAGTTCTACGACATCCAGCTTCACTTTCTCGGGCCCCACTCCATCCTACTGGTCACTATCTTCACCCACTTCTGTGAAATGTGGGTGGGGGTAGGGCCCTGTCTGGAGCTCTTCCGAAATATCTTCACTCTGCAGACTACCGGGAAGGTGAACGAGTTGATCGGGATGTACTACATCGTGAAGCGGAAGTGGACCCCCTTCAAGTACTTGGACACCTCTTCCTCCGGTAAATGGGATGAGTGGAAGAAGGAGTGGGTGATCATTACAGCTGACTGGCACGAGAAGCTGGATTTTCCTGAGTGCCTCCCGAACGTGGACATGGACATCTGGAACGAGGTCCCGAAGCTGCCGTCAGCATACAAGCCCGTTGTGGCTAGGATCAAAGGTTGTGTAGATGGCGGAGTAACCCCCCAGATGGTCTTCGGGAACATCCTGAGGAACAGGTTGGCGCCACTAAAGCTAAGAGAACGGATGGGTGGATATTCACACTGCGGGATTTGAACACCCAGGTAAAAGACGAATCTCCGAAGGACATGCGGAAGAAGTTCCATACCAAGCCCAGTATCTTACACGAGTCTCTTAAGCCTCCAACATCCTACCCACCTCTGAACACAGTTCCTGATTTCTGCCGGGAGCTCCAGAAACTGCTGCCAAGGCTGGATGGCATAGGGATCACGGCCAGGAGAGCTCCTTCGACAACCAATGCCCCGAGGACGTCCGGGGGTTCGGCCCCGGATCCCTCTACCCAGGGGGGCAGAGTCGCCAGCGCTGGCAAGGGCGAGGCCTTGATGGAGCCTTCTAGCCGCAATAGGAAACTAGTGTGGGGTGACGGAAGTCATGTTGGTACCTCCGGCGAGCTACCCCCTCCGGCTCTAGAGCATCCTGCGAGCTACGGCTCTGGGGGGGCCACCCCCCACCACGGTGCCAAGTACAAGACCAAGCTCTCGAGGCTCCCTTCGAATAGAGACTGCTCCAGCCAGGGAGGTCCCAGCTCCGCCTCCGGATCGAGCTCCTGAGGGGCCTGAGGTTCCGGCCACATCAGGTATTCGAGGCACTATCTCCGGTCCTGCCCCGAAACGGGTCCGTCTCCGCGGCGCCTGGGGCTTCCCGAGGTAAGCAATCGGGCTCCCCACTTCGGACCTTCTTCAAGTTAAGGTCTTCCTTTAATTGTTTCTCTCTTGGTTGTGCAGTGCTTCCAAGGACGGCGAGGCAACTTCCGTACCCCCAGCGTCACAGGGGTCGAGCAGGTAGGTGCTTCAGCTCCTACTCCTTTACTTGCCCAGGCGACGGCGGTGGCCCCGGCTGAGACAAGGGCAGTTCCAAGCTAAGCGCACCTACAGCCGATCCAGAGGTTCCGGCTATTGATGTGGCGGCGACCGAAGCTCAAGGGGCGGAGCCAGTGGCCCCCAAGGCTCCTGTAGAGGTGGAGGTGCTAAACGTCGGCCCTGCGCATGGGTCGGCGGAAACTCCACGCTCGGTGCCGGAGGACACCGAGGAGATGGTTCCTATGCCATCCTCCGAAAGGGTTTCGGAGCTCCAGCTGGGCCAGGAGGAGTTGATATCCCAACCCTTGGTGCCGGGTGCCATTGTGGAGTCAGCTTCCACACCGCCTCCTGAGGGGGTCCCGACGTCTCAGCCGGATGTAGCTGAGGGGCCGACCCCCTTGTCAGGTGTTGAGGAGGTTTCGGCCAGCGAGCCGGGGGCAAAAGAGGAGTCGGCCCCCCTACCAACCATTGCAGCAATTGGGGAGGCTATCTCGGCGGTGGTCGGAGTATCGGCTCCCACCCCAGCGCCTCCAACATCGGCAGCCATCGTGCCCGTGGACGTGTTTCCAGCCACGGAGGCTTTGGGCACACGCCTCACTTTTCATGCAACAGGGGCGGAGCCAGAAACATCTGCGGTTGTACCGGATGGTCTGGTAGAGGCCCCAGGTGTCTTGAGCCCACAAGCGCCACCGCCTTCACAAGGTAGTCCCTCCCGGTTGACGTTGGGCGACTTGATGGGGATGGGGGATGGAGTGCTCCTATCCGGTCCACCGCCCATTCCTCTAGAGCTAGCCATTGACAACGCTCGCTCCAGTTTTCGTCAAGTCGTCGCGTCTTTCGAGCACCGCCTCAAGGCTCTGGAGGAGGAGCATAAGGGGCTCCATGATTGCGAAAAACTGGTCAAGGGTGAGGAAACCCAGCTTGCCGAACAAAGAGGGCTTCTTGACGCGAGGGAGGCTACCCTCAAGGCTCTCGATCAGAATGCCCAGAAGATTTATGAGGAAGCTATGGAATGCCACAGGGCTGCGGACCAGCGCCAAGGTGGTCTAACCGCTTGGCACAAGACCCTCCAGAAGCGCCAGCAGGAGCTCGACTTGGGAGAGTCCTAGCTCACCGAGGAGCTGGAGGACCTGACTAAGAGAGAAGAGGAGCTCTCCCAGAAGTTTTCGACGGGTGAGCAGAGCTTGGCGGACCGCCTCGAACAACTTGAAGCCCGGTACAAGCTTGAGGCTGACAGGCTCTGGGAGCGTGGGCAAGGCCTCAACGCACGGGAGACCGACGTCTCTGCTAGGGAAGCCACTGTCTGGGGCCAGGAGGAAGACTTGGCGGAGAGCCGGAACCACATCCTTGCCAGGGAATCGGAGCTCACTGATCGCGAGCGGCAACTCGCCAAGAGCATCCAACAGCATGGCAAGGAAGCCAAGCGTCTCGCAAAAGAGGGTGCAGAGCTGGCAGCCACCAGGAGGGCTCTGTAAGAGTTGCAGGGTTCAAGGGCATCCGAGTCCCAACAGGTGTGGAACTTCCTAGAGCGTGCGGATGGAGCGCTGGCACAGTTTGGTCTCGGCCCTGTATGTCCGGACCACCTGGCGCTGGATCTACACGACACGTAGTCAACTCTCGGCTCTTTTGGCCGCAAGCTTGATGCCGTGATTGACGTCGTTGCCGACCAGCTAGAGACAGAGGGGAGGTCCCTGACCAAGACCGTCGCTGAGTACGTGCTTGCATGCTACCGGAGCCGGACCCCCACTTCCCCCTGAGTCCTGCAATCAAAGGGCCGATCATGGTTGAGCTGGACACTGCCCGGGAGGGCGTTCAGGAGGCCGCCGAAGCTGTCGCCTTAGCTATCCTTAGGACTTAGGTCTCTCCTCTCTCTCTCCCTCTTGTATGCTTCCAATTTTTGTAAGAAAAATTTTTAATTGAATGGAGTCCTCTTGATCTTTGGTCGTGATATTTTTGTTTCCTACTCCCTGTTATATGCACGCAACTCTGATCATGTACTCGTACCAAGGGGGACTAGGAGTTGCTTCAGAAACACCGGCCCCCCTGGGTTGTCGGGGTTTAGGAGCTTGGGCGACATTCACGATCTCAATTGGGGTGCCACCGTCGGGCCCCCAGGGGTTGTCGAAGCTTAGGAGCTCCGGCAGGGCCGGACCTTCATAGGAGACGTGACACATCGCCTGAACCGCCGGGACCCCTGCCGGGCCGGACCCTCGTAGGAGACATGGCATCAGAGCTTAGGAGCTCCGGCAGGGCCAGGCCTTCGTAGGAGACGCGGCACACCGCCTGAATCAACGGGCCCCCTGCCAAGCCGGACCTTTGCAGGAGATGTGTCATACCGCCTAGACCCCCTGGGGTTGTCAGAGCTTTTAGGGGCTTCGGCAACACCCATGATGTCGGTAGGACATCGACGCTATGTCCCCGGCAACTAGTGGAGCCCAGGAGCTTGGGGCTGTACGGTAGGGACCTGCACATATGACAGACAAAAAGGTAATTCCGCTCTTGAGTCAATCTTTTACCTACGCTCTATTAGTGTCGCTCGTCTCACGTTCTGCTACCATTGTGGAGGCTTGAGCATGTACCCAAATCGGCCTGCCAGTAGACAGATTGCAAAGCTCCCACTATTTCAGAGACAAAGAAAAGATTGACTATACCCACGCTAGGTGTAGAGCTAATGGTAATTGCGTGACATCATTCATAAGAACTAAAGATAACTTCGAATGGACAAGGCATTCTAGGGTATGGCAAACAACTTTTTCATTATAAATTCCCATTGTTATGAATGGGCTTTACATGAGGAACGACCCTGGTTATGGATAGAACATAAGGAGGTGTTTGATGTTCCATCAGTTGGGTACCGGTTGCCCATCCTCCGTGCCTAAGTGGACACACCCTGGGTGACAAACATCTGTAACCCGGAAAGGACCCTCCCACATGGGGGGAGAGTTTGTTTGTCCCTTCACGGGAAAGCAGACGTCGCAGAACAAGGTCGTTCACCTTGAGCTCCCTACCATGCACGGTCCGCTGGTGGTAGCGCCGGAGCGCTTGCCTGTACCGTGCATTCTGGAGGGTAGCCCGTATGCGGCCCTCGTCGACGAGTTTGATATCCTCGCGCCAGAACTTGTCCTGCGCGACTTGGTCATACATCCAGATACGGGGGGGTGCCCATGGTGATCTCTGGGGGAAGGACGGCCTCCGCCACGTACACCAGGAAGTTGGGCGTTTCTCTCGCAGCTTGTCTTGTTGATGTCCGGTTAGCCCACACTGCGTATGGCAACTCATCCACCCAGTTCGCACCATGCTTCTCGAGGCTTGAGTATGTTCGAGTCCGGAGGCCCTTGAGAATTTCAGTGTGTGCTCTCTCTACCTGCCCATTTGTCTTGGGATGGGCGACAGAGGCATAACAAACTTGGATCCCAAGGTCCTCACAACATTCTTGCTATGCCGCACTCGTGAACTGGGTCCCGTTATCAGTGATGATTCTGTTCGGGACTCCAAACCTGCAGACAATCGACTTGATGAACTTCAATGCGGACTGTTTGTTGATGGTGACAACTGGGGTGGCTTCTGGCCATTTGGTGAACTTATCTACGGCGATGTGGAGGTGCCAAAATCCTCCGACGGCTCTCGGAAAGGGTCCCAGGATGTCCAGTCCCCACACGGCGAATGGCCAGGAGGGAGGGATCATATGCAGCGCTTGAGCTGGTGTGTGGATCTGCTTAGCATGGAACTGGATCTCCTAAGCATGTCAGTGGCGTCCTGGAGTTCTGTGGGCCAGTAGAAGCCATGCCGAAAGGCCTTACCGACCAGCGTGCGGGCCAATGCATGGTTTCCACACTCACCTCCATGGATTTCTGCGAGCAAGTCACAGCCCTCCTCCTGGGTAATGCATCGCAGTAGGATGCCATTGGCGCCACGCCGGTAGAGATCCCCTTCTACCAGCGTGTATCTTTTAGCCATCCGCACAATCCGTTCTGCCAGGGCATGCTCTTCGGGAAGGTAGTTGTCCTTCAAGTAGTCCCAGACCTCCGAGATCCATGCATCAGGACCTCCTTGAGCTTCTGGTTCTTGGGCGCCCAGCTGCTCGGAGCTGCTGGAGGCGCATAGGAACCTTGGCGGGCACCACGGCTGTAGTGCCTTTGGGGTTGCTAGCTTCGAGGTGCTAACTTCACCCTCCTCACCCGGTTCGGCAACTCGAGCGGTTGGTCGAGATAACATCCTTGCAAAGACTCCTGCAGGCACTGGTGCCTCTATAGAATCCTTTGTTGACAGGTCATCCGCAAATGAGTTCTCAGCTCGGGGCACATGGCATATGTCTAGGATCTGGAAATCTTTTTCCAGCTTCCTGAAGTGCAGGAGGTACGCTGCAAGCTGGGGGTCATTGCAACTGCACTCCACTTTGACCTGCTTGATGACTAACTGGGAGTCACCCTTGGCATGGAGCCGGCGGACATTGAGGGCCAGTCCCATCTTCAGGCGGTAGATGCGGGCCTCATACACTGCAATGTTTTTTGTGGCTTTGAAGCCAAGACGCACCATATATCTGAACCGTTCCTCCGTTGGGGCTATGAGCACCGCACCAGCCCTGGCCCCCTGCTTCCGGGCAAAACCATCAAAGTAAAGTAGCCACGGGGTTTCAGTGAAAGCCGGTGCCCTAGACAGCATATCCCTACTGACTTAGCTTCCAAGGTTGTCGGGCGACGGAGTCCATTCAGCCAGAAAGTCTGCCAAAGTATGGCTTTTGACCGCATGCCAAGGAAGGAACTCGATTTCGAACTCTGCTAGCTCGGCTGCCCATTTGGCATCGTTGCCGGTGGCATTAGGGCTGTGGAGGACCGTCTTCAGTGGGAAGCAGGTGACCATTGAGATCTTATGTCCCTGGAAGTAGTGTCGAAGCATCCTCAATGCTATCAACACGGCGTGCAACAGGTTTTGTATCTCCTGGTATCTTGCCTTTGCTTCATGGAGGATTTCGCTGATGTAGTAAACTGGCCTCTGCGTGGTCCGGACTCTGTCTGAGAGGTCCGATGGCACCTGCATTGGATCCAGGTCTGGGGGTTCTTGGCTCATGGGGCCTGCATCACATCCCGAGGGTTGGGAGCCAGCGACTTCTGGGCCCCCGGAGCCTACCCGAGAGAGATGCATGACTTGCTCTGGGACCTGAGGCTCGGCACTGCGGGCTTCTCCTTGCAAATGTTTCTATTGTATTTCGGACCACTCTGCGACTAAGACCATACTGACCACTTCAGCTGTTGCAGCGACATATAGCAGCAGGGGCTCTCCGGGCTCTGGTGCCACCATAACCGGGAGGGACGTCAGGTGCCTCTTGAGCTCCTGGAACGCTGCTTCCACTTCTTCCGTCCATGTAAAGAGACTGACTTTGCACATAATCTTGAAGAAGGGAAGTGCTCGTTCTGCCAACCTCGAGATGAAGCGGCTATGGGCTGCGAGGCAACCTGCAAGCTTCTGTACATCCTTGATATGCACCGGGGGTCGCATCAGTTCTATTGCCTTGATCTTCTCTGGATTGGTTTGATCCCCCGGCAAGAAACCAGGAATCCCAGCAACTTCCCAAAAGAGACCCCGAAGACACACTTTTCGGGGTTCACCATCGTGCGCGTTAGGCGCAGCCTGCTGAAGACTTGTGCTACGCTGTCTAGGAAGAACGTGCGATCTTTGATTTTGACCATGATGTCATCAACATACACCTCAACCAGGTCTCTAATGAGATCCCCAAATGTTTTATGCATCGCACGTACAAAGGTGCGGAGAGAATTCTTAAGACCGTAAGGCATGGAGACACAACAATAGAGCCCATCTACTGTTACAAAAGCAGTGTGTTCCTCGTCATCTCTAGACATAGGTATTTGATGAAAACCAGAATACGCGTTGTGGAAACACAACAGATCATAGCCTAACATAGAGTGTACGATTTGGTCTATCCTGGGGAGCGGGAAAGGATCCTTCGAACATGCCTTGTTTAAGTTGATGTAGTCGATGCACATCCGAAGTTTCCCGCCAACCTTGGGGACGACAATTGGATTGGCCAACCACCGAGGGTGGTGAACTTCCCGGATGGAGCTAGCGTCGAGGAACTTCTTGATTTCCTCTCGGATGATGTTCTGGCACTCAACGGATTGCTTCCGGGGCTTCTGCTGTAACGGGTGGGCATCGGGGTAGATCTTCAAATGGTGCTTAATCACCTCCCTTGGGATCCCGAGCATCTGCAATGGTTGCTAGGCGAACACATCGATATTGTCCCAGAGGAAGGTGATGAGCGCAAATTCCTATTTGCTATCCAGGTTCCCTGCTATGCATGTCGTCTGGGCAGCCTCAGGGCCGATCTTGACGACTTTCACTGGGACATCGTCTTCGGCAGGCAGCACGCGCAGGGCTGCGATGGGGGTTCGTTGAAGCGCCCCCTCACTTGGTTGGACCTCCCGTGCATCGTCCAGGTTCGGGGTCTGACCAGCAGCGAGCGCTTGGAGTTGCTCCAAGGCTGATACCGCTACAATGCGATCCCCCCGAACCCTGAGAACTCTAGATGGCGTTGGCATCTTCAGCGCCAGAAAGCCGTAGTGGGCTACGACCATGAACTGGTAGAGCGCTGGCCTCCCGATGATGGCATTGAAGGGGAGCTCAACATCTGCCACATCGAATAAGATATTCTCCGTGCGGTAGTTCTCTGGGGTACCAAAGTTGACCGGGAGGTGGATACTTCCACTGGGCACAATCTGCCCCGAGCCCACGCCTGAGAACGGGCTCGATGGAGCGAGTCAGGACATGGGTATCTGCAGCTTCCGGAAAACTGCAGTGGAGATGAGGTTGAGGCCGGCCCTGCCGCCGATCAGCACGTAGTGGAGCTTTACGTTGGCGATAGTTGGGGCCACGAGCAATGGGAGCACCCCAGCTCCTGCCATATTCTTCGGGCAGTCCGAAGCATTGAAGATAATAGCTGTGTTCATCCACTTGATGTGGGGAGCCGGGCTTGGTACCGGGGCCACTGCCGCCACGACGCATCGTAGGACTTTCACTTCATTCCGAAACACAGGGTCCGAGGTGCCCCCGTAGATGACGTAGAGGAGTTTTCGGCGCTCCTGATCACTACTAGTGTCCAAGTCAGCACCCGTGAACACTGCTTTCACTACTCTATGGGGCTCCTGGTACCCCATATCATTGTCCTTCTCTTCCGCGGGTCAATTTTCTGCTTTCCCTCCCTCTGGCGGGGGGGGGGGGGGGGTGTCGCTCTCCTGACTTCGTTGCTTCTGCTGTTGTTCGTGGAAACGCTCTACGAGTTTCTTGACTTCCCGGCACTAGCTCGCACTGTGACCATTGGTCCGGTGCACCGGGCATCTGATGTCAGCATCATCCCTTTTGGGGGACGAGCGTGGGCGCTTATCCTGACGTGAGCTCCGGGCTCTCCTAGGTGCCGCGGTTGCCACCATGGGAACTCCCGACCCCTGCTTATTCTTGACACGACCCCTGTTCTTCCTCTTGCCTCCTCCTATGATAGCAGCTTCCGCTTCAGACTGAACGGGCTCCCCACTCTCCGAGGAGGCTCGGGCGTGCCAGTTACGCACTTCTGCAGCCTTGGCACATCTGCCCGCCAGTGCAAATAGCTCAGAGACATCACGCACGCCATGCGTGGCAAGATTTTCGATCATCTTCTTGTCCCTCACACCCTGTCTAAACGCAACTATGACATATGCATTCGACATGTGGGGACTGGTATTCCGCACCTGGGAGAACCGCTTGACGAAGGCCCGCAACGGTTCTCCCGATCGCTGTCTAATAGTGTGAAGGTCGAGCTCCGTGCCAGGACGCTCGTAGGAACATCCAAAGTTTGCCACGAACTGCCAACACAGCTCCTCCCAGGTGGTAATGGATCCTGAGGTAGGTTCATGAGCCATGACTGGGTCGGGCCGGCCAGAACCACAGGATGTAGTTGGCCATGATGACCTCATCACCTCCTGTGGCCAGTATTGAGGTGGAGTAGATCTGTAGGAACTCACTCGGGTTGACGCTCCCATCATATTTCTCCGGCATGTGTGGCCGGAAGTTGTGGGGCCAAACCACCCTTCGCAGGTGGGGAGCTAAGGCTGCGCAACCACCTCCTGTGCTTGCAGGTTGTGCAGGTTGTGCAAGTTTGGCGTTGCATGGCCATAATGAGCTGGTTGTGCTGTGTATATCGGTTGCTGGGGTATTGCGGCCAGCGTTTGGTGCGACGGGGGCATACCATATGCTTGCGGTGGATGAGGAGCAACATACGCTTAATGCGGGGGACGCGTCATGTACGCCTGGTGCTGCTCGGGTGGCGCTGCATTTGCCTGACACGGTGGACGAGCGTCGTGCACCTAGGCCCCAGCACCCGGCAGGCCGTAGTCAGCTTCGAGGTTGCGGCGTCGCTCCCATTGTCGCTTAATAACGACCTAGCAGTCCTCGCCGGCTCTGCGACGACGCTGCAACCTCGTCCGCAGGTCCGCCGATGAAAGCCTAGTTGAACGGCTGTCGGCGGTCCGCCTATCAACTGTAGGCGTGCGTGACAACGAAACAAATGTCGTCGCCGCTCGCCTTCCGCCCTGTGGAGTCACCTGGAGCGCGGCGATGACCAGATGGTCGACATCGTTTACCCACTGTTGGGTTGCCCCCTGTAGGGAAACTGCCGTTGGTGCGTTATGGAGCAACTCCCGCGCAGCTAGGAGCGCGCTCTCTGGGCTTTCCGCCGGTGGTGCCATGACAGCTGTCGCTGCTGGGGTCCGCTGAGCCCCATCGCGCTGGCTTGCAGTCGATGGGGTGTCCGTTCGGCGACGCGACAGCCCAAATTTTCCTGCCCTGGACCGGGACCCATCTCTGGGGTGAGATGAAGCTTGGTCCTCTTGTGCCACTTGCTGACGTGGCTATGTCCTGCAGGAGCTGGCATTGGAGCGGGTGTTCACCATACTGCTGGTGAAGATTCTTGCAGGAGGAAAGCCCCCTACCTGTCGCGCCAAATGTCGAAGTGTCTGAACTGACACCTCCCCCGGACCTACTCGAGAGTGGTCCGCGGAGGTTCGATGTGTTATCGAGGGCTAGTCCTAGCAAGATCAAACACATCGAACCTCCACGGACCACTCTCGAGTAGGTCCGGGGGAGGTGTCAGTTTAGACACCTAGATAGCAGCATTCAAAACATTTATTGTCAAAGCCAATGTATTCAGCACACATAGGTCTCACAATCTCCCCCTTGATGAATGCATTGACAACACCATTTAAAATCCGAACATTGGCTTAATGACATTAAAAGTTTTGAAAACAATTTCTCCCCGTTCATAAAACAGAAATAAAATGAGAAGAAAAACAAATTCCCCCCTGAGAAGAATCGTGCCAAAACAATTGTGAATATGTGCAATGTGTAATCAATTTCTCTCCCTTGCATACTTATCACTTAAAATGTTTAAAAATTCACATATTATCTCTCCCCCTTTGACAACGTATTCAGCAAGGTACAATAGAAAAATTTTAATTATTATGAACATATTATAACATATGCATATAAACAAAGCTCATCCAAGTCATATTATCAAGTAACTTACACTATCACATCAATGAGATACATAAAGTAGTGTAAGATATGCTAGAGATCAAATTTGATTTTCAATTTAGCAAGTCATGATCTCACAAACTTAACTATTTCAAAACCTGAAAGCATGACACTTGTTGCTGCATTATATTATTTAAAGCACAAACTTTTAACATATGACATTTGCAAGAGATTATATGCCGCATCAGCCTTATTCTAACCAACCAAGCCAAGCCTATATCATTTGACAATCAGAAGCTTAAGGACATGATTTTTGTCATACACAACTTCTTCCAAGTACATATCTAAGTGCAGTGATATGCCATCACAAAATAAGAAGTGCGATGCATGCATATTCTCTTGATCTTTTCTCAATTTTTATTTGACCATAAAAGCTCAACATGTAAGTTAATTACTTGATTAATTCTTTATGATTGAAAGCACTTGTGAGCATGCAACAAGTTCAAAACAGCAAGAAAGTTCGATCATGACAAGATATGTGTAAGTAATTATTCCAAATTCTAGACATGGCAAAAACTACAAAATGTATAACATGAATAATGTAGTAAGAACTTTCAGCATGTAAAAGGAATCACAAAGTCATATATGTATGATATAATATGCTTATATTATTTTAATTTCAGATTCACACATAGACTTCTCATGTTTGAAAACTCCCCCTCAATTTAAGCCATGAGGATGCAGAACCCCTATTTCACTATCTACATTTAAGTCAAATCCAAAGGTTTTGTAAAAATGTCAGCCAATTGTTGTTCGATATCTACATGGTGAAGCACAATGTTTCCTTTTCCAACATTATCACGGAGAAAATGATACCTAATGTCAATGTGCTTAGTTCTAGAATGTTGCATGGCGTATTTAGCAATGCAAATGGCACTAGTGTTATCACAAAACAGTGGAGCACTATCTAGATCAACCCCATAGTCCTTAAGTGTTTGAACAATTTAAAGAATTTGTGAGCAAGCACTAGCAGCAGCTACATATTCAAATTCAGCTGTGGATTTTACAACTGATTTTTGTTTTCTAGAGGACCAAGAAACAAGTGAATTACCAAGAAAATGACAAGCACCCAATGTACTTTTTCTATCAATCCTACAACCCAAAATCAGCATCGGAAAAAGCTTTCAAAGTAACGGTTGAGGAAGAAGGAAGAAAAATGCCATATTCTTCAGTTCCATGTAAGTACCTGAGAATCCTTTTGATGGCTTGACGATGTGAAGCACGTGGGGAGGCTTGAAAACGTGCACAAAGACATACGCTGAATTGTATGTCCGGTCTTGATGCCGTGAGGTACAAAAGTGATCCGACCATGCTTCTATATTCTTTTTGATCCACGGGTTCACCATCTTCATCGAGTTCATGTGTTGTTGCTGTTTCCATTGGTGTCCGAAGAGGCTTGCTTTTGTCCATGTTGAAGCGCCTTAGGAGGTCTTTTATATATTTCGTTCGATGCACAAAGGTACCCTCCTTGATGTGCTTGATTTGCAGCCCCAAAAAGTACGTGAGTTCTCCCATCATACTCATCTCATATTTTGGTCTCATCATAGCTGAAAACTTGGACAAAAGATCATGAGAAGCCCAACCAAAGATAATATCATCCACATACACTTTAACGAATAATGAGTCATTGCCATTCTTAAGCACAAAAAGAGTTTTATCAACCTTGCCCATGGTAAACCCCTTTTCATGTAAGAATGTTTTTAACCTGTCATACCATGCTCTAGGGGCTTGTTTGAGACCGTACAAGGCTTTGGACAGTTTGTAAACGTGATTAGGAAAATATGGATTTTCAAAACACGGTGGTTGTTTGACATGAACCTCCTCATCTATGTAGCCATTAAGAAAAGCACATTTAACGTCCATTTGATAAAGCTTAAAACCTTTAGATGCAGCAAAAGCTAATAAAATTCTTATGGCTTCTAATCTAGCAACAGGAGCAGAAGTTCCATAAAAATCTAGACCTTCAACTTGAGTGAAACCTTGAGCAACCAACCTAGCCTTATTCCTAGCCACAACCCCATCACCATTTTTTTTATTTTTAAACACCCATTTAGTTCCAATTAAAGTGCGACCTTGAGGTGGAGGTACAAGTTTCCAAACATTATTTCTTTCAAAATTTTCTAACTCTTCTGGCATGGCAATAATCCAAGATTCATTAGTGAGTGCATGTGATATATCTTTCGATTCAAAAGAAGCAACAAAAGAACAATGAGCATGAGAGTTTGGATCGCAAAACCTAGACCGTGTGACTCATTCGTGCAAGCTTCCAATAATTTGTTGTGGGGGATGACTTTTGGGACCCCGGAGGGGAGTGGACACTTCACAAGCTTCTTATTCTTCATGTTCATCACAAATCGATGAGCTTGTTACTTGAGGAGGATCTGGACCAGCAATGGTGGTCGTCGGTGCTGGCTGTGAATCAAAATCAGGAGCTGGAACAATGTCATTAGCTGCTGAATTTTCGGGCAGCAGCTCCACCTATTCCTCATCTTCAACAAAAATGCTCTTCCCTTGCGGATATAGATCCGTACCTGCAATGTTGATCTAGTACCTGGGTTAGCTTCATCAAAAGACACCTCACAGGGTATCTAGGTAGCCCCTAGTATGAGATGGATAACCAAGAAACATGCCAACAACAGATCTAGGTTCAAATTTATTAAGATTACTATGTTTCATAACAAAGCATTTGCAACCAAAGACCCGGAAGTGTGTAACACTAGGCCTATGTACAAACCGGAGCTCATATTGTGTTTTACCTAGCTTAGCGTGCAAGAAAACAAGATTTGAGACAGAACAAGCAGTTCCAATCGCATCAGCCAAAATTTCCTAGGAGTTTGATATTCTTCAAGCATAGCCCTAGCCATCTCAACTAAGGTTATGTTCTTTCTTTCTACATAAACATTTTGTTGAGGTACATATGGTGAAGAAAATTTATGATCTATTCCATTTTCAGCACTATAGTGATCAAACGATTGATTTTTAAATTCGATTTCGTTTTTACTTCTAATTGCTTTTAAGTGATCAAATGATAATCTAAGAAATAATGTTCCAAAGTGACTAAAAGATTCATTCTTAGATGCCATAAAGTAAACCCAAGAGTATCTAGAATAATCATGAACAATAACAAGAACATACCATTTACCTCCGAAGGATTGAACACGTGAAGGTCCTACGGTGTCAAGGTTCAAAAGTTGACCCGGTTCAGTTGTCATGATCATTATGAGAGGAGTATGCGAACCTGCAACCATCTTATCATGTCTACAAGAAGAGCACACAATTTCTTTGTCCCCTTTAAGCTTAGGCCTCCCACGTATGTGATCAAGAGCACTAACACGCGTTATATGATCAAATCCTACGTGACAAAGTCAACGATGCCAAAAATGTAAGTCCTTTGAATCATTAGCAACTAGACACCTATGCTTAGAGGAAGACATATCAAAATCAGCTTTAAAAACTCTTTCAAACCGAGATATGTTAAAAGTAAGCTCACTATTTGAATTTACAACTTTGCAGCAATTTTTAGAGAAAATAATTTCCAAATTTTAATCTAACAGTTGTGAAACATATAGCAAGTTGTATTTCAAAATTTTAACAAGTGCCACATCATTCAAAGTGTAGTGATCATTTGTATTAACCAAACCCTCAGCAATTATAGGAGTTGAAGAATTATCAGCAAAAGTAACATTCTCTACACGTCACACAAAAGAGAGGGAGGAGAACCATTCTTTGTTACCGGTCATGTGGCGTGAGCAACCTGAATCCACAATCCAAAAGTTCTCCTTCCTCAAGCGTGTAACCTACATAGAAGCACAATACGTCAATGACTCAATACTGGGGTTAGTCAAAAGGCATTTAGGAATCCAGTACTGAGTCACACGACGTCCAGCAGGAATAACACGCGAAAGCTGAGATAAAATAGCAGGTTTATGAGCCAAAGCTTGAGATGTTACATGTGTACCACAAAAAAAGTGTAGGTTCGGGAGCAAAATTTGCATGTTTTCGGCTCATTACTACAGGTTGCATGTTCCTATCTTTCGGTTTAGCATGAGCAACAAATTTTGCATGGAAGTTCTGAGATCTAGCAATCATTCTTTCCTTTTTTCTGTTGTTTAGCTAGTCTATAACAAAAATCTATGACATGACCATCTCTACCACAGTAGATACAATGAATTTTAACTTTGTGTTCATGTCTAGATAAGCAAGCAACATTTTTTTTGAAACCGAGTGAGACAATACTCCCGCAGATTTGAAAACCACCTCTTTTTGTTTAGGAACTGTTTGAGTCAAACCACTTCCTAATGACTTTACAATTTTAGGTAGATTTTGCCTTTGCATGAGCATGAGAATCAAAACCTAAACCAGTTTTATCATTGCAAGGCTTGGAAGAATTCAACAGCAAGTTTAGGTTCTTATTCCCGATCTAATGTCCTATGAATGTTATCGAGTTTATTGGACATATCAAGGCAATTTTCACATGAAGTTTTTCCTTTTAATTTGCAATTGGAACAAAACTTAACTTCATGAGAACATAAAGCATTGTTCAATATAAAAATTTCATTTATTGCATCTTGTAGTTTCTTATCAAGATCATCACATATAGAACAATGCAAATCAATTGTGGAACAGCTAGCATCTTTCAATTTTTTATCATTAAGTGCAGCAAACTCTCTATTTTTCTAAATTTCAAACTCAAGTTTTTCAAGTGTGGAGGTGTGCGCACTTATTAATGAGGACAATTGTTCATATATTAAATCACATGAGGGACATGCATCATCACTAGGAATCAAAGTTTTTAAATGGTTGATTTCAGATTCTATTGATTCAGTTTTAGCAACACTATCCCTAAGATTTTTGTCCTTTTTCTTATCTATAATAGTGGCACGAGAAATAGCATCACACATTTCTTCGCAAGTAGGACATACGTCTTCATTGTCGCTGTTGTGTTCTGCATCCTCCATACTTGATCTTGATTTGCCCGCCATGAAGCACAAGTTTGCCAAATCATCTTCATCTTTGTCACTTCGAATGTCCACATCGCTTGAGCCAAGTTCTTGAAGTGCTGAGATAAAACTGCTCACCAATTGACGTCCTGTCAAACCCTTCTTATTCTTCTTATCGTTTGCAGATGTCTGAATGGTTAGGGCAATCTGAATGAAAATGTCCTGTCTTACCACATTCGAAACATCGTTGAGGTCCGGAGCTTTCTCTCCTTATAGTTCTAACATTTTGCAATGATTTTGGGAACCTAGTAGAGAGAAGTACTAGCTCCTCCTCTGGAAATTCATCAATCTGTGCAAGTGTTAGAGAGGACAACAAAGCAACTGTACGACAAGATGAAGATTGACCGAAGCTAGGCATGTCACGTTGAGAAACAAAAGCAATAGACTTGTTGGGGTTCTTACGTGATATTATGTCAATTTCATGAGTTTTTAATTTGGAATATAGCACATCTAAAGTAAGTGTACTCCTGACAGTAGATTCACGAATAGATGTGACTTTCATCTCCCAAATTGACATATCTAATGCACTTAACAATCGCCTAGCATTTTCAACATCTGAAAAATAAGCTTTGACACTACGCAAGTTGCTGAGAATTTTATTAAAGCAAGCAAAAAGGTCATCAATAGACTCACCGAGTTGCACCTCGAAGCGCATTTATTCTTTCATGAACATGTCTTGCCTCACTTCCTTGATTGTGTCGGATCCTTTGTGGTAGCCACAAAGTGTTTTCCACACATCGTATGCAGATCAGAGGTGTGCAACACGGTCGAAGTCGCTTTGAGTTAGTCCTTGAATACTCAAGTTGCGGGCTTTGTTGTTGTTGTCAACGTCCCGTAGGATCGCAGCCGTAACTTGATCGTTTGACGTCACTTCATAAGGCTTGTACACCATTTCCCATATGGCGAATCCTTGCGCCTGGATGAAGTCTTCCATGCGTGCCTTCGAAACCTAAAAAATCAATACCACTAAACACACAAGGTTCGACGGATTATTTCTCCATGATGATTAGTCAAAAACACATGCAAATCACAAAGATTAGAGCACCGTGGCTCTGATACTAATTGTAGGATTGAAGAGCATGTGAAAAGATATCAGAGGAGGGGGTGAATGGTAGATTAAAAACTTTTTCAGCGAAAGCAAATAAAACCCCTCAGTAGAAAAATACTCTATTAAAGACATTGTGTGTGAGACTAATCTAAACGTGTTTCACCGGGACAAAAGTGATAGATATCAGAGAGAATCAAGTAAAGAAGAGAACACATCAAGAATTTCTCAAATCCGTCAAGAGAAACTAACAAAGGTCAATCTGTTCTACCCGAGAAAAACAGTTCTGGAACGCTTCAAAGAAACTCGTGTAGATCAGAAACCACAAATCCAATGACCGTGAAATTTTTACAGATTATAGATAATCGAGTTGTTAAGACAACCCAAATAGAATCACGTCAAATGGATCTGTAAAACACAAGTTATGATAAAACCACCAAAGAAAGGTAGTGCTATGCAGAAAACTCGACGAGAAAAACTTGTCTGGAACAAGTCAGACGAACAAGGCACAAAAGTTCCTTTCAACTACGAATTTTATTGAATAGAACACAAGAGGAACAGCCCGGAAGTCATGCACCATGAGCTCTGGCTTTCCTTGTGTTGTTATTTCTTAACACCACAGAGTTATCTGCAAGCGCATGAAAATATCGTTGTAGAACTTCCCCTTAAAGAGTATTCCCAAGGGTATTGAATCCAAATAACGCGTGTGCTAACCTTTCGAACTAGCTCACCCAAGGACACAAAGTTGTTTGGTAGGCAATGAACAGAGAGGAATTCAAAGTATTGATCCTAATTCAAGGTAGTTTGCAGTAGATGCTTGCTTCGGGCACGGGCTTACTCCTAGCAATACTAGGACGACTCCCGCCAAGAGCCTATGGCATAGCCAAACGTGGAGGATTACGAAGGACAGATAGGGCCGTCACCACCTACTTCCTACCTCTTCAATCCGTGGGTCTATGAGATATCCACTGATGATTTATAACCTAAGCTCCACGCTTACGTTCTAAATCACTACTCTAGTTGTTTCGAACACAAAGCTACAACTAGAGCCTCTAATGAATTAAAGCAGTGAACACACAAGTAACTACTTGTGGAAACTACTAAGAATAAAAGATCAAACTTTTATTGAATTCACAATGGCTTAGTTGATTGAGTAAAACCTTTGTAGGGATACAAGTGTAGAAGAGGGACTTGACAAGCCCAAGCCTCCTTCTCCTAGACTCTTCACCACACTCTCCTTCTACTTTGGTAGCCTCTAGGACTACTCTAAACCTTTGGAGTGTAGCACTATTCTAAACTTTTGGTGTGTGTGAGAAGTGAGGTGAGGGGGTCTATTTACAGGTGGAGAAGGGTCGGTTCCCGCCACAATTAACGTGCGAATCAGTCACCATTGACTCCACGAAGTCGGGAGGAGCCAACACGTGACATTTGACCGAGTTTGGCGCCAGGAATGGGTCAGCCGAACCCCTGGTTCAGCCGACCTAGTCAAGGCTCCCCTCGAGGAGTGCTTCCTCCAGGTGGCTTTCAGGTGGGCCCCCTTGATATATATGGGTGCAACACCGTTGGATCTCCTCATATTCTTCTGTTTGTGGGCCATTTGATCCATGTGTTGCCATTTGTCATCGCCTGATTCGTTGAAATCCATTTTCATGGATTCATCCCTGCATGTTTTTGTATTTTGGGTAATAATTTTCCTGCATACAAATAGACACCAACACTTGTGGAATTGGGTTAGTGTATAACCCTACCACTATGTTTGGTGTTTCTTTTATGCACTTTATGAGGTGAATTGACGGCCAAAATATGGTACTTAAGGACCGTCAACACCTTGCTTATATAATCAGCCCTTAGGACAACCCAATCTCAACTAGGACTCTAATCCTACTCCGTTCACGATTCGAAACTTTCCATAACTGCTCAAGACACTTCTATACGCAGATAGAAGCAATCTAAGACTTCCAAACATCTAAGGAACGTATCCCACATTCCTGAAACAACTCAAATTCTTGACCCACACAAAATCCTATCGTAACCAACTCAAATCTTTCCATATTTGAGTCAAACACGACTCAGCAGCAACTTGAGTCCATAACCTAGTCTGTTGGACCTTTTCGACCAATTATTTACGTCCACATCTTTCCATCACGCCTCAGATCCATGTAGCCACGTCCATGCACTCCTTGCACACGTGCAAACATCTTCCAACGACGTCCACGATACCTTCATATGCATTGTTCTTGATTCAAACATGCCGCGCAACCTCCCGATCAACTCAACAACAATTCCTCCCAAACTTGGTTGTTGAACTTCATATTCTCCCTAAGACTAGTTCAATAGATCCCATCACCAGCCATGTCTTGAACTCAAGCAACACCTGCACAGGAATAAACAACCAATACTTCCGAGCACAAGTCCTCGACTTGACTCTCGTTAGTTCCGAAACTACAACATCTTACGTGAGCACCTCACATAAGCATGTTGCAAACCATAGCAAAATGATATCAGCCTTAACCACCAATACACACCAAAAACATAGCAAATAAATACTAAGAAACCGTTCCAACAATGTAAAGCAAGTTCAAAACATTTCATAGAAAAAGCAGGAACATTGCAATCAAGTTCCGAATATTGCCAAAGCTAACCGAAGCATGAGCCGGAGCTTACCAAAGCTAGTACAACCTAGCGCCATATCTTACCAAAGCTAGTAAAACCTAGCGCCGGAGCTTGCCAAAGCTAGTCGAAACTAGTCAGCCCAAAAGCTGGAGCTAGAAAAACATGTCAGGACTAACTAACATAAGTCGGACCTAGCAAAACATATCAGAGCTTAACAACGACATGTCGGAGCTATCAAAGACATGCCGGAGCTATCAAAGACATGCTGGAGATACCCAAAAACATGTCGGACCTAGAAAAAAGAATGTCGGACCTATTGTCGGACATTGCAGAAGCTCGAAGTTGGTGTCGGACCTCGCTAAAAAGATGTTATGGCAGCATTCAAAACTTTTATTGTCAAAGCCAATGTATTCAACACACATAGGTCTTAAAAAGCCACCTGGAGAAAGCACAGGCTGTTTGGAGCCAGGACCAGGTCGTTCGACCTGGTGGTTCGGCCGACATCTTGCTAGTGCCAAACCCGGTCAACTTCCATGTGTTGGCTCGTACCGGCTTGAAGAAGTCAGTGGTGACTGATTCGCGTGCTTTGGTGGCGGGAACCGACCCTTCTCCAAACTATAAATAGGACCCCTCACTTCAACATACACCACTTGAGTATTCATTGCTTTAGGATGGCTTATGCCTAGGCTCTTAAGGTAATTACATAATATGCTATCAAGGTTCTAGGATAGAGAGTAGCGTTGAATGTCTCGTAGACCCACGGATTGAAGAGGTAGGCAGTAGGTGGTGACACCCCAATCTGTCCTTTGTAATCCACCATGTTCGTCTATGCCACAAACTCTTGGCGGGAGTCGTCCTATTGTTGCTAGGGGTAAAGCCATGCCCGATGTGTTAATCCACTTAGCATGAGAATTCATATTAATATGATCATTAGTATCTAACTTGGGCAATGTATATGTACATTAGAAGCATAGTAGGAGTCTCTACGTAACTCTTAGCCTAGTCCTTCTTTACCTCATTCACCCTCCTTAGGATAGAATGCTCTTGTGTGTGTCACACTTCCTTCGCATTACCATTTATCCATCCTTGCTAGAACCCTACATAAGACCAACCTAGCCTCTCCATTTGGTGATTGTTTTGCTTCCATCTGGCCTTCCTTTGGGAGAATATAAATGACACCCTTTGGGAATACTCTTCGAGAGGAAATGCTACATTGATAAATTCTGTTGGCTTGCAGATTTACATGTGTAATCTAAAATCTATTAACAAAAATTTCTGGCACCGCAACTAAGAATGAATTGTTAATAGTGCACAGGAGAGTCAACAAGCATTCCTGGCACCGTTGCCAGGGAAGGCAGCCGAAGTATTGCATGACTGAATGAATAAGGTAGTGCCCTGGCAGGTTTTAGAAGGATAACCCTTCTTTGTTTTTGCATTTGATGTGTAAACAGGGTAGTGTATGTTTGGTTTTCGCTTGCCGAAAAACTTTGTTAAAGATCGTGAATCCCATGTGAGTGATTGACCTCGTGTCATTACTCCTCAGAAGCTTCGAGTGGCAAAGCACGCTAGCGCAATTGGACCAACAACCGAATTGCCAATGGCCCAAAAGACCCTTCGTGAGTTTTCGGCTTCCTCTGCTTACAATGTGCCTGTTGGGCCCACTGTTAACACAGATACATGAACTTCGAAATCAAGACTAGCCTGATCACTATGGTGCATGCCGACCCATTTTCTGTGAAGGCTAACGAGGATGCAAGTGCTCATCTGCAAAAGTTCCTTGAGATCTGCACCACTTTTAAGATCAAGGACATATCTCCTGATGATGTCCGCCTTAGGCTGTTTTCATTCCCTCTTCTTGTGAGAGTGAAACAGTTGTTATACGCGAACCGAAGTGTTGTAGACATTTGGGAGAAGTATTCTATGACATTCCTCGCCAAGATTTTCCTGTTGGGCAAGACAAATACCCAACGTGGAAGTATTTCCAACATCCTGCGAGATGCCAAGGAATCTATTCCCGACTCTTGGGAAAGCCTTACAAGATGCCAAGGAATCTATTCCCGATGCTTGGGAAAGGCTTCAGAAGTACATCCTAGCCTGTCCCCACCATGGGTCAGATGATTGGCTAATTATCCAAAACTTATACAATGGGTTGGTCCCTTCTGCCTGTGACCATGTTGATGTTGCTGCTGGTGGTGCCTTCTTCTCATTGACGGTGCCTGTCGGTACCCGACATATCGGGTACCCTCGCGCACAAGCTAGAGACGCCTAGGTACCTCGTCTTTCGCAGAAGCAGGGTCCGAGGGCGCCACGTGTTCAGAAGACCCGGATCCATCAGCTTCAGATACGGGGTCAAGGGTACCTGCAAGAGACCCGAAGAAGAGTTCAGCTCCCCCTCGGAGACAAGCTCCCAAGCAGCCACGTGTCCAGCCGGAAAGGATCACTCTCCCCTTTGAGACAGGGTTCCAGAGCTGCCACATGGTCCGAGACATCAGACGGGCCACCTCCCGTATAGGCCGGTTCCTACGGTGCCACGTGTCCCACAAGACGCGACTCAACCTCCTCCGCGGAGGTGTGCTCCCGAGCTGCCACATGGTCCGCAAGACGGGAATCGACCTCCTCCGCGGAGGTAAGCTCTCGAGCTGCCACATTGTTCGCAAGATGGACCTGACCTCCTTCGTAGAGATGAGCTCCCGAGCTGTTATGTACTCTAGCCACTTGCCTTGGACGGAGGGTCATAGGAGTTAAGTGGACGGTGCGCCTTGTTCCTGTCAAGGATTGAAGATACGCGGCTTCCCCAGACGCATGGCGCGGCGCACACCTAATGTCAACAATGGGGCATAGGCTACTGACGACTCAGGCGGCAAGACAGCGAGTCTTCAAGGCCACGGTCAGATCAAGCTTATACGATAAGCCTTAGATCTTTAGGATAAGATCGCCCCAGACCACCTGTCGGACCCTGGACCCCACTTGGAAGGCGTCCAGCCTTAGCTATAAAAGGCCTAGACTGCCACCGTTACAAAGGACCGAACATCGAATCCCCGATACACACACGCGCACATACACACTAGCAATACAATCCACTGTGGAGATGGGAGTTACGCTCCTGGTGCCCCGAACCACGTAAAAACCATCGTCTCATACTCTCTCATTCGCTTGCACACATGATTGAGGCGTCAGCCCCACCGAACAAGAACATCCGTGGGCTAGTCCTTAGCAGATCCGGATGAAGTGTCGCATTAACACTTCGACATTTGGCGCGCCAGGTAGGGGTTTTTCCCACAAAATAATGGTACGCTTTCACCAACATGGTGTTCATCAGGCCCGTGGAAAGCAGTTTCTGCGGCCATCGTCCGGTGACCAGATCCGGCGCTCGAGCAGCACTCTCTAGTCCGTCACACCCCCGTGTAGGTATGGCTAGCCCGGACGGAGCGATGGAACACATCCCGGCCCAGTCGGCTCCCCTGGCACCGCCGATAGCAAGCCCGGAGAATGCTCTGGCAGTGGTCAGGGCTCTTCTGCACCACCCACCATCACCGAACGCTTCCCAGGGAGATGCTCAGTAGTTGGTCCGAGACATCGACTACTTCGTCGTAGCGGCCATCAACTCTCAAAACAGAGGGAGACGTCACTTGTCGCTATCGCACATGCCGACCATCGACCGTTGCACCCCTGACTCCAGATCTATCAGGCCTACCAGAGCTGGCAAGATCCCCACGGATGGCTGTCATGAAGCTCAGTTAGATGGCCGCATCTTCATCAATAGGCATCATTAGAGACAGCGCAACCTCGACGCCGATTACGGGCCTCGAGGGCCTGATCAGGAGGAGTCCTCCATCCAAGGAGCACCTCAAGTAAACCCTCCACCACCGCCATCAAACCAGGACTACCTACTGGAAATGTTCAATGGGAGGATCAACCCTGCGGAGTTCCTACAGATCTACACCACAATGGTCCTAGCTGTAGGAGCAGATGAGCCAATCCTGGCAAACTACTTCCCCGTCACCTTGGTCGGCTCAGCCCGGTGATGGCTGATGAACCGGCCTGAGGGGTCCATAACTTCTTGGGATGAGCTTTGCCGACAGTTCCAGGTGAGATCTCCATGTCATCCGCCAGCGACCCAAGGAGATGCTGATATCACTCATCCAGCGCTTCTCCCAGGTATGCAACTGATACCCAACATCCTGAATGCTTCTATCATAGTACCGTTCCAGCAGCGAGTGCATGACCGATAGATGCTCCAAAAGCTAGCCAAGCACAACGTGCAAGATGTCTCCGAGTTCTTCTCCATCACCGACAGGTGTGCCCGCACGGCTGATGGTCATGACAGCCACACCCAGACCGCCCCCGGAGCAGGCCGAGTTGGCCACACTGGCAACAGTGCTGTTACCACGGGTAGCGGCAAAATGAAGAACCGAGACGGCGGCCAGAACAAGCTGCTACATGGGTCTCCTGTCGTCGCAGCAGCACAATCGGTGGGGGGAAACCCCCACGCTCTGACAAGCACCCACGTCAGCCACCTGCTACTGACGATGGCGCCGAGACATGCCCGGTGCACAAGACTCGCGACCACACTACAAGCGAGTGCCAGGAGATCAAGAGATGCATCGAACGCTACCAAGAGCGGGCGCAGTAGCGCCCGGACGGTGCCCCCTTCTGCCAGCAGGAGGGAAAGCAGAAGGTCGATCCAGAAGTCGACGATGATGAGGAGATGCAGTACTGGAAGAAAGAGCAGGCCATCAGAGTGGTCCACCAAGACAAGGACTCCGATGCCAGCAGCGACCATGAGCGTCGCAAGACACTCCACGTCATCTTCGGAGGGTCTAGGGATCCCGCGTCTCGGAACACGGTCAAGAACCTTCATCCTACAGTGGCTTCAATAGCTCTTGCCCCCACTCCAGCGCTGCACCACCGGTGGAAGGAGATGTCGATCATCTTCGACGCCTCCAACTGTCCCAAGAACATGGCTGGGGCAGGGATTCTACCTCTGCTAGTCACCCACACCAATGCCAATGTCAAGCTCCACTATGTATTGATAGATGGCAGGGCTGGACTCAATCTCCTTAGCCATAGATCCTTCAAGCAGCTGCAGATCCCAGTGTTCAAGCTCACACCTCAAGCCCATTCTCGGGGAACGGAATAGGGAGCATCATCCCATATGACAATATCCATCTTCGGGTGACAATCGGTACACTAGTAAACTACAGGACGGAGAGCATCATCTTCGACTTCGCTGATGTAAGCTTCCCCCTCAACGCCATCATCGATATGCCCACCCTGTACCGATTCATGGCTGTAGCCCACTACGGCTACCTCGTCCTGAAGATGCCAACCCCATTTGGCATCCTCAGGATCCGCAGAGATCGCACTGCTGCTGTGTTAGCCTTGGAGCAACTCCAAGCCCTCAAAGCAGACCAAGAGTCAGTCCCTAGCGTCGCTGGATCAAGTCAGCCTCTGTCGAGCTCACGACGACGTGGAGCACCCTCTGCACCCCGGTTGCAACCCTCTGGCAGCACCGACACCCCCGTCAATGCTGCCAAGCTCAATCCTGGCTCTACTCAGACCACTCTCAAGGTGGGCAGTCAAGGCAGGGAGTAGAGACACTCGCTCATCGCCCCTCTAGTAGCTGTCGATAGCAAGGTTTCCCCGCAACCATCACAGCCACCCTTGGAGTTTTGGGCACCCCTATTATAAATTTTAAGCTTAGTAGGACAGTGTAAAGGTTTTCGTAGGACCTAGGAGCAGCATTAACGACAACCGAGCTTCGGGAGGGTCAGGTCCAGAGTGTGCAGTCAGCTTGGCTTGGTTCTGAACCCTAAGCCTGTACACCATGCCTCCCTCATCATCTGGAAGCAATCCGTTGCCCTCTTTTGTAAAGCTTGTCTCCCCCAATGAACACTGATAAAAAATCACTATTTTACTTGATGCTTTCTGATAAAACATCATTCATTTAATTATGCATTAATTTTTTATCATACCGTACTAGACTCGTTTATTGTATATAACCTTTATATACATGGTTATACACTATATAACTCACCCATGTTGAAGACATGAAGTCCTGCTACAGGCGGGTTTGATTGAGGTACCTAGGAGACCATGTCGTGCGCCAACAACCCAAGGAGACACTGAAGTGTGTGAGGGGTTCTTTCGAGTGCTCTCATCATTAGGGTCCAGTGGCACCAGAAGGGTTCCTAGGAAAGGCCTGGGCCGAGCACGAGGTCCAGGGAGTGTAAACTGCTTAGCCTGGTCCTATACCCTAAGCATACACACCCTGCACCCCTGCGCTACAGTCGAGTACTAGAGCCAGAGCGCTCACACCCTGAAGACTGCATGAGCCGGACCTCGAAGCACTAATGCATCGAATTATCCAAGCCCTGTGCGTCAGTCCAAAACAGTAAGACGTGACAGAGCTAAGGAGAGGAACAAGTAGAACCAGCGAGCAAGACTAGTCCCCCCTCTTCCTATCATATGTGCAGGACAACCAACCCCAGCACCTCCGAAGGGGCCCGCTGTCGATGTCCCAGCACGCCGACGACAGGAACAAGCGTGGATAACTGAGTAAACTTTCCTCCACCGCTCTTGTTGCTAACAGGGTTCTATTGTGATAGCCTGTACACCAGGGGCCTACTATCGGCATCTCTATGATGATGGTGGACGACGCCAGAGCATCTAGCTCTGGCACCTCCCAAGGGGCGTGCCGTCGAAGTCCCTAGAATGATGTTGGACGATGCCGGAGCATACAGCTCCAACACCTCCCAAGGGGCCTGCCGTCAACGTCTCTACGATGATGGTGGACGACACCAGAGCATCCAACTCTGGCACCTTTCAAGGGGTCTGTCGTCGACATCTCTATGATGATGGCGGGCGACGCCGGAGCAGCCAGCACTGACTCCTCCTAAGGGGCCTGTCGTCGACGACTCTATGACGATGGTGAATGACGCTAGAGCATCCAGCTCTGGCACCTCCCAAGGGGCCCACCATCAATGTCCCAACATGCGGACGACAACAACAAGCATGGACAAATGAGTAAACTCTCCTGCCCCGCTCTTGTTGCTAACTGGATTCTCTTGTGATAGCATGTACACCAAGAGCCTACCGTCGGCGTCTCTATGATGATGGTGGACGATGCCGGAGCATCCGGCTCTGGCACCTCCCATGGGACCTGCCATCGAAGTCCCTACAATGATGGTAGGTGATGCCGGAGCATCCAGCTATGGCACCTCCCAAGGAGCCTGCCGTCGACGTCTCTACGACGGTGGTGGACGACGCCGGAGCATCCTACTCTTGCACCTCCCAAGGGCCCTGTCGTCAATGTCTCTATGATGATGGTGGGCGATGACGGAGCAGCCAGCTCCAGCACCTCCCAAGGGGCCTGCCGTCGATGACCCAGCACGCCGATGATAGCAACAAGCGTCGATAAGTGAGTAAACTTTCCTGCCTCACTATTGTTGCTAACAGGGTTCTCTTGTGATAGCCTGTACACCAGGGTCTGCCATCGATGTCCCTACGACGATGTTGGACGACGCCGGAGCATCCAACTCTGGCACCTCCCAAGGGGCCTGCCGTCGACGTCTCTACGATGGTGGTGGGTGACGCCAGAGCAGCCAGCTCCGGCACCTCCCAAGGGGCCTACTGTCGACGAATCTACGATGATTGTGGACGATGCTGGAGCATCCAGCTCCGACACCTCCCAAGAGGCCTGGCGTCGACATCCCTATGATGATGGTGGACGACGCTGGAGCAACCAAGTCCGACACCTCCAAAGGGGTCCGCCGTTGACACTATCGAGACGATGGTGGGCGACACTAAAGCACTCCAACTCCCTTGCTCCGCTAGGGGCCCGTCGAAGACATCTTGAGATGAAGTGGTAGATATGCCCAGCCAACTAACCACATCTACCAAGGGGCCTCTAAGGGGTTTCTATAAGCAGGAAGTCAACAGACAACACTTCGGCCATATCAACTGTGCAATCAGTAGTCCTCACAAACTAACGAGCTCGACAAAGGTTCTGCAAACCCTTAAGCAACTAAGGACTCAAAACGATAGTTTAAAAATGCAAAGATAAGCCAAGGAGTCAAACACAAAATTAGATTCATTGAGGAATATTTATAAAGGGGCGAACCACGGATAAAAAGATGGGCTACCAGTCTCAGTCCCTGTCGAATTGCGCGACAACATGTTTGGCAACATTCTTGACCTTTGCCGCTGTCGTCTCCTCACGCTCTTCAATAGGACATTCATAAACTGGCTCCAGTGGCAGATCAGTGTACTGGCTCCGGTAGTACACGAGAACATGAGATGCCACAGTCTCCGCCACCGCCCTACCCTCGGCTTCTAGGCGCTGAGCGAGCTGACGCTCCTGTAGATCGAGCTCCTAGGCGCAGCGCTCCATCGCGCACTCCAGGAAGGATGTCGAGGTCCCACACGAGAAGTTCCTAACGCTCAGCTGTCCTGCTGTAGGATCGAAGAGCACGTGAAAAGCTACCAGAGGGGGGTGAATGGTAGATTTAAAAATCTTACGCAGCGGAAACAATTAAACCTCAACCCCTTGGGTAGAAAAACGATCTGTTAAAGAAATCGTGTGTGAGACTAATCTAAACATGTTTCACTATGACAAAAGTGATAGATATCAGAGAGAATCAAGTCACGAAGACAAAACAACAAGAATCACTCAAATCCGTCGAGAAAAACTCAAGTTATGATCAAAAGATCAAACAAAGGTCAATCTGCCCTACCCGAGAAAAAAAACAGTTCTAGAATGCTGAAAAGAAACTCTTGTAGATCATAGACCACAAATCCAATGAATGTGAAATTTTGATAGATGATAGATAATCAAGTTGTGAAGACAACCCAAGAATAATCACGTCAATTGGATCTGTAAAACTTGAGTTATGATAAAACCACCGACGAAAAGTAGTGCTGTCCAGAAACTCGACGTGTAAAACTTGTCTGGAACAAGTCCGACGAACAAGGCACAAAAGTTCCTTCAAACTATGAATTTTATTCAGTAGAACACAAGAGAAACAGCCCCAAAGTCGTGCACCACACGCTCTGGGCTCCCTTGCTTATATAACCAGCTCGAAAGCCAACTCAACTCAGATCAGGAACCTAATCCTACTCTGTTCACGAATCGTAACTTTCCACGACTGCTTAGGATTCTTCTATACGAAGATAGAAGCAATCTTAAGACCTCCAAACACTTTAAGAATGTATCCTACATTCCAAAACAACTCAAATTCGTGACCCACACGAAATCCTATCATAACCAACTCAAATCATTCCATATTTGAGTCAAACCCGACTTAGCTGTAGCCTAAGTCCATAACCTAGTCGGTTGGACCTTTCCGACCAACTCTTTACGTCCAAATCTCTTCATCACTGCTCGAAACCATGTATCCACGTCCATACACTCCTATCACACGTGGAAACATCTTCCAATGACGTCCATGACACCTTCACATGCATTGTTCTTGATTCAATCATGCTGCGCAACCTCCTGATCAGCTCAACCACAATTCCTCCTGAATTTGGTTGTTGGAACCTCATCTCCTCCCTGAGACTAGTACAATGGATCCCATCACCAGCCATGTCTTGAAATCAAGCAACACCTGCACATGAATAAACAACCAATCCATACGAGCCCAAGTCCTCGACTTGACTCAAGTTAGTTCCAAACGCAACACCTTACGTGAGAACCTCACATAAGCATGTTGCAAAACCATAGTAACATGATATCATCCATGTCAACCAAAAATGCACCAAGACTTAGCAAATGAATACTAAGCAATCTTTCCAAAGATGTAAAGCAAGTATGAAACATTGCAAATGAAAAACAGAAGCATTGCAGTCAAGTTTTGGACCCTGCCAGAGAAACCCGAACCTTGAGCCGGAGCTAACAAAAGCTAGTAGAACCTAGCGCCAAAACTTACCAAAACTAGTATAACCAAGCTCCCGCCGGAGCTTACAAAACTAGCAGGACCTTAATAAAAAGGTGTTTTGGTGATATTCCAAACTTTTATCATCAAAGCAAGTGTATTCACTACAAGCCAACGTATTCAACACACATAGGTCTTACAATCTCCCCCTTGATGAATGCATTGGCAACACCATTTAAAATCCGAACATTGGCTTATTCACATAAAAGTTTTGAAGGCAAATTTTCCCCCTTTGTAAATCAAAAGTAAAATGAGAAGAAAATCCAAAAATTGTCCCATATTATCTCTCCCCCTTTATTATCTCTCCTTATGCACATATTCTCTTTCTCTTCATGCTTATCTCTACCCCTTTGACAATGTATTCAACAACTCATGAGCATATAAACAAATTATCTCTCTCCCTTTAGTTGTTATGATCATATTATAACATATACATATAAACAAAGCTCATCCAAGTCATACTATCAGGTACCTTACATTATCACATCAATGAGATACATAAAGTAGTGTAAGCCATACTAGAGATCAAATGTAATTTTCAATTTAAGCAAGTCATGATCTCACAAACATAACTATTTCAAAACCTGAAAGCATGACACTACTTGCTGCATTCTATTATTTTTCAAAGCATAAATTTAGATCATATTATATTTGCAAGAGATTATATGCGCATCTGCCTTATTCTAACCAACCAACCCAAGCCTATGTCATTTGACAATAAGAAGCTTAAGGACATGGTTTTAGTCATACACAACTTCTTCCAAGTTCATATCTAAGTGCAATAATAAGCCATCTCAAAAGAAGAAGTGCGATGCATGCATATTCTCTTGATCTTTTCTCAATTTATATTTGTTCATAAAAACTCAACATGTGAGTTGATTACTTGATTAATTCTTAATGATTAAAAGCACTTGTGAACATGTAACAAGTTCAAAACAGCGAGAAAGTTTGACCATGACCAGTTTTAGTGTAAGTAATTATTCCAATTACTAGACATGGAAAAAACTACAAAATGTATTACACGAGTAATGTAGTAAGAACTTTCAGCATGTAAAAGGAATCACAATGGCATATATGTATGAAATAATATGCTCATATTATTTTAGTTTCAGATTCACATATAGACTTCCCATGTTTCAAAACTCTCGCTCAATTTAAGCCATGAGGATGCATAACCCCTATTTCACTACGAATGTAACAAAAACGAGTGAAATCCAAAGGTTTTGTAAAAATGTCAGCCAATTTTTGTTCGGTATCTACATGGTGAAGCACAATGTTTCCTTTTTTCAACATTATCTCGGAGAAAGTGACCTAATGTCAATGTGCTTAGTTCTAGAATGTTGCAGGGTTTTTAGCAATGCAAATGGCACTAGTGTTATCACAAAACAGTGGAACACTATCTAGATCAACCCCATAGTCCTTAAGTGTTTGAACAATCCAAAGAATTTGTGAGCAAGCACTAGCAGCAGCAACATATTTAGATTCGGCTGTGGATTGTGCAACTGAATTTTGTTTCCTAGAGGACCAAGCAACAAGAGAATTACCAAGAAAATGACAAGCACCGGAAGTACTTTTCCTATCAATCCTACAACCCCCAAAATCAGCATCCGAAAAAGCTTTCAAAGTAACGGTTGAGGAAGAAGGAAGAAAAATTCCAAATTCTTGAGTTCTATGTAAATACCTGATAATCCTTTTGACGACTTGACGATGTGAAGCACGTGGGGAGGCTTGAAACCGTGCACAAAGACATACGCCAAATTGTATGTCTGGTCTTGATGCCGTGAGGTAAAAAAGAGATCCGATCATGCTTCTATATTCTTTTTGATCCACGGGTTCACCATCTTCATCAAGTCCAAGTGTTGTTGCTGTTCCCATTGGTGTCCGAAGAGGCTTGCTTTTGTCCATGTTTAAGCGCTTTAAGAGATCTTTTGTATACTTCATTTGATGCATAAAGTTACCCTCCTTTGTTTGCTTGATTTGCAGCCAAAAAGTAAGTGAGTTTACCCATCATACTCATTTCAAATTCAGAACTCATCAATGCTGAAAACTTGGACACAAGATCATGAGAAGCACAACCAAAGATAATATCATCCACATACACTTGAACGAATAACGAGTCATTGCCATGCTTAAGTACAAAAAGAGTTTTATCAACCTTGCCCATGGTAAACCCTTTTTCAAGTAAGAATCTTTTTAACCTATCATACCATGCTATAGGGGCTTGTTTGAGACCGTACAAGGCTTTGGACAGTTTGTAAACATGATTAGGAAAATCTGGATTTTCAAAACCCGGTGGTTGTTTCACATAAACCTCCTCATCTATGTAGCCATTAAGAAAAGCACTTTTAACATCCATTTGATATAGCTTAAAACTTTTAGATGCAGCAAAAGCTAACAAAATTCTTATGGCTTCTAATCTAGCAATAGGAGCAAAAGTTTCATCAAAATCTAGACCTTCAACTTGAGTGAAACCTTGAGCAACCAACCTAGCCTTATTCCTAACCACAACCCCATCCTCACTTTGTTTATTTTTAAATACCCATTTAGTTCGAATTAAAGTGTGACCTTGAGGTGGAGGTACAAGTTTCCAATCATTATTTCTTTCAAAATTTTCTATCTCTTCTTGCATGGCAATAATCCAAGATTTATTAGTGAGTGCATGTGATATATCTTTGGGTTCAAAAGAAGCAACAAAAGCAGAATGAGCATAAGAGTTTGGATCGCAAAACCTGGACCGTGTGACTCGTTCGTGCAAGCTTCCGATCATCTGTTGTGGGGGATGATCTTTGTAAAACCGCAGGGGAACATATGTCTCACAAGCTTCTTCTTCTTCATGTTCATCACAAATCGATGAGCTTGTGACTTGAGGACGATTTGAATCAACATTGATGGTTGTCGGTGCTGGTTGAGAATTAACATCCGGAGCTGAACCAAAGTCTTTAGCTGCTGAATTTTCGGGCACCAGCTCCAATTCTTCCTCATCTTCAACGAAAATGCTCCCCCCTACGGATATGGATCTGGACCTGCAATGTTTGAGCTAGTTCCTGGGCTAGCTTCATCAAAAGACACTTCACAAGTCTCCACAATTTTGTTAGTGTCAAGTAAAAGCACACGATAGCCTCTAGTATGAGATGGATAACCAAGAAACATGCCATCAATGGATCTAGATTCAAATTTATCAATATTACCATTTTTCTTAACAAATCATTTGCAACCAAAGACCCGAAAGTGTGTAACACTAGGCCTATGTCCAAACCGGAGCTCATATGGTGTTTTACCTAGCTTAGCACACAAGAAAACACGATTTGAGACATAACAAGCGGTTGCTAACGCATCAGACCAAAATTTCCTGGGAGTTTGATATTCATCAAGCATAGTCCTAGCCATCTCAACTAAGGTTCTGTTCTTTCTTTCTACAACACCGTGTTGTTGAGGTACATATGGTGAAGAAAATTGATGATCTATTCTATTTCCAGCACAAAAGTGATCAAAAGATTGATTTTTAAATTCAGTTCCATTAGCACTTCTAATTGCTTTTAAAGATCATGGATGATCAATTGATAATCTAAGAAATAAAGTTGTAAAGTGACTAAAACCTTCATTCTTAGACGCCATAAAGTAAACCCAAGAGTATCTAGAATAATCATCAACAATCACAAGAACATACCATTTACCTCCGAAGGATTGAACACGTCAAGGTCCTACGGTGTCAAGATGCAAAAGTTGACATGGTTCTGTTGTCATGATCATTGTGAGAGGAGTATGTGAACCTGCAACCATCTTAGCATGTCTACAAGAAGAGGACACAATTTCTTTGCCCCCTTTAAGCTTAGGCAGCCCACGTATGCGATCAAGTGCACTAACACGCGTTAGGTGATCAAAGCCTACGTGACCAAGTCTACGATGCCAAAAATATAGGTCCTTTGAATCATTAGCATCTAGACACCTATGCTTAGAGAAAGACATATCAAAATCAGCTTTGAAAACTCTTCCAAACCGAGACATGTTAAAAATAAGCTCACAATTTGAACTTACAACTTTGCAGCAGTTTTTATTCAAAATAATTTCCAGATTTTCATCTTGCAATTTTGAAACAGAAAGCAAGTTGTATTTCAAATTTTTGACAAGTGCCACATCCTTCAAAGTGTAGTGATCATTTTTAGGAACTATTTGAATCAAACCACTTCCTAATGACTTTACAATTGTAGGTGGATGTACCTTAGCATGAGCATGAGAATCAAAACCTAATACAGTTTTATCATTGCAAGGCTTGGATGAATTCAACAGCAAGTTTAGGTTCTTATTCCCATCACAAACCCGATCTAGTGTTCTATTCATGTCATCAAGTCTCTTAGACAAGTCTAGGCAGTTTGCACATGAAGTTTTTCCATTTAGTTTGCAATTGGAGCAATATTTAACTTCATGAGAACGTAAAGCATTGTTCAATATAGAAATTTCATTCATAGCATCTTGCAGTTTTTTATCAAGATCATCACAACTAGAACAATGCAAATCAATTGTAGAACAAGAAGCATCTTTTAAGTTTTCAATATTAAGTGCAGCAAGCTTTTTGTTCTTTTCAATTTCAAGTTCAAGTTTATCAAGTGTGGTGGTATGTGCACTTCTTAGGGAGGACAATTGTTCATACATTAAGTCACATGAGGAACAAGAATCATCACTAGGAACCAAGGATTTCAAACGATTAATTTCAGATTCTAGTGACTCAAATTTAACAGCATTGTCCCTAAGCTTTTTGTCCTTTTTCTTAACAATAATAGTGGCACGAGAAATAGCATCACAGATTTCTTCGCAAGTAGAACATACCTCTTCATTGTCGCTGTTAATTTCCGCCTCCTCCATACTTGATCTTGACTTGCCCGCCATGAAGCACAAGTTTGCCAAATCATCTTCATCTTCATCACTTCCAATGTCCACGTCGCTTGAGACAAGTTCATGGAGTGCTGAGATAAAACTGTTCACCAATTGACGTCCTGTAAAACCCTTCTTTTTTTCGTATCTTTTGCAGAGGAGTGCTTTGTTCTTGTTTTCTTTTCATCCTGGGAAGTAGGACCTGAAAGGTTAGGGCAATCTGAATGAAAATGTCCTGTCTTACCACATTCAAGGCATCGTTGAGGTCCGAAGCTTCCTCTCCTTCTAGTTCTCACATTTTGCAATGCTTTTGAGAACCGGGTAGAGATGAGCGCTAGCTCCTCCTCTGGAAACTCCTCAATCTGTTCAAGGGTTAGAAAGGACAGCAAAGCAAGTGTACCACAAGATGATGTTTGACCGGAACTAGGCATGTCACGTTGAGAAACAAAAGCAATATACTTGCTGGGGTTCTTACGTGAGATTATGTAAATTTCATGAGTTTTTAACTTGGAATATTGTAACACCCTCATTTTCACGCATCATGCCCTACATACACTCATATACATATTTACAATTAACCAACATAAAGAGGAACAAGTTTAAAATTGATTCAGAGCATTTAAAATTTATTTGGAGCAAAACCGCTCTTAAGATGCAGGAAGTGCGGACTAGTACGATTTTGCTGAGGACTAGTCCGATTTCTCTCTGACTAAAAACGGACTTGTCTGTTTTTGCTGCGGACTAGTCCAATTTTGGCTCTGGAAACCTTCGGACTTGTCCGATTTTGTGCGGACTAGTCCGATATTCCAGGAATCCTTGAAAATTTGCCAAGTCCTTGGACTTTTCCGGACTAGTCTGGTGTTCCAGCGGACTTGTCCGATTTCCTCTCTGTTTAAAGTCGGACTGGTCCGATGTTTGGCCAGACTTGTCTGATTTTCTCTCTGGACGACTTCAGACTAGTCCGGTCCTTTTCGGACTTGTCCGATATTTCGCGACTCCGAGTTGATCTTTTGATTTACGACTCATTTCTTGGGTTTCACGTTATTTGGGCCTATGGATGTTGTTCCCAACTCTTTTAGAGCCCATGTGGAACTCTAAACCGGCCTCTACTCATCCCAAAACTCAAAATCAATCTAACCCTAGCCTCCACCTCTATATAAACAACCCCACTCTTGGATTGACACCTATTTGCCACTTTTCCACCCACCCAAACCCTAGTTCATGGTAAGTCACCATCAAGGAGGGAGGAGAAGATCTCAAGAAAGAAGAAGAAGAGGAGGAGACGAAAGAGGATCAAGATCTCCACCATGTTTTCGTTCTCCATCACCAATTCATCCCCAAGTTCATCACCAACCCTAGATCATCAAGATACAAGTGTTACCTCCAAGTTTTTTGATTCATTGGAGTTCTAAACACCTGGTATACCTTCTATTATCTTTTACTTATGAGAATTCAACCCCTAATCTTCAAATTCACGTCGATCTAGAAAACCCTAATCTGCTGATCTCGCAGAGTGCGGACTTGTCTGGTCCCTATCAGACTAGTCCGATCTTTCTGGTTAAATTGTGTTGAATTAATTCTAAAATTTGATCTAATCACATCCAAACCTGTATAAACTTGTTAAAAGCTATTAGAACTAGTTAGTGATCATTAAAAGCAATCTAGTAACAAGTTCTACCTTGCATTTGCATCAATCATGCATGTCATGTCATATTGAGTAATATTTGTGCACTCTTTGATTGTGTTTCTTGTCTTCCATGTTTATTGTGTGGATTAGACGGATTTGCGCCAGAGAGTGCCACGGAGGATCTCCAGCACCAAGAGTTTGAAGACTATGATCCTAATCAACAGCAAGAGCAAGGCAAGTGTCCTTGAAGCATATTGATCCTGTTTTTCAAATAAATGTTTTGTTTGCAAACTGCATGCTTGCGTCAATTTGATGGGAACCCTATGATAGGAAGTTTACTAGATTTGTTTAACCACCCTTGTCACCTGGAATATATGGTAGAGAGTCGGGAATGGCTTTTTACCTTTTTGCTTCGCTTAATCAACTAGGATGGGAAACCAACACTACACATTTAATTATGCATTAATGATATTTTGGTTAATGTGAACTGGTCAATATGATATGGTAATGGGTGATCTAAGCAAGCCTGGTATGTGGATGGGTTGGATGTCATGGTGGTTTGCTTGCTTTAGATCTAAGGAACGGTCCATTAGAGAATAAGCCAAGACTGCAGTGCCACCACAAGGCCAAGTATGGGTGCGGCGTAGCTGATTAATTAGGGCTTTGCCAGTGCTATTTGGACCATTAAGGATGCTCGGGGAAGGGGTAGTCGGATTGGGTTTGCTGATGATTGGTGGGACTACCCTGGGATCCGAATGGCTCAAGAGGGGGCCCTTGGTTGAAGATGTGCTCTATAGGAGACATCACCACCGATGAAACCTCAGTGGGGTCTAAATAGGCTAGTAATCCCTTTGTAAAGGCTATTTTGTGACCTCTTGGCCACACACCGATGGAAGTGTGAGACGTCATAATAGAGGTTCTTAGTCAACGAAAGGTGATGAAATCACAAACACGTGGGTAAAGTGGTACAAACTCTGCAAAGTCTAATAAAACTATCATGATAGACGTGCTCCCGGTTATGAGCACCTGGACAACTTCCATGATTAGAGGGTACTTGGTATTGGGATGGTATTTGGGATGGTTATGGTTGGTATTATGGTTATGGATTTATTTCTGGTATTGAATATGGTTATTGGCAAATGGTGAAATCTGGAATTATAATGAGGATGGTGAATTGTGGACTGGTATTATGGTATTACTTATGATTATGATGGGTTTACTTCACATACATATGATATATTGCTTTTCAAATGTTTTAATGTACTTTTCAGCACTTTACCGTTATTATTGTCGACGTTTGAATAAGCCACATGTCATACTTTCCACACTTGTTGAGTATGACATGTACTCACTCTTGCAATCCCCCCCCCAACAGTTGAGGTCAGGATTGGGAGTTTAACAGCGATAATGCAGAGTTCTAGGCCGTGTCTACTGTCAGCTTTGCTTGTGGTGTTATTGGAGCTGCGCTATACCCTATTGCTTATGATGCCTAGCTATTTAGTTTGCTTAATTAGTTTATTTCCATTGCATTAGTTGAACTTGTCATAAATATTCATTAGAGCTTGTATTCGATGATAATCTGGTTTGTGTAATAAAATTTGGTTAATTAATCTTGTCTTGTGGTAATTTTCTGTATACTCTTTTGTGAATGCACTCGTATATGCGTTAGCTTGGTTCATTTTTTGGAACCGAGCATCACAGATTGGTATCAGAGCCACAGGTTGATCGTAGGATGCAGCCTAGATAGAATGGACACTTTAGAGCACATAGAATCACTAAAGAATCGATGTGTTTTTGCTTGGAGTGATGTTCGCTATATATATTGCTTGCTTGTGTGCTTAATATAGGATTTTGGGGTGCTTTAGCATCACCATGTCCACCCAGGCTTGTGTAGCTAGTTGTTTAGTTTATATCCCTTGATGCATATAGTTGGGGACATTTCTAATTCTTACCTATTGCTTTTCATCACATCGTGAGGACTCGCAACCAGAGGGATGACAATGATGAGGAGGAGAACAATGGAGTGCCTCAGAACAACATCGGACAAGGATCTACTCAGGGATCTATCGACATTGAGCAGCTTTTGGCTATGCAAAACCAGCTCATGCAGACCATGATACATACTATGGGACAGCTGCAGGCTGGCAACATCAACAATCAGCCCCACATGCCTCCACCGCCACCCCCGCCTACTCATAACCGATTGGGAGAGTTTATGAGGACTAGGACGCCGACCTTTTCTCAAGCCGCTGACCCTATGGATGCGGACGATTGGCTCAAGTCCGTGGAGAAGAAACTTGCAATTGTCCAATGCAATGACCGGGAGAAGGTGCTATTTGCTTCTCATCAACTAGTTGGAGAAGCTGCGGATTGGTGGGATGCTTATTGCAATGCTCATGAGAACAAAGAGAGAATTACTTGGGCCGAATTCAAGGAGAATTTTCGTTCTCATTATGTGCCCGAGGGTGTTACGATTTTGATGAGGCAAGAATTTGAGAATTTAAGGCAAGGAAGATCAAGCTGAGTGAATATCTCAACAAGTTCACTCAACTCTCAAGGTATGCGCCTGAGGATGTTAGTCGGGACAGCCGGAAGCAATACTTGTTCATGAGGGGCTTGAACAATGAGATCAAAGTGCAACTACTCAATTGCGATTATGCCAATTTTAGAAGCTTGTGGACAAAGCAATTGTGGTTGAGAACAAGATCCGTGAGATGGAGCAAGAAATCAAGAGGAAGGCGCCATATCAAGGACAGCAACAAGGAAGTAATGTGCGCCCTCAGTTTGCGCTGCCCAATGCACCTCATTTCAGCTCTTCTATTCCTGCTCAACGCTCTGGATTTGCACCGCGCCCAACTCAGTTTGTGCAGCAGCGCCCTGTTATGCAAGCACCTAGGCCTCCAATGCCTTATGCCCTCGTGCTAATTTTCCTGCTACAAATGTTAAATACCAAGCTCGTCCCAACAATTTTGGTGGAGTTAAGAAGTGTTATACTTGTGGAGAAGCTGGACACTTCGCACATCAATGTCCTAAGTCAGGTCTTGGTCAAGGAAGCAATGCGCCAGGGCAAAACCCAAGACCCAATGGAGGAGCGCCACAAGGAAGCCGTGGACAGCAGAATTTTGCTCGTGCAACGTGAACCATGTCTCTACGGAGGATGCCCAACAAGCGGATGACATGGTCATTGTTATGTTTCTCGCCAACTCCAACCCCGCGACTATGTTATTTGATTCTGGAGCATCGCATTCATTCATTGCATCGAAGTATGTTGCCAAGTATAGTTTTCCTATCTCTCATATGAAGTTTACTCTATTGGTTAAGTCTCTTGGAGGAGAGATGAGGATAAATATAGTATGTCCAAAAGTAAGCCTTAGAATAAGGGGGGGTAGACATCTCCGCCAACCTCATTGTTTTGGATTCTCAAGGGTTGGACATTATACTTGGTATGGACTGGTTGAGGAAGCACAATGGAGTTATTGAGTGTGCCACGAAGACGGTGAAGTTGACCAATGAAGAAGGGATCACCGTAGAATTCGAAGCATCTCAAACCGCACCGAAGCAATTGGAGCTGAATCATATGGACGGTGCCGCAATTGAGGAGATTCCGGTGGTGTGTGAATTTTTGGATGTTTTTCTGGACGAGTTGCCAGGTATGCCACCTGATCGAGACATTGAGTTTGTTATTGATTTAATACCTGGAACTGCACCTATAGCTAAGAGGCCGTATAGGATGCCTCCTTTGGAATTAGCGGAGCTCAAGAAGCAAATTAAAGAGCAACTAGAGAAGGGTTTTATTCACCCTAGCTCATCGCCCTGGGGAGCGCCCGTTCTATTTGTGGACAAGAAGGATGGATCCCAAAGGATGTGTGTGGATTACCGAGCTCTCAACGAGGTAACAATCAAGAACAAGTATACCTTGCCACGTATAGAGGACATGTTTGATCAGATGAAGGGTGCTTGTGTCTTCTCCAAGATTGTTTTGAGGACGGGATACATTCAAATGAAGATTAGACCATCAGACATACCCAAGACAGCTTTTAGGACACGGTATGGATCTTATGAGTACACCGTGATGTCTTTTGGATTGACAAATGCGCCTGCCTACTTTATGTACCTCTTGAATAAGGTCTTAATGGAGTACTTGGATAAGTTCGTTGTGGTGTTTATTGATGACTTTATGATCTACTCGAGGGATGAGAAAGAACATGAGGAACACTTGAGGCTTACATTGCAGAAACTGAGGGAGCATCAATTGTATGCCAAGCTCAACAGGTGTCAGTTTTGGTTAAGAGAGGTGTCGTTTTTGGGTCACATCATCTCAGGAGAAGGAGTGTCGGTTGACCCCGGAAAAGTGAGAGACGTGTTGAAGTGGGAACCGCCGCAAAATGTCAAGGAAACAAGGAGTTTTCTTGGGATGGCTGGATATTATCGTCCGTTTAACAAGGACTTCTCCAAGATAGCCAAGCCTATGACGGAGTTGCTAATGAAGGGAAAGGATTTCCAATGGACTCAAGCTTGTCAAAATAGTTTTGAGGAGTTGAAGAAGAGGTTGACAACAGCCCCAGTTTTGGTATTGCCGGATGTAAGCAAGAGTTTTGATATTTATTGCGACGCATCAAGACAAGGGCTTGGATGTGTATAGATGCAAGAAGGTCAAGTGGTCGCCTATGCATCAAGACAATTGAAGAAACATAAGCAGAATTACCCCACGCATGATTTGGAACTCGCGGCCGTGGTACATGCATTGAAGATTTGGAGACACTATATTCTTGGACATAGGTGTGAAATTTATACGGATCATAAGAGTTTGAAGTATATTTTCACACAAACGGATCTGAACCTGAGGCAACGAAGATGGTTGGAGCTCATCAAAGATTATGATTTGGGGATCAACTATCATCCAGGAAAAGCCAATGTAGTGGCCGATGCTTTGAATAGAAAGGGAGTAAGTCACCAACTCACGGTTTGAGAGTTACCATTCGAGTTATGTAAGGAGTTTGAAAGGTTGAACCTCGGATTTGTAAATGAGATGGAGATGATGGAGTTAAATCCAACCTTGGAGCAAGAAATTCGAGAAGCGCAAACCACAGATGAGGAGATCAAGGAAATCACGGAAAGGATCGAGGAAGGGAGAGAATTCAGATTTGATGAAGACGAACATGGTACCTTATGGCTTGGAAAGAGGATCGTTGTTCCTAATGTGAAGCATATTCGGGAGGCGATATTAAAAGAGGCACATGACTCGCCTTACTCAATTCACCCTGGTTGTACAAAGATGTACAAAGACTTGAAGACTTGCTATTGGTGGGATAGCATGAAGAAGGACATAGCTGAATATGTGGCATTGTGTGATGTGTGTCAACGAGTGAAGGCAGAACATCAAAGGTCAACCGTATTATTGCAACCATTGAAGATCCCGGAATGGAAGTGGGAAGAAATTGGAATGGACTTCATAGTTGGGTTACCACGTACTCAGTCCGGGTAGGACTCAATTTGGGTAATTGTGGATCGCTTAACCAAGTCAGCTCATTTTGTCCCTGTGAAGACCAAATATACAGCTGCACGATTGGCCGAAATATACATGGAGCATATTGTGTGTCGACACGGAGTCCCTAAGAAGATAGTCTCGGATAGAGGTTCTCAATTTACCTCCAGACTTTGGCAAAAGTTGCATGAAACTTTGGGAACGAGGTTGAATTTTAGTTCAACATATCATCCTCAAACGGATGGACAAACTGAGAGGACCAATCAGATTTTGGAGGACATGTTAAGAGCTTGCGCTTTGAAGCATGGGAAAAGTTGGGATAAAAGCTTGCCATACGCAGAATTTTCATACAACAATAGTTACCAAGCAAGCTTCAAAATTTCACCATACGAAGTGCTTTATGGAAGGAAGTGTACGACACCTTTATTCTGGAATGAGGCAGGAGAAACTCAAGTATTTGATCCGGATGTGTTGCAAGAAGCCGAAAAGCAAGTCCAAATAATTCGTGAAAACTTGAGGGCTGCCCAATCAAGGCAAAAAGGATATGCGGACAATAGAAGAAGGAAACTAGCCTTTGAAGTGGGAGATTTTGTTTACCTCAAGGTGTCACCGATGAGAGGTCATAAGAGGTTGAACATAAGAGGAAAGCTCGCACCTCGTTATATTGGACCATTCAAGATTTTGGACAAAAGAGGAGAAGTAGCGTATAATTTGGAGATGCCAGCTGAAAGCATCTAGGCCCCATGAGGTACGGTTTCGGTGATTAATGACAACCATTCGATATTACTAATGAATTTGTGAATGCAAGGTCTCAATAACACTCAATCAAATGAAATCGAAATTACATTGGAGACCCATATAAAATCAACGAATGAGATCAAATCAAATCATATGAAGACAAGAAGTGAAAGCTCTAACTTGATATCACTCAATGCTTGAAGACAATCAAAACAACATTTCAAACAAGTGTCAAAGAGGTCACAAGTTCAAATTCCAAAAGAACAACTCAAAACAACTTGAAGTCAACAAGTTGAACACACCGGATCATCCGATGGTCTTTGAGTTGACTGCATCGGTCGAGTTGTGTCAACAGAAGAAGAAGACCTCAGAGCAAAGAACTCACCGGGTCATCCGATGTGGGTGGCTCAGTGACATCGGTCCATCATCACAGATTGCAACACTGTTGGACCAAGTGAAGCACCGGATCATCCGATGTGCAGACTTACACACATCGGTCGATCACTCAAGTAAGCTTCAAGATCAAGCAAAATTCTGGAGGAAGAGCCACCGGATCATCCGATGAGAAGACAGATCAACATCGGTCTAACAACGGTCATATCTGACACAGTGACATCAGCTAATTTGGCTTTGACCGATGTTAACTGAAGGGGAGACATCGGATCATCCGGTGTTCGCAGAGAAGTGATGTCAGCCTACTTTTCCAACGGCTATCTCGTGGAGGCTGGATATTTATACCCCTTCAACCTGTCAAATCGATAAGACTTGAAGCCCAGACATACTCTACACATCCTAGAGCATTCAAGCAATAGAGCTACAACTTTCACATCATTTGCTCATCATTTGTACACCAAGAGATAGGCTAGAACTAGCTAGAGATAGTGCTTGGGTGCCTCCACTCTTGGTGATTGGAGTCTCTAGTGTAGTGAGAGCCATAAGGGAGTGTCCCTTGGTGTGTGCGACTTCCGGAGCTTGCCAAGAAGATTGTGGAAGCCCGGAGGATTCCAAAGTGTACAAGGCTTGAGCTCCACCTTGCCGAGGTTGGCGAACGGAGAAGAATAGTGAAGAACCCCCTTGTCTCGGTGACTTGGGAGTGGCAAAACCCTTCGGTGGGTGCCACAACGTGGATGTAGGTAGATCCTTGTGATCTTACCGAACCACGGGATAAACTCCGTGTTCCTTGAGCGTTTGCATCCCTCTCCCTTTTTACACTTATGCAATCTTCATTCCGCAACTTTAATTTACATTGATTGCATAGTTTAATCGCATAGGGAATTGGGCTTGAGGTCGTTAATCTTAATTGCTTTAAAAATTGAAAGAAAGCCCAATTCACCCCCCCCCCCCCTCTTGGGCGTTTCGATCCTTACAATTGGTATCAGAGCGAGGTTGCTCATAGGATCATTCTAGCTTCACCGCTAGAGAGCTTAAATGGCCAAGAATGGGGGTTCGGTTCCCACCTTCGAGGGCAAGAACTTTGCCTATTGGAAAGCACGCATGCGTGCCTACCTAGAGGCTATTGCTCCCGAAGTTTGGGAAGCGACCCATGCGGGATTTGGAGATCTCAATTATGTTGGTGATCAACTAAAATGGGATGCTAAGGCTAGAAGTGCCATCTATGAATGCATAAGTCAAGTCGTTTTTGCTAGAATTGCTAGTAAAGAGAAAGCTTGTTAAATTTGGGCATGTTTAATTGAAATTCATGAGGGCTCATCTCGTGTTGAAGAACTCAAATATCACTTGCTAAAATCCAAGTATGATGAATTCAAAATGCTCCCTCATGAGAATGTTAACCAAATGTTTTCTCGCTTAAATGTGCTCATTGAGGAGATTAACGCACTTGACATTGCTTCTCTTGGTAAGGGACTTATCAACCGCAAGATCCTCATGCTTCTACCCAAGCCCAAGTACAACATTATCAACTCAATGCTCCAAAAGGAATCACTTGACAACATTGAAGTCTCGGAGCTCATTGGAGAAATTCAGGCTCATGAGATGAGCGTACTTGGAATGATGGAGGAGTCATCGTCAAAAACTATTGCTCTCAAGGGTTCAACCAAGAAGACAACTCCCAAGAAAAAGAAAGTGGTTGAGCCTAGCTCAAGCGAAGAAGAGCAAGCAACAAGCGAAGATGACGATGATGAGCTTGCGTTGATGATGAGAAAATTCTCACGTCTAAACTCCAAAATCGCAAAGAAGGGATACTCTTTTGATCCAAAGAAGAAAGCCTTCCTCCCAAGAAAAGATGAAAACAAGACATGCTACAATTGTGGTGATCAAGGCCACATATCATATGATTGTCCAAGACCCGACAAGAGGAAGGACAACCACAAAGGAAAGTATAGAAAGCTAGAAGAAAGTGATGAAGATGAAGAAGAGGTCAAACCCAAGCACTCCTTTGGAAAGAAGAAATTTGACAAGGGCAAGAAGACCAAGCTCTTTCCAAAGAAGAGAAGAGGGCCTCAAAAAGTCTTCATGTGCGAGGCAAATGAGTGGATCACGGATGAAGAGTCAAGCGACGAAGAGAGTGAAGATGAAGAAAACTTGGTGGGCCTTGCCATCGTCGACAAAGACAACTCACCTCTTCGTCCACCTCCTATGTGCCTCATGGCTAAAGGTAACACTAAGGTATGTGACGATTCTAGCGATGATGATGATGAGCTCTCCCCCGATGAACTAGCATCTATGATTAATGAATACCATGTCATCATAAAAAGGGAGAAGAGCAAGGTTAAGGCACTTGAACAAGCTTGTGCCACGCTTGAGAGTGCAAAGCTCGATTTGCATGACAAGTATGTAACCATACTTAAAGAGCATGACACGCTCAAATCACATGTCAAGCAAATCGAGAAGGAGAATGCTCAAATCAAGCATGATCATCATGAGCTTGACTTAGCAAACCAAGCACTCTTGGGAAAGCACAATGACTTGGTTCAAGAACATAAAGTGCTTAACCTTGCTTATGAAGCAATTGAACTAAAAATGAAAAACATGAAAAAGGAAACCCTTGATGGCAAAGTATCAACTATTTCACATGCCACTAATACTTTGGATAAGTCTTTGCCTTTGAAAGCAAGCATTAGGGGGAAGGAATTGATGGACGAAATTGAAAGTCTCCGCACTAGTGTGGTGAGACTTTCCAAGGGGGAGGACAAGCACAAGGAAATCCTCTACCAACAAGCCAAAGGCTTCAACAAGAGAGGACTTGGATCCTTCCCGGTGCTCAACAAAGGGAAGGTGCCCTCACCGGAGCCTCACCGGAGCTTCATCAAAGAAGTTTGATCCTATTGCCAACATTGTGAGGTCACCGGACACCACACGAGGGAGTGTCCTCTTCCCAACTGTCCTTCTCCCAAATTGCCTCCTAACTACAAATCTACTTTCCATGATTATCACTATCTCTTAAGCAAAGTAGGTGGCAAGGTGAAGGCAAGGTTCATCAGCAAAGATATTAAGGGCATGAAGGGGAAGCTCCCCAAGCAACTTTGGGTCCCAAAATCACTTGTATCACACATACAAGGACCTAAGTTAGCTTGGGTGCCTAAACTCAAAAACTAACTTCATGTGTGTAGGTGAACTACAAAGCCGGAGGAAAGCATTGGGTACTCGATAGCGGGTGCACTCAACATATGACCGGCAATGATGGTATGTTCACCACCATAGAGAACCCCGATAATCATGAACAAGTCACCTTTGGTGACAACTCAAAGGGGAAGGTAATTGGTTTAGGTAAAATTGCTATTTCGCATGATTTGTCCATTTCTAATGTACTATATGTTAAGTCACTTAGTTTCAATCTACTTTCCATTGCACAACTATGTGATCTTGGACTAACGTGCACCTTTGACAAGAATGGTGTTGTAGTAACTAGTGAATCAAGCAAAGAACTAATCTTCAAAGGATTTCAGCATGGACATCTTTACTTGGTGGACTTCTCCAACAAGGATGCTAGCTTGACCACTTGTTTTTTCACTAAGACAAGCTTGGGTTGGCTATGGCATCGACGCATTGCTCACATTGGGATGAGCAAGCTTAAGAAGTCGTTCAAGCTTGGGATGGTGACCGGCGTGAAGGATGTCACGTTTGAGAAGAACAAGCTTTGTAGTGCTTGTCAAGCCGGGAAGCAAGTTGCTTCACACCACCCAATGAAGACAATGGTGTCAACCTCCAAGCCGCTTGAACTACTCCACATGGACCTCTTCGGACCGTCCACATATCAAAGTCTTGGTGACAATTTCTATTGTCTTGTTATTGTTGATGACTATTCTAGATATGCTTGGACCATGTTTCTAGGTGACAATGGGTGAAACTCCGGAAATCTTCAAGACCTTTGCTAAACGTGCTCAAAGGGAATTTCAACTTCCCATCATCAAGGTCCGGAGTGACAACGGCACCGAGTTCAAAAACTACAACATTGGGGAGTGGTGTGATCGTGAAGGCGTGAAGCATGAGTTTTCGGCCACATACACCCCTCAACAAAACGGTGTCGTTGAAAGGAAGAACAAGACTCTCATCACCCTTGCTAGAGCAATGCTTGATGACTATGGCACGTCGGAGAAGTTTTGGGCCGAAGCAATCAACACGGCGTGCCATGCCGCAAATAGGGTCTATCTTCACCGACTACTCCAAAAGACGCCATATGAGCTCCTCATTGGGAGAAAGCCCAACATCTCCTACTTCCGAGTCTTCGGGTGCAAATGCTATATATACCACAAGAAAAGGCTCGGTAAGTTTGAAAGAAGGTGTGATGTTGGTATCTTTCTTGGTTATGCGTCAAACTCAAAAGCATATCGAGTATTCAACCAAACCTCCGGGTTAGTTGAAGAAAGTTGTGATGTTGAGTTTGATGAGACTAATGGCTCCCAAGAGGAAAGTTTTGGTCATGATGATATAGATGATGAGCCTCTACGAGAAGCCATGAAAAACATGACCATTGGAGACATCAAGCCCGAAGTTGAGGAGAGCAGTGATCAAGGGGGAGCATCAAGTTCCAACATCAACACCTCCATGGCGCCTCAAGTTGATGAAGAAGAAGAAGAGAAAGATGATCCATTGCCAATGCAAGATTCACAAGCCACACAATACCAACAACAAGAAGAAGTCCAAGATCAAGTCCAACCACAAGACGCGCAAGATGCTTCACCACCGCCAAGTGTACCACAATCACTGATGAGGCATGGACGCATCTCCAAGGCGCATCCGATTGATCAAATCATCGGAAGTCCGTCACGGGGAGTAAGTACTCGTTCTCGCCATGTCGCTTCATTTTGTGAGCACTACTCTTTTGTTTCGTGTGTAGAACCCACTCATATAGAGGAAGCACTCCAAGATCCAAATTGGGTGATGGCCATGCAAGAAGAACTCAACAACTTCACCCGCAATGAAGTTTGGGTGTTGGAGGAGCGACCCAAGGACAAGAACGTCATCGGTACGAAGTGGGTATACCGGAACAAGCAAGACGAGAATGGCGTCGTGGTCCACAACAAGGCAAGACTTGTGGCCAAGGGTTTTTCACAAGTTGAAGGACTAGACTTTGGAGAAACATTCGCTCCGGTCGCTCGGTTAGAAGCTATTCGCATACTCCTTGCCTTTGCTTCACATCACAATATAATGCTTTATCAAATGGATGTTAAAAGTGCCTTTCTCAATGGCTATATTAACGAACTTGTTTATGTTGAGCAACCTCCCAGGTTTGAAGATCCGAGGAATCCTAACCATGTGTATAAGTTACACAAGGCGCTCTACGGGCTCAAGCAAGCACCTAGGGCGTGGTATGAACGTCTAAGGGATTTTTTGGTCATGCAAGGATTCAAGATCGGGAGGGTGGACACTACACTCTTCACCAAGGACATCGATGGGGATTTATTCATTTGTCAAATTTATGTCGATGATATCATTTTTGGCTCAACTAACAAATCTCTTAGCCATGAGTTTGGCACCATGATGTCTAGGGAATTCGAGATGTCAATGATTGGAGAGCTCAACTTCTTCCTTGGATTTCAAATCAAACAACTTCAAGAGGGCACCTTCATCTACCAAGAGAAGTACACCAAGGACCTCTTGAAGAAATTTGAAATGGGAGATTGTAGCACAAGAAGTACTCCAATGGCGACAAATTGTCATGTCGACGCGGACTTGGACGGTAAACCTATTGATGAATCTCACTACCGCTCCATGATTGGTTCATTGTTGTACCTTACCGCATCTAGGCCCGATATTATGTTTAGTGTGTGCTTGTGTCCTCGCTTTCAAGCGGCACCTAAAGAATCGCATAAGAAGGCGGTCTTTAGGATACTTCGGTATCTCAAGCATACCTCAAGTGTAGGTTTGTGGTACCCCAAGAACGCTAGTTTCCATCTCTTGGGATACTCGGATTCGGACTTTGCCGGATGCCGTGTGGATCGCAAGAGTACCTCCGGTGGGTGCCACTTACTTGGGCGTTCCCTAGTATCTTGGTCGAGCAAAAAGCAAAATTCCGTGGCTTTGTCCACCGCGGAGGCGGAGTATATAGCGGCCGGTGCATGTTGTGCCCTAATTCTATATATGAAGCAAACCCTCTTGGACTTTGTAATTAAAATTGGTTGTGTGCCTCTCCTTTGTGACAATGAAAGTGCGGTTAAGATAGCTAGAAACCCCGTTCAACACTCCCGTACTAAGCACATTGATATTCGCCATCACTTCTTGCGGGATCATGAGGCTAAAGGAGACATCTCTTTGCAAGGTGTTAGATCCGAAGAACAATTGGCAGATATCATCACAAAACCACTTGATGAGAAAACCTTTTCTAGACTTAGAAGTGAATTAAATGTGCTAGATGCATCTAACGTCATGTAAGTTGCCATGTTCATGTAAGGATGCATATCATATAGGTCTTGTCTAACTCCCAAAGGATAGGGGCAAGCTAGAATTTGTTTTCCCTGAGGAAGCCTTTGGAAGGTTCAAACTTGGCAAGATAGATTTATTTTATGCCTTGCATGATCCCTGCCATATAAACTTGCACTCATTTAATCTCTTGCACTATAATTTGTTTGGCATTGCATACGGTAGATTGTCACAAAGGGGAACCCACCTCATGAGAAGGAGACTTGTTTGAAATGCAATATCTCAACTCATATAAGGTGGAAAGAACAAAATGTTAGGTACGTTAATGCCTAGAGGATCATGCTTCAAAGAGATAGAAGTATTCATACTCTACCTCACAAAGCATGGGCCTTACATTTTATTTGGATATTTTCCTCCATTTTTTCTCGGTGTTCCATTTGCATTAAGGTCTAGCCAAGCTATTGGCATATTAGCTTCTTGAGGGGTAAGGGGTTGCCCAAAAAGTCCTAAGACATGTGTTTCTAGTTAATTGTTTTTTTGGTCAAAGGACATATATGGGATGTTGTTGTTCTTTTATCATCGGATTATCCGATGCCCTAGCCCATCCCTCATCGGATCAATAGGTGTTCAATTTTCAAGGCCCAGTTTAGTCAGAACCTCAAATGCTCCGATGCGTTCATTCTGGAAAACATCGGTCCATCCGATGTTCACTCTTCTGGAGCTGTGGTCAATTCAACCGATGTTTACTCCCTTCAACGTCGGACCATCCGGTGTTTACATCACTCTTTTGAACACCCTTACTGGGATATTCGACCGATGATCAAAACCCTAGACGTCGGTCCATCCGGTGTCAACAGTAATTCTTGAATACCCTTTCTGTGGCATTCGACCGATGCTCACTTCTCTTAACATCGGTCCATCCGGTGTTAAAATATCGGCTAGGGTTTGGGGTCCACTATTTAACCCACATGCCGCCGCCCTTTCTCTCTCTCCCCGACGCCTCCCGTTCCATCGCCGCCACCTCCGCCGCCGCACCCAAGCGCCGCCCACTGCAGTGCTGCCGCCGGACGCCGCCGCCGCCGTCGGCCGCCGCCGTCGTCCCCCTGCTCGCAAGCGCCGCCGCCGCCTAGCGCCGCCGCCGCCTCACCTCACCACACACCGCCCCAATCGCCGCTCCACCACCACCTCACGCGCCACCGCCGCCGGACGCCGCCGTCGCCCTCCGGCCTCCGCCGTCCACGCGCCGCCTTCACCTCTGACGTCTCCACCAACCTCGCCGCCGCCTCTCCTCGCCGCCGTTTCAACTTCGCACCCGGCCCGTTTGCTCTCCGTCGCCTAGGTTTGTTTCGTGCCGTGCGACGTCCATCGTTATTTTTCATTGTCCTTTCTTTCTTCGTCGCTAACCCTAGCTCTCCGTCGTCTAGATGGGTCGCGACCGCAAAGGAAAGGGAAAGGCGATCGCGGAGCCCGCCGCGAAGAAGCGCAAACTTTCGAAGGATGAGAAGAAGGCCTTGATGGCCGCTTGCGCCGCCGAGGAGCGTGAGCGTGGCCGAGAAGGGTCCCTGAGGATCCGCGAGGCTCGTTCCAGGCAGCCTCCCGTGATCGACGACTCCGACGCCGAAGAGGAGCCGGTTGAGCCTCTCCTCCGCCGGCGCTCTGCCCGGACGCGTGGGGGTCACACCGAGGCGGCTCCTCGTCCGAGACCGACGGCTGCCGACCGTCGTGAGGACAGGGAGGCCGAGAGGGCCATCTATGAGATGGACACGGCCGTCCGGGTCGGTGAGGGAGTCCGTCTTACGGACTACCGGAAGATGAAGGCCAAGCAACTCCGAAAGCTCAGATGGAGTGTATTGCTTCAGGAGTGGTACCCGCAGCCCCGGGAAGCTTTGGTGGACAGTCGGTTCTGGACGGTCACGCAGGCGTCTCTCTACGAGACCTACAGACGCCGTGGCCACAAGCTGTTCCAACACAACTACATGGATTGGGTTCAGCTTGAAGTGGCCGCAGGGACAGAGATCAGGCCGTTCATTGAGAGGTACAGGGGTCTGGTGCAGCTGCTATCCTATGAGCGGAGTGCCTACATAGAGGATTGGGTCCGCGTGTTCTACGCCACCCTCTACGTCTCTGAGGGCAGACGATCCATTGACTTCATGTTCATGGGTCATCACTACCATCTGACGAGGCAGGCACTGGGACAGCTGCTTGGAGTAGACCTGCACGACATCTGCATACATGAGAGAGTCTACGGTCAGGCAGACCCGCCGAGGAGGCCGCTCACTGGAGGAGTGGCTCCCGCTCTGGAGGAGATCAGATCACTCTTTGGACCTACTTTCTCTCCAGACCAGCCGAGAGTTACGACCCTGTTGACTCCTGCAGCGCGCACGGTGCACCTTGCCCTGCGTCGCTCCCTCCTGCCGAGGTCCGGCTATCTTGAGGGTTTCACTAGCCTCCAGCAGACGATCCTGTTCTACATCATGAACGGGATGGACTTTGATATAGTGGATGTCATTATCTGCAAGATGGAGGATGTCATCACAGATGGAGTGGGCATGATGAGGCAGCTATCATATGGGCACTGGATCGGCTACTTGCTCACGATGATGGTTCCAGAGGAGTCTGCCGTGCACGATCGTCTCTCTGACGAGAGTGTGACACGGTTCGGACATTACCGTGCCCCTGCCCCTGGAGACCGCCGCCTTGGCCGTCCAGTTGAGCGCCAGGTCAGGGCTCGCTTGACTGAGGAGGATTGGTCTGACCTCGAGAGGGAAGATGAGCGTCTGGCTGAGGCAGAAGCTCAAGGTGGAGACTTGCAGCACGTCTGGTCCGAGAGCGACACAGATGAGAGTGTCGAGGAGTACTTCCCCCCTCCTCCACCTTCACCGAGGCAGCACGACGCCGAGCAGGAGGATCAGCTGCTCCGCCACCGACACCACCTCCTGTGTCCGAGGCGCAGGTGTCACAGCCGTCAGAGCTGTCGACACTTCTCCAGCAGATGATCGAGCAGCAGCGCCAGGACAGGCTCGCTGCTGAGCAGGCCAGGGCAGAGCAGGCTGCTCAGCTGGCACAGCTGCAGCGGCAGCAGCAGGAGCTCCAGCTGGAGATCGCCCGTCAGAGGCGAGAGGATACGGACCGGTTCACCAACCTGGTAGATCAGATGCACCGCCGTACCCTCGACCAGCAGCAGCAGACCCAGCAGGCCATGATGGGGATCCTAGGGTTGATCACGAACCCTTACACTCAGACCGGGATCGCCCTTCCTCCACAGCAGCCTGGACTGGGACTGGCTCCAGGTGTTGCTCAGGTGCCTACTACTCCTATCCCTTCAATCAGTATGTCACCACTTCTGGCATCCAGCGCACCGATTCACTCACCACTTCCGGCGACGATCTTGTTCCAGGAGACGCCGGCGTCCGTGGTGAGCGCTCCACTTCCTCCAGCTCCACCGGCACCTCCAGTACTTGCTTCCTCTCCTCCAGCACCGGTAGTGGACCCTCCAGCTCCCGCCGCTCCGGCAGCTCCTACGACCGGCGACTCTAGCTCTGACGACTGCGACGGTGCCCAGTTCGTCCTCGCGCCCAGCTCTCAGGGTCTGTAGGCTTTCTGATCCCTTTTTGGTGTCTTGATGCCAAAGGGGGAGAGAAGAGTCAGGGGGGAGTGGTAGTAGTAGTCTCAGGGGAGTGAAGGGGGAGTGTGTGCTTATCCTTTGTATTCGTGCTTGAGTACTCTTTTGTAATTTTAATTAAGCACTCTTTCGCTTGTCTCATTTGCTTATGTTTTTAATCAATTGAGCTTTTCGCACCACAAATTTCTTTTGCGTTTTACAAGCTTAATGTGTCCTATGCTGTATTCATTGCATATATACTTGAGTATTATCATCAAATTCATTATTATTGCGCTTTAAATTATTGTGTTGTCATCAATCACCAAAAAGGGGGAGATTGAAAGCATCTAGGCCCCATGAGGTACGGTTTCGGTGATTAATGACAACCATTCGATATTACTAATGAATTTGTGAATGCAAGGTCTCAATAACACTCAATCAAATGAAATCAAAATTACATTGGAGACCCATATAAAATCAACGAATGAGATCAAATCAAATCATATGAAGACAAGAAGTGAAAGCTCTAACTTGATATCACTCAATGTTTGAAGACAATCAAAACAACATTTCAAACAAGTGTCAATGAGGTCACAAGTTCAAATTCCAAAAGAACAACTCAAAACAACTCGAAGTCAACAAGTTGAACACACCGGATCATCCGATGGTCTTTGAGTTGACTACATCGGTCGAGTTGTGTCAACAGAAGAAGAAGACCTCAGAGCAAAGAACTCACCGGATCATCCGATGTGGGTGGCTCAGTGACATCGGTCCATCATCACAGATTGCAACATTGTTGGACCAAGTGAAGCACCGGATCATCCGATGTGCAGACTTACACACATCGGTCGATCACTCCAGTAAGCTTCAAGATCAAGCAAAATTCTGGAGGAAGAGCCACCGGATCATCCGATGAGAAGACAGATCAACATCGGTCTAACAACGGTCATATCTGACACAGTGACATCAGCTAATTTGGCTTTGACCGATGTTAACTGAAGGGGAGACATCGGATCATCCGGTTTTCGCAGAGAAGTGATGTCAGCCTACTTTTCCAACGGCTATCTCGTGGAGGCTGGCTATTTATACCCCTTCAACCTGTCAAATCGATAAGACTTGAAGCCCAGACATACTCTACACATCCTAGAGCATTCAAGCAATAGAGCTACCACTTTCACATCATTTGCTCATCATTTGTACACCAAGAGATAGGCTAGAACTAGCTAGAGATAGTGCTTGGGTGCCTCCACTCTTGGTGATTGGAGTCTCTAGTGTAGTGAGAGCCATAAGGGAGTGTCCCTTGGTGTGTGCGACTTCCGGAGCTTGCCAAGAAGATTGTGGAAGCCTGGAGGATTCCAAAGTGTACAAGGCTTGAGCTCCACCTTGCCGAGGTTGGCGAACGGAGAAGAATAGTGAAGAACCCCCTTGTCTCGGTGACTTGGGAGTGGCAAAACCATTCGGTGGGTGCCATAACGTGGATGTAGGTAGATCCTTGTGATCTTACCGAACCACGGGATAAACTCCGTGTTCCTTGAGCGTTTGCATCCCTCTCCCTTTTTACACTTATGCAATCTTCATTCCGCAACTTTAATTTACATTGGTTGCATAGTTTAATCGCATAGGGAATTGGGCTTGAGGTCGTTAATCTTAATTGCTTTAAAAATTGAATGAAAGCCCAATTCACCCCCCCTCTTGGGCGTTTCGATCCTTACACCAGCTCATCTTTCAGACGTACATGATGTCTTTCATGTTTCCCAGCTCAAGAAGTCTTAAGAGTACCGGAAGAAGAAGTGCCAATGGAAGGATTGGAATTAGTGGAAGATTTGACTTATGCCGAGCAACCGGTCAAGATCTTGGAAACCAAGGAGAGAGTCACAAGGAACAAGGTTATTAGATGGTGTAAAGTTCAATAGAAGCACCACACCGAAAAAGAAGCGACGTGGGAATTGGAGGATGATCTCAAGAAGGAATTTCCCTATCTCTTCTCTTCCGCGTCAAATCTCGAGGGCGAGATTCATTTTAAGGGGGGTAGGTTTGTAACACCCTCATTTTCATGCATCATGCCCTACATACACTCATATACATGTTTAACATTAACCCACATAAAGAGGAACAAGTTAAAAATTGATTCGGAGCATTTAAAATTTATTTAGAGCAAAACCGCACTTAAAATGCAGGAAGTGCGGACTAGTCCGATTTTACTGAGGACTAGTCTGATTTCTCTCTAACTAAAAACGGACTTGTCTGTTTTTGCTGCGGACTAGTCCGATTTTGGCTCTGGAAACCTTCGGACTTGTCCGATTTTGTGCGGACTAGTCCGATATTCCAAGAATCCTTGAAAATTTGCTAAGTCCTTGGACTTTTCCGAACTAGTCCGGTGTTCCAGTGGACTTGTCCGATTTCCTTTCTGTTTAAAGTCGGATTTGTCTGATGTTTGGCCAGACTTGTCCGATTTTCTCTCTGGACGAATTCGGACTAGTCCGGTCCTTTCGGACATGTCCGATATTTCGCGACTCCGAGTTGATCTTTCGTTTTACTACTCGTTTCTTGGGTTTCACGTTAAATGGGCCTAGGGACGTCGTGCCCAACACTTTTAGAGCCCATGTGGAACTCTAAACCGGCCTCTACTCATCCCAAAACTCGAAATCCATCTAACCCTAGCCTCCACCTCTATATAAACAACCCCACCCTTGGATTGACATCTATTTGCCACTTTTCCACCCACCCAAACCCTAGTTCGTGGGAAGCCACCATCAAGGAGGGAGGAGAAGATCCCAAGCGAGAAGAAGAAGAGGAGAAGACGAAAGAGGATCAAGATCTCCACCAAGTTTTCGTTCTCCATCACCAATTCATCCCCATGTTCATCACCAACCCTAGATCATCAAGATCCAAGTGTTACCTCCATGTTTCTTGATTCATTGGAGTTCTAAACACCTGGTATACCTTCTATTATCTTTTCCTTCTGAGAATTCAACCCCTAATCTCCAAATTCACGTCGATCTAGAAACCCTAATCTGCTGATCTCGCAGAGTGCGGACTTGTCCGGTCCCTATCGGACTAGTCCGATCTTTCTGGTTAAATTGTGTTGAATTAATTCTATAATTTGATCTAATCACATCCAAACCTGTATAAACTTATTAAAAGCTATTAGAACTAGTTAGTGATCATTGAAAGCAATCTAGTAACAAGTTCTACCTTGCATTTGCATCAATCATGCATGTCATATCATAATGAGTAATATTTGTGCACTCTTTGATTGTGTTTCTTGTCTTGTATGTTTATTTTGTGGATTAGACGGATTTGTGCTAGAGAGTGCCGCGGAGGATCTCCAGCACCAAGAGTTTGAAGGCTTTGATCCTAATCAACAGCAAGAGCAAGGCAAGTGTCCTTGAAGCATATTGATCCTGTTTTTCAAATAAATGTTTTGTTTGCAAACTGCATGCTTGTGTCAATTTGATGGGAACCCTATGATAGGAAGTTTACTAGATTTGTTTAACCACCCATGTCACCTGGAATATATGGTAGAGAGTCGGGAATGGCTTTTTACCTTTTTGCTTCGCTTAATCAACTGGGATGGGAAACCAACACTACACATTTAATTATGCATTAATGATATTTTGGTTAATGTGAACTGGTCAATATGATATGGTAATGGGTGACCTAAGCAAGCCTGGTATGTGGATTGGTTGGATGTCTTGGTGGTTTGCTAGCTTTATATCTATGGACCAGTTCATGCGAGAATAAGCCAGGACTGCAGTGCCACCACGAGGCCAAGTATGGCTGCGGCGTAGCTGATTAATTAGGGCTTTGCAAGTGCTATTTGACCATTAAGGATGCTCGGGGAAGGGATAGTCGGATTGGGTTTGTTCATGATTGGTGGGACTACCCTGGGATCTGAATGGCTCAAGAGGGGGCCCTTGGTTGAAGATGTGCTCTGTAGGAGACATCGCCACTGGTGAAACCTCAATGTGGTCTAAATAGGCTAGTAATCCCTTTGTAAAGGCTATTTTGTGATCTCTTGGCCACACACCGATGGAAGTGTGAGACGGCATAATAGAGGTTCTTAGTCACTGAAAGGTGATGAAATCACAAACACGTGGGTAAAGTGGTACAAACTCTGCAGAGTCTAATAAAACTATCATGATAGTCGTGCTCCCGGTTATGAGCACCTGAACAACTTCCATGATTAGAGGGTACTCGGTATTGGGATGGTATTTGGGATGGTTATGGTTGGTATTATGGTTATGGATGGTTATGGATATATTTCTTGTATTGAATATGGTTATTTGCAAATAGTGAAATCTGGAATTATTGATGAGGATGGTGAATTGTGGACTGGTATTATGGTATTACTTATGATTATGATTGGTTTACTCCACATACATATAATATATTGCTTTTAAATTGTTTTAATGTACTATTTAGAAATTTACCGTTATTATTGTCGACGTTTGAATAAGCCACATGTCATACTTTCCACACTTGCTGAGTACGACATGTACTCACTCTTGCAATCCCCCCAAACAGTTTCAGGTCAGGATTGGGAGTTTAATGGCGATAATGCGGAGTTCTAGGCCGTGTCTACCATCAGCTTTGCCCGTGGTGTTATTTGAGCTGCACTATACCCTATTGCTTATGCTGCCTAGCTATTTAGTTTGCTTAATTAGTTTATTTCCGCTGCATTAGTTGAACATGTCATAAATATTCATTAGAGCTTGTATTCGAGGATAATCTGGTTTGTGTAATAAAATTTGGTTAATTAATCTTGTCTTGTGGTAATTTTCTGTATACTCTTTTGTGAATGCACTCGTATATGTGTGTTGAACATCCTGGGCACACATATGCGTTAGCTTGGTTCATTTTTCGGAACCGGGCATCACAAATATAGCACATCTAAAGTAAGTGAACTCATGACAGTAGATTCACGAATAGATGTGACTTTCATCTCCCAAATTGATATATCTAATGCACTTAGCAATTTCCTAGCATTTTCAGCATCTAAAAAATTAACATTGACACTACGCAAGTTGCTGAGAATCTTATTAAAGCGAGCAAAAAGGTCATCAATAGACTCACTGGGTTGCATCTCGAAGCGCATGTATTCTTTCTTTAACATGTCTTGCCTTACTTCTTTGATCGTGTTGGATCCTTCGTGGTAGTCACAAAGTGCTTTCCACACATCGTATGCAGATCGGAGGTGTGCAACACGGCCGAAGTCACTTTGTGTTAATCCTTGTATGATCAAGTTCCGAGCCTTGTTATTGTTGTTGACATGTCTCAGATTTGTAGTTGTAACTTGATCGTTTGATGGCACTTCGTAAAGCTTGTATACCTTCTCCCATATTGCAAAGCCTTGTGCCTGGATGAAAGCCTCCATGTGTGCCATCCAAACCTGAAAATCAATACCAGCAAACACACAAGGTTTGGCAGAGTACTTCTCCATGATGATTAGTCAAAAACACGCGCAAATCACAAAGATTTGAGCACCGTGGCCCTGATACCAATTGTAGGATCGCAAAGCACGTGAAAAGCTACCAGAGGGGGGGTGAGTGGTAGATTTAAAAATCTTACGCGGCGGAAACAATTAAACCTCAACCCCTTTGGCAAAAAAACGATCTGTTAAAGAAATCGTGTGTGAGACTAATCTAAACGTGTTTCACTGTGACAAAAGTGATAGATATCAGAGAGAATCAAGTCACGAAGACAACACAACAAGAATCACTCAAATCCGTCGAGAAAAACTCAAGTTATGATCGAAAGATCAAACAAAGTTCAATCTGCCCTACCCGACAAAAAAAAATTCTAGAACACTGAAAATAAACTTGTGTAGATCATAGACCACAAATCCAATGATCGTGAAATTTTGATAGATGATAGATAATAGATAATCAAGTTGTGAAGAAAACCCAAAATGAATCAAGTAAATTGGATCTGTAAAACTCGAGTTATGATAAAACCACCGACGAGAGGTAGTGCTGTCCAGAAACTCGACGAGTAAAACTTGTCTGGAACAAGTCGGACGAACAAGGCACAAAAGTTCCTTCAAACTATGAATTTTATTCAATAGAACACAATAGGAAAAGCCCCAAAGTCGTGCACCACGAGCTCTGGGATCCCTTGCTTATATAACCAGCTCGAAACCCAACTCAACTCTGTTCACGAATCGTAACTTTCTATAACTGCTTAGGATTCTTCTATACGCAGATAGAAGCAATCTTAAGACTTCCAAACACTTTAGGAACGTATCCCACATTCCTAAACAACCAAAATTCGTGACGCACACGAAATATTGTCATAACCAACTCAAATCTTTCCATATTTGAGTCAAACCCGACTCAGCCATAGCCTAAGTCCATAACCTAGTCGGTTGGACTCTTCCGACCAACTCTTTACGTCCACATCTCTTCATCACGTCTCAGAACCATGTAGCCACGTACATGCACTCCTTGCACACGTGCAAACATCTTCCAATGACGTCCACGATACCTTCACATGCATTGTTCTTGATTCAATCATGCAGCGCAACCTCCTGATCAGCTCAACCACAATTCCTCCTGAATTTGGTTGTTGGAACCTCATCTCCTCCCCGAGACTAGTCCAATGGATCCCATCACCAGCCATTTCTTGAACTCAAGCAACACCTGCACATGAATAAACAACCAATCCATACGAGCCCAAGTCCTTGACTTGACTCAAGTTAGTTCGGAACACAACACCTTACGTGAGAACCTCACATAAGCATGTTGCAAAACCACAGTAACATGATATCATCCATGTCAACCAAAAACGCACCAAGACTTAGCAAATGAATACTAAGCAATCTTTCCAAAGATGTAAAGCAAGTATGAAACATTGCAAATGAAAAACAGAAGCATTGCGGTCAAGTTCCGGACCTTGCCAGAGAAACCCAAACCTTGAGCCGGAGCTAACAAAATCTAGTAGAACCTAGTGCCGAAACTTACCAAAACTAGAATAACCAAGCTCCCGTCGGAGCTTAAAAAACTAGCAGCACATTAATAAAAAGGTGTTTTGGTGATATTCAAAACTTTTATCATCAAAACAAGTGTATTCACTACAAGCCAATGTATTCAGCACACATAGGTCTTACAGCTGCGCCCGATCCTGCGCCAAGTCCCTCTCCCGGAGCTCAAGATCTTCAAGGCGGGACTGCGGACTGTCCTAATCCGCCTCAGCCCGAGCCATCATTGCTTGGGCCGCCACCTCTTGCTCAGCGACAGCAGTCCCCCGCGTAATAACATCAGCTTCACGGCAATCCAGGGCCTCTCGACCCTCCTCAAGGTTGTGTAGAAGGGCGTTGGCCATGTCGTTGGCCACCTTGACATCGGCCAGGATCTTCTATGACATTGCATTCGAGGCCTTCACCAAGCGGTGCCTTAGCTCCAGCTCTTTGCTCTCCTTCTCGTAGTTCACCTTTGCCCCGGCGATCCTGGACCTCAGAAGGTTATCCAACCTTGGATGCACTCAACCTCAGCGCACAGCTTCTCAATTTTGTAGCGAGAGCCGCCTGCGCCCGGTGGAGGTTTGATTGCAACTGGAGGATACTAGACTGCACCGAGTCCATGATGTCGGAGAGGCGCTCTGGTTGTGCCAATGTTTTGGAAGGCCGCCCAGAAATCATCTCGGGGACCTCTTCCTCCCGAAGCAGCAATGGCGAGGCTGCCAGTACCAGAGACCTTGTCCCCGGAGGTTGAGTAGGTGTGGTGGTGCAGCCCGAGGCGACAGCATCACCATCACCCAGGGAGCCGCCCACCGGATCAACAGTAGCGGAGGCCAAGCCCTCAGCCCTTTAAGCCAGCTCCGACATAACCTTTGGTGCGACGATCGAAGGTGCCTCCAGCACGATACCCGGAGATGCAGCTAAAGAAGCTTCACTCCCTGCACGGAGTACGGATGCCAGAGCAGCGCTCTCCTGAGCCGCCTTTGCGGTGTGCTCTGCCGGAACAGCCGTAGCTTCACGGGCTTACTTCAAAGTGCTCTGGGCACTACCCCTGGCGGCAAGGGTGTCACAACAACTGATGTCGCCCTGCAAATTAAAATCAAGGCCTAATCAGCCAATAAAGGCAGGCGACTTAACAGAGCAAGTGTTTGTAAGAATGCCTTACCGACATCCCCGAAAGCTCCAGCGAACCTCTACCTTCGACCGCCCTGAAGTCGCAGTCCAAGACAACAGCGTGGCAGGCGAGGTCGCTCCAGCCGGGCCTCCACCAAATCCACCAGTGGTGTCGCCACCTTGCATCGGCATACCTCCACTGGCCCCAACGGATCCACTCCCATAGGCTCCTCCTGAGCTGCTGCAGACATCGACCCGAGGCCTCTTGGCTTGAGGCTCCATAGGCGTGACGCCCCAAGAGCCCCCTGTGGAGCCATGGACTGTGCCGGCGATGGGGATGCTGAATGATACGCCAAACAGACGTCAGCGGAGCCACCGCTTGATCGACTGAGCCTCCTCCCGAAGAGTTGTTGACACCCAATGCTGAGGAGGGGCGTGCCAGAGGACGTTGACTTGGAGCAAAGGCCACCTGCCGGGCGCCTTAAGCGACGATCGAGGGCATTTCTCCTTCAAGATCTCAACCACCAGTGACTTCCCCTTCCCCGTGTTAGGGACCAAAGCCTTTCCCTTGCTTGTGTCGGGGACCGGTGCCTTGCCCTTCCCTCTGACGAAGGGTGCGTCCTTCGCCCTTGAAGCTTTGGAGCATGGAGCAGGTGCGGACTCCAGTGGAGGGTCGACGACAGCCAGCCCATGGCTCTCGTTACCTAACTGCCGCGGTGCAAGACCGAGCATGTCCAGGTTCGGCATCTCCTTCAGAATCTTCGTCCGAAGGTCCCGATCCTTACAAAGTGGTGGGCAAGACCACAGGAAGATGAAGATGTCGTGTGATAGCAGGTCGTCGCATGCCTTGGACATTGCATCGAGCACCTCTTGTGGGGTCGTCTCTGTGTCGCGACCCCGCAACAGTCGGGTGCCATTCTATGGCTCAAAATAAAGCCATGCAAGACAACAATGGTGCTAAAGGGGAGCCAGGCGTCGACGAATGAAGTCCGCCATCACCGTCAACTCCGATAGGCCATGATCCACTAGGAATTGGATCATCTCCATCAACGAGGTGTAGGCCAGCTCCATCTCCTGCTGCTCCTCCCAGGTCTCCTTCCTGAGTGTCTCCCACCCAGTGGGCATAACCATGCGATCGTGGTCATCGACCTGTATCATCACCCAGTCCCTCCTCCAATCGGCCCACTTTGTTGAGGAGAGCGGGGTAATGTACCTGAAGGGGTTGTTGGTCCGACGCTGGAAGCAGTAGCCACAAGGAAGTTGGCTTTGTTCTTCTTCCTAGTCCGCCTCAGCACGAAGAACTGCCGGAACACCGACACGGACGGGAACATCCTGACGACCATCTCGCAGAAGTGCGAGAACACCACCGCTGCCACCAGAGAGTTCGGCGACAAGTGGTAAAGATGGAGCCCGAGGACCTCCAGGATTGTCACCAGGAAGGAGGAAACGAGGGGAACGAACCCGGAGTACGCATACGCCTGGAAGAATATAACCTCCTTCTCCCACAACTTCAGAGGCAGCGGGCCTAGGTGGATTTGATCCCGCCGCTCCTCATCCTTCGAATCGAGCAGGCGTCTCACAGGTGCTACGTCACCAATGCGAGAAGCAGGCAAGGCTAAATCAATTGGGGCAGGAGTCGAGAACAACGAAGGTGGGGAGAGAGAGGGTGCACAAGGTGCAAGACGAAGGCTCGAACGTTGGGGAGTGCATAAGGAATAACCACCTTTGCCTCTAATGGTTTCCTTTTAACTCCCCGTTAGGCGTTCGAGTGCACCGAGTAGATTGCTTGAGGTCGAAACTCGCTGCTCAACACGTAACGTCCCTGATGGCGGGGCCCAGGTCCCCTCTTAGAGAGATCGGCCTGAAGGCGCATTGACCCAAGAAGGCAACCCAGCGGTTCCCATAATTGCAGGAGTAGAAGGAGCATAAGTGCAGCAGCTACATTTGGCACCGTCGCCGTAAAGAAACTACATCAAGAAAAGATCCAGTCACCACGAGCCCTTACCAGAGAGGGACGCGTGGCCACAACGGTAGAGGCACGCACCGCTTCGGCTGATCAAGACAAATTTAAAAGGCCGCACGGGAAACACGATAGGGCTCCATCCTCGGGCTCGTCGCCTCCCCCAAGGTGGACCCAGGGGCCACTGTCGGTACATGGCATACCGGGTACCCTCGCGCACAAGCTAGAGCTTCCTAGGTACCCCATCTTCCGCAGAGGCAGGGTCCTAGGGCGCCACGTGTTCGGAAGACCCGGACCCATCAGCCTCAGATACGGGGTCCGAGGTACCTGCAAGAGACCCTAAAGAAGAGTTCAGCTCCCCCTCAAAGACGAGCTCCCAAGCAGCCACATGTCTAGCCAGGAGGATCCCTCTCCCCCATGAGACAGGGCTCCAGAGCTGCCACGTGGTCCGAGACATCAGACGGGCCACCTCCCGTATAGGCGGGCTCAGGCGGTGCCACATGTCCCGCAAGATGGGACTTAACATCCTTCGTGGACATGTGCTCTCGAGCTGCCATGTGGTCCGCAAGACGGGAGCCGACCTCCTTCGCGGAGGTAAGCTCCTGATCTGCCACGTGGTTCGCAATACGGACCTGACCTCCTCTGTAGAGATGAGCTCTCGAGCTGTTACGTAGTACAGCCATTTGCCCTAGACGGAGGGCCGTGGAAGTTAAGAGGGCGGTGCACCTTGTCCCTATCAAGGATTGAAGATATGCGACTTCCCCAGATGCATCACGTGGTTCACGCCGAATGCGAGGTACCACTACGACCAATCGCATCGTAGTGAAGATGCTGCAGACCTATCCCACTCCACAAAGTGGGTAGCTTACGACGACAGAGACAGTTGGATGGGACATCCCTTGCCATTATCAGCAATGGCGCATGGGCTACTGATGACTCAGGCGACAAGATGGCAAGTCTTCAAGGCCACGATCAGAGCAAGCTTATGCGAGAAGCCTTAGATCTTTAGGATAAGATCACCCTGGGACATCATGTCGGGCCCTGGGCACCACTTGTAAGGCATACTACCATATCTATAAAAGGCCCGGACCGCCACCGTTACAAAGGACCAAACATCGAACTCCTGATACACACACACCCATTCACACTAGCAATACAATGTACCATGGAGTAGGTGTTACGCTACTAGCGGCCCATACCACGTAAAAACCAATTCAAAAGTGGCCAAATACCAAGATTTGATTGAGAAGATGGTGTCAAACATGGGTTGGAACGACGATTGTATCCATACCCGCCAGCGAGGCAAGCACACCTTGAAGGAGGTGGACATGATCGCTGCCAAATTGGACCTCCTTATTGAGAAAATTGATGGACAAAGCAATGGTGAGGTAGGATGCATTTCCTATGCCTTAGACTCTCACAATACTTGTGAATTATGTGGCAACACGAACCATTTGGGCAATGACTGCCTAGAAACCTGTGAGGATGCCCTAGATGTAGCCAACAATAGAAACAACAATGGCTATCGTCCAAGAGGTCAAGGGTGGGGCCGACCATGCCAATTGTTTCAAGGAGGGTACAACAATAATGGAAATAATGGAAATCAATCCAACTTGAGGGAACTTGCCATTGGCCAGCTGAAGATCAATGATACTATATCCATGAAGCTGTCGGCTAATGACAAGACCCTAGAGAACATTAATGCCAAGATCGAAGGACTATCCTCAGCCTTCAAGAATCAATTGAGATTCAAAAAATGTTGGAAACACAGTTGGCTCAAGTGGCAGCTGCTGTTCCTCCAGTGGAGAATGGAAAGATGCCAGGACAGGCTGAACCTCCCTTGGAGAGTGCCAACATGATTTCTCTACAAGGCGACAATTGGCAGAAGGACCTCGGATGTCCTACAATTTCATGCTAGATTGGGGATCACCACTTTGACAAGGCCCTTTGTGACCTTGGAGCAAGTGTGAGTGTGATGCTCAAGGTGGTTTTCGACCAGCTGAACATCACAGAGCATACTCCAACACGAATGCAACTCCAACTGGTTCATTCTTCAGTCTGTTATCCGGCAGGTATCGCTGAAGATGTTCTGGTGAAAATCCAAAAATGCTTCATACCCGTGGATTTTCTGGTGCTCGACATGGAGGTCGAGAAGGATACGCCGCTCATTCTTGGGCGGCCATTCCTAAGAACTGCGAAGGCTCCACAGATGTGGGAGCTGGAGAAATTCACTTCCACATCACTAGCAATTAGGAGAAGTTTAACATTCGCCCAAAGTTGGTGCGATTCTCCATGATCCGTATCAAGTATGGGCCGAATGTTAAGAACATCCAAGAGGTCGAAATCACACATCCAAAGGTGGACCCGCTCATTGCATTCATGAGGAATTTAATCTATGCGGAGAACCCATCTTATCATCCACGCCGACCCCCCAAGAAGACGGAGAAGTTTGGGCCTCCCAAAAAGCCCAAGTCCACCAAGCCGCCAAAGAAAGAATGGCCGAAGAAGCAATACAATCTGTCCGAGCACATCCCATCAGGGCCTGGATGTCAAAAAATGAAGAAGGAGGAATGTCCATCTCGCCGGACGGTGGTGAGACGAAGCCAATAGGTTAACTTTTTAGTTATCCTTTTCTTTGACTATTATTTTCTCCTTATTTGGTTTTCCCCATTAAGTTTGATTTTTCCCCACTGCATAATTGGTTTTTCTTATTATGTTGAAAATCTTATATTCTGAACTATCATTTTTATTTCTTTATTTCACAAAAAAAATTGTTGGGTTTTGAAAAAAGAGTTTTGTTCGGAAAATAGTTTTTTTGAGCTGCAAAAGTGGTAATTCACCAATGTGCTAATTCCATAACCGTTGGGGATCACCCTATCAAAAGAGAGAACAGAGGGGCCCACTTGTCAGTGCGGCCGACCCCCCTATTTGTCCTCCTAGGGGAAGGAGACATTTTGGCTATCTCTCCTCCAACGGCTACATTTAATTCCCTAGTGACCGTTGGGGAGTGCACACTGTAAATGGTGGCCGTGATGAGCACTTCTCCTCACACTTCACCTCATTTCATACCTCCTGAAAGTCACTCTTGCCCACATTGTTTTTCTTGCTCTTCATTGAAGTGCTCTTGATCAATTCCCAACTGAAAAAGATTTTGCTGTTGTTTGCATTTACAATTTGCTCTCAAGTTCTTCAAGCGAAAATTCATCAGGGGGTTTTGCTTTTGCTAACATCATCTCTTTCAAGATTCTGCCTTGTTGTGTTATTGTTTGTTGTAGCCATAAAAGTAATAAAAAGGTTGTTTGGAAAGAGGAAGGAGGCTGCAAGCTCAAGCCATGGTGGAGACTCAAGCGCATGCCCCTCTTCTGTTGCTACACCAAGTTCATGGAGGAGGAGTGTAGGTGAGGACACACCCATGGATGGGAGAAGCAACCCTCACCAACTTCTACACGACAACGACCTCGACATACAAAGCGAAGTTGAAGATCAAGCGCCCAAGCTCATCCAAGATCGTGAGTTTTCTCATACGGAGGCTTATGATCCGGATTTGATCTAAAAAATAGGTATGGATTCCGAATTCTTTTCCATTTGGCATGCATTAGGATGGGAAAACTTTGATCAAATAGAGGAGAGAGGTTCACGCCTTCTCTCCATACAATTCCTTTGCACACTCAAAATAGGATTTGATGGTATTACATTTAGATTATTTCAAAAAGAATACAACATCCTATGTAAATAATTAAGTGAAATCCTAGGCTTCCATAGACATTGTTTGCCAGATTTAGACGCTTTGCCTAAGTTTAACAAACACAATTTTTGGCAAGATTTAACTAATGAGGTCAGATGGAGTGCAACTAGAAATAGCCACTTACACAGCCCTATTTTACGCTTCATGCATAGATGGGTGGCTATGACTATGTTCCCTAGAGGAGACGTAAGGTTAGTGCATGATGATGAGCTGAAAACTTTATTTGCCATGATTAAAAAATAAAAGTTGCTCCAGTTATTGCCATGATGAAACAATGGTTAGATTACATTCCAAGAACAGGGCCAATTGAATGGACTTCATTGCTTACTCGTATTGCTACTAGGGTAGGAGAACTAGAATATTGTTCATTTGAGTATATTGAAAATGAAAGAGAATTAAATGATGAAGATTATTTAGTGCAATGACATACCCTTAAGCATGATCAAGATGGCTCTTTGTTATTTTATTATACTGGCTTTGTCAATGAAATTTGGTTACCTGACACGATTATCATTTGTACAAATGTCAGAGGCTAACCATTGACCTTCTTCCCATCAAGTAAGCATGAAGAAGTAATGTCTCTGGCAGGGTAATTAGAAGTCGTGTAAGGAGAGCGGCCATGCCTCTGACAACCTCCACGGTCCATGAGTTCGAATAGGAAGAGAACCCAATAGGTGATGCACCCGGATGGACTCAACCTCCATCGTATGAGACCAATGGTCCGTCTTGGTTTAGATGGCCAGGTGCCACATGGGAGCCGCCCCTATCCACTTCAAGGTCTAGCATCTTGCCTCCAATGTCCATGAGAATATGTAATTACTCGTCGGCTAGAAGTCATCGTGACTATAGGTAAGGAATGACGGATCTCACTAGACGTATGGAAGACCTTGAGGTGATAACGGGTGACTTCTACAACACTCTGCAAGGGCATGTCAAAGGTACCCAAGACTGGCAACAACACATGGACGCTCAATTCACCAACTTCAACTCCACGCTACAACAACAACAAGCCAATCTCATGGCATACTTCTGTCATCAAGGGTTCAACCCTCATCACGCAGGTGAGTGAAGAACAAGCCTGGGGAGGACCCCCACTTGAGGTAAATTGTATCAACCCCTTTCAATATTATTTTCCATTCAACCGTCATCCACCTTGCATATAAAAAAATAGATAATAACTAGGATAGATTTGATTTTAAAAAAATGATGTGCAGTAGGAATGACTTGGAATTCACATAGATGAAATGATGAATAGTTGCTCTGTTTTAATTTTCCTAAGTCCCTAGTTTACTACTTACTACTCTCCAACATATCACTCTCATTGGATAAAATTGCTTTTGCCTTAATTTGGAAATTGTGGGTAGCAAAAGCTTAATCAATTCTAAGTATTGTGAGATATGATATTGTGATAGTGCTGCTATTCCTAGTTTGAAAGTGAAACTTAGATTTCTGGAGAAATTCTAAAAAGATTTAAGTTGCTCTCATTTGATTTGGAAATACCTACCAAAACAATATGATACATTACATTGATAGACCTTATGCATATGCTATTTGTCTTGAAATTGAGCTTTGTCAAACAAGTATAGACCTATGTGAGATTTCATTGATTACTTTTTGAATTCAAGACATCACTTGCACATACTATACTTCCACACTAGAAGTAAGCAAAATTCCATCATACCTCCATTCCACAATAACAATAGAAACTCCATACCATTCATGCTTAGTACTCCCTCGAAAATATATTGCATAAAAAGGGAGTAGAAGACATGGCTACAAGAAAAAGAAAATGCATGCTTGCTTCATAAGCACGAGAAAAAAAAAAAGAGAAAGAAAAGTAGCCATGTTACATCCCTGCAAAAAAAGAGAGTCCACTCAAAGAGGAGTCATCTCAAATATCCACATCCACTTAATTTCATCACACATGACAAGTTTTGAATCAAATATTTTTGAATTTATTTCCCCTAAGGCTTGCTCTTTTGACATAGCAATATTATGTGTTGCAAATATGCCTACAATATTCCCTACCAACCTCCAGATACATGCCTTATGTAGAGATAGGATGAATTTAGGAAAAATGCCTTACTGAGGATATATTTCCACTAAACAAAAAGGAGAGACCTAGAGAATCAAATTGAGACACTTAAAATGTAAATTGAGCTCTTCAGAATTTGATTGGAACTGTATTTCTAGGGTATGTGTGCCCTATTTGCTATTCCATCTTTCAACCACCCACGAATAAGAGATGGCATGACTTAAGATGGGTGAAGTACCATGCCAATTTTTGCAATACTAGGTATAGAATTTTGTTGTGCACATGGCACTTTTGAAATGTGGAACATTGTAGCAACTTCTTATCATCAACTTAAAGTATTGACTTTGCTCAGAGAAAAGGATAAGCTTGGGGGAGTTTGTTGATGGGTGTTATATACAAATTTCACCCTTCAATATAACTCAATTATGTGAAGGAAGTATCATTTCTTGCACACATCACCTTTCTATTTAACCTATTTGCACTTATCCTTGGATAAATTAGTTCATGTAGGTATTTTACACAGAATTGAAGTGAAACAAGGGGATGGATCCTATAAAATATCATTCTAGCCAATCAAGCACCGACACGTGGCACCATGTGGATCGAATGGCCAAAGAACAGAAGTATTCGAGGCCATCCAATGGTGTAGCACATATATCAATCAATGGGATCCACCTGGATGCCACCTAGAGAAAGCACAAGTTGTTTGGAGCCAGGACCAAGTCAGCCAACCTGGTGGTTCGGGCGACCCGTTCCTGGCACCAATCCCAGTCAACTTCCACGTGTTGGCTCCTCCCGACATTAAGAAGTCTGCGGTGACTGATTCACGCGCTTTTGGTGGCGGGAACCAACCCTTCTCCAAGCTATAAATAGGACCCCTCACTTCAACACACACCACTTGAGTATTCATCCATTGTATCCACTACTCTCCATAGGTTTGGAGGAGTATAGGCTGTAGAGAGGAGAGCCTCTAGTCAATAGTCCAAGTAGGAGAGGAGTGGAAGGAGTCTCTTCCCAATTCTTAATTGGGGAAGGTACGACTCTTATATTCCTATTTGTATCTGCGACTTTGTTTCTGGTAAAGATAATATCTTTAGGTTTATATTATTCATATACTTGGACGAAGCGTTTCTTGTTTGGTTGTGGATTTCATGTGTGTGGTAGAAGTAGTATTTATGATTATGCTATACCGTTTTCATTATATCATTATAAACACTACAAACCCCCATAATAGTCTAATTAGCTATGACATGATTATGTTAACATGAGTCACTTATGCTTTGATTAACATTGGTTCAATGATGATTTCGTTCATTGCCTTATGATGGCTTGTGCCTAGGATATTAAGGTAATTACTTAATATGATGGAATGGTGCTAGGATAGAGAGTAGCATTGAATGTCTTGTAGACCCACGGATTGAAGAGGTTGGCAATAGGCGCTGATAGCCATATCTGTCCATTGTAATGCTCCACTTTCGGCTATGCCATAGGCTCTTGGCGGGAGTCATCCTAGTGTTACTAGGGGTAAACCCGTGTCTGATTTGTTAATCCACGTAGCATGAGAATTCATAATTAATATGATCATTAGTAACTAACATAGGTTATGTATATGTACATTAGAAGCATAGTAGGAGTCTCTAACTAACTTTTAGCCTAGTCCCTCTTTACCTTATTCACCCCCCTTAGCATAGAATGCTCTTGTGTTGTCACACTACCTGCACAATATCATTTATCCATCCTTGCTAAAACCTTAATTAGACCAATCTAGCCTCTCCATTTGATGATTGATTTGCTTCTATCTAGCTTTCCTTCGGGAGAATATAAAATACACCCTTTGGGAATAGTCTTACAGGGGAAATGCTACATCAATAGATTCTTTGCGCTTGCGGATTTACATGTGTAATCTATAATCTATTAACAAGCATTTCTGGCACCACTGCTAGGAATGAATTGTTAGTAGTGCATAGGAAACGTCAACACCTGGGATCCGAACGGCACAGCAGGGGTACCTTGGTTGGATGTGCTCAATTGGAGACATCACCACCGGATAAACCTTAGTGGGTCTGAAGATGATGGTAGTCCTTTTGTAAAGGCTATTTTGTGATATCTTGGCCACACACCGATGGAAGTGTGTAATATGACTGACGGGTCATGGACATGATGGAGGTTCCTTAGTCACCGAAAGGGAATGAAATCACAAACTTGTGGGAAAAGTGGTACAAAATCTGCAGAGTGTTAAAAAACTATAATGATAGACATGCTCCCGGTTATGAGCGAACTGAAACTTCAAATGATTAGAGGGAACACGGGAAATTGGTATTTGAGATGGTTTGGTTGTGGTTATAGGTTGAGTTGTGATAAAAGAACATGGTTGGTGATGATGGTGAGAGATTGGTATATGGATGGATAAATATTTGTGGTTGCGATATGTTGGTAAATGATGATGGTGGATTCATATTATGTTAATTATTTGGGATATGATGGGATTAATTCACATAGACACCTTAGTATGCTTTTGATGTGTTTTAAATGTACTTTTCAACAAAAAGCCATTATTTATTATTAATCCTTGTTTAAGCTATATGTCATTATTTTCCCACACTTGCTGAGTACAACATGTGCTCACCCTTGCAATTCCCCCACCAATAGTTTTAGATGATGTTTGGGAGTGCCCTGAAGATAATGTAGAGTACTAGGTTCTGTGCTACCGTCGACTTGCCTGTTGTTATGCTTGGAGCGTGCTACCCCATTTGCTTAGTTTAAATTATTTCCGCTGCATTAGTGTTAGTAATAATGTTCATTACAGTTTGTAATTTGAGGATTATTTGAATATTGTAATAAAATTATTTCTTTACAACGGTGCTGTGGTAATTTCTGTATATCGTTTGTGATGCACTCGTGTATGTGTGTTGAAAATCTTGGGCACACATATATGTCGCACTTGGTTCATTTTTAGAACCTGGTCATTTTCAGAACCAGATGTCACAAATTGGTATCAGAGCCATAGGTTAACCGTAGAACGCAACCTAGATAGAATGGACACTTTAGAGCACATAGGAGCACTCAGGAAATGTTCTGGTTTGTTTCGAGTGCTGATTGCTATGTGATGGTTGCTTGTGTGCTTGTGTGCTTAATAGAGAATCGTGGGATGCTTCGGCACTTGCCATATCCATATAGGCTTATATAGGTAGTTTCTTAGTTTTATATCCCATGGTGTATATAGTTCGGGACATTTTCTAAATTCTTCCATCTCTTGCTCTTTCTTCAGATGGCGAGGACTTGCAAACAAAGGATGCTGATGAGGAGGAGGAGAACAATGGGGCACCTAAGAACAACAATGGACTTGGACCTGAGGCTAGCAACCTGGAGCGGTTGATGGCTATGCATAATAAGCTTATGTAGACCATGATGCAGACCTTGGGACAGCTGCAGGCCAATAACCACAATTAGCCCTATATGCCTCCACCGCCACCTCCACCACATCATAATAGATTGGGATAGTTTATGAGGATTAGGCCACCATCTTTTGCTCAAGCAAATGATCCTATAGAAGATGATGATTGTTTGAAATATGTCAATAAGAAGCTTTCTATTTTTCATTGCAGTGACAGGGAGAAGGTTCTCTTTACTTCCCATCAACTAGTTGGAGCAGTTGCGGATTGGTGGGACTCGCTTGGCAATGCCCATGCAAATCAGGAGAGGAGAACTTGGGCTGAATTTAAGGGGAGATTCCGTTCTCATTTTGTCCCGGAGAGAGTTATGATTTTGAAGAGGCAAGAATTTGAGAACCTAAGACAAGGGAACTCGAGTGTGAGTGAGTATCTTAACAAATTCACTTAACTCTCAAGATATGCTTTAATGGATGTTAACCGGGACAGTCGCAAGCAGTATTTGTACATGAGAGGCCTAAACAATGAAATTCAAGTCCAATTACTTAACTGTGACTATGCAAATTTTTAGAAGCTTGTGGACAAAGCCATTGTTGTTGAGAACAAGATTCGTGAGATGGAGCAAGATAACAAGATGAAGATGCCCTATCAAGGACACCCACAAGGAAGCAATTTTTGTCCCCGCTTTGCACCACCAAATGCACCATACTACAAACCCTCTGCTCCTACATATCGCGCTTCTATTCCACCGTATCCAGCTCATCCCATGTAGCAATGCCCCACCATGCAAGCACCTCGCCCTCCAATGCCCCATGCGCCCCGCGCCAATTTCCAACCAATGCTCGAAACTAATCTCGCCCTAACAATTTTGGTGCAGCAAGGTCGTGCTATACATGTGGTGAGGTGGGACACTTTGCATCGCAATGCCCTAAGTCAGGCCTTGGTCAAGGGAACAATGCTCCAAGACAAAACCAAAGACCAAATGGAGGAGCGCCACAAGGCAACCGTGGACCGCATAATTTTGTTCGTGGCAAGGTGAACTATGTCTCTAAGGAGGAGGCCCAACAAGTGGATGATGTGGTGATTTGTATGTTTCCCGCAAACTCCAGTGTGACGACTATATTATCATTCATTGCATCAAATTATGTTGCCAAGTATAGTTTGCCCATATCTCATATGAAGTATACCTTATTGGTTAAATCTCATGGAGGAGAGATGAGGACGTATATAGTATGTCCAAAAGTAAGCCTTAGAATAAGTGAGGTAGACTTCTTCGCCAATCCCATTTTTTGGATTTGCAAGGATTGGACATAATACTTGGTATGGACTGGATAAGGAAGCACAGTGGGATAATTCAATGTGCCACAAAGACTGTGAAGTTGACAAATGAGGACGGGGTCAGCATAGAATTTGAAGCGTATCAACACACACCAAAGCAGTTGGATCTAAATAAAATGGATGGTGCACCAATTGAGAAGATTCTGGTGGTGTGTGAGTTCTCGGATGTGTTTCCAGATGAGTTGCCAGGTATGCCGCCTAATCGTGATATTGAGTTTTTCATTGAATTAATACCTGGAATTGCACCTATAGCTAAGAGGTCATATAGGATGCTTTTTATGGAGTTAGCAGAGCTCAAGAAGCATATTAAAGGGCAGCTAGAGAAAGGTTTCATTCGCCCAAGCTCATCAACTTGGGGAGCACCAGTGCTTTTCGTGGATAAGAAGGATGGATCCCAAAGAATGTGTGTGGATTACCGAGCTCTCAACGAGGTAACAATTAATAACAAGAGAAGGTTGCCCCGTATAGAGAATTTGTTTGACTAAATGAAGGGGGTCTATATTTTCTCCAAGATTGACTTGAGGTCAGGTTACTTCCAAATGAAGATTAGACCATCGGACATACCCAAAACAACCTTTTGAACATGCTATGGATGCTATGACTACATTGTTATGTGCTTTGGATTGACAAACGCACCCGAATACTGTGACACCCAGTTCCAAAAATAAACAAAGTGTGACAGATATGTGTGCCCAGGATGTTTAACACACATACACAAGTGATTCAGAAACAATAGCCAAATTATAACCATGTCTCAAATAATAGCACTAATAATAGTATCTTATTACAAACCAAATAGTCTTGTATACAAGGTCCAAGAGACAGTAGCTGGAAAAAAACTATAAACTAATGACACCAACTCCACAGGCAAGCTTGATGGAAACACGCATGCCTTGAACTCCTGAAAGACCTCTGGGTACACAACATTGTGGCTTGCGACTGAAGTTGTTGGGGGAATAGAAAGGGTGATCACATGTCGTACTCAACAAGTGTTGCAATGTATGACATGTAGCTTAAACAAGGAATGATAAATGAATGGCTGATTGCGTAAAAGTACGTTCAAAACAATTGAAAATGCAATAATATGACCATTAAGTGAGGTCAATCTCTTAACATCCCAAAAACATTTAATTTCATATTCAATACCATGATTCCAACATAAATAACCAAAACCATCAATAATATGCCATATTCAAATCATAATTGTCCATCCAACTCAATATTATCATTTCCATACCCAATTACTGTAACAATTATGATTCCCAACTCAATTCCATACATTAAACCAAATTCAAGGTCCATAACTCTAATCATGTGAGGCTCCAGGACGCTCATAACCGTGAGCACGACTATCATGACAGTTTTTAACACTCTGCAGAGGTTGTACCACTTTACCCACAAGTTCGTGATTTCATCACCTTTCGATGACGAAGGAATCTCAATTATGTCGTCTCACACTTCCTTTGATGTGTGTCCAAGATATCACAAAATAGCCTTTACAAAGTGATTAGTAGCCTATTCGAACCCGACTGAGGTTTCACCGATGGTGATGTCTCCAGCTGAGCACATCCAACTAAGGGCCCCCTCTTGCGCCATTCGGATCCCAGGGTAGTCCCACCATCTCTACAACCCATCTGACTACCCCTTCCCCAAGCTTTCCAAATGGTCCAAACAATACTGGCAACACACTAATTAGTCAGCAAAGCCGCACCCATACTTGGTCCTGTGGTGGCACTAAGAAATCTAGGTTGTCGCTTCACGAACCGGTCCTTAAATCTAAAATAAGCAAAAACCAACAAAACTGTCCGACCCATTCCATGTAACCGGCTTGTTTAGATCCCTAGGATCCATGTTGCTAAAGGGACATTATTATCAATTCTCATCATTCATGTATTCAATAGTTCATAATTAAGCAATATGATTGTTTCCCAAACTCAATTGAGAATAGCGAAGCAAAAAGCGTAAAAGACCCTTCTCGACTCGCTACACTGTGTTCAAGCGACAAGGGTGGTGATACAAAACTAGTAAACTCCTATAATTAAGTTTTCCCATCAACAGACACAAGCATGCAATTTTGCAAACAAAACATTTAAAAACCTTGATCAAAATGATCAAGCACACTTGTCTTGCTCTTGAGCTTGGTTTGGATTGAAAGCTTCGAAGTTTTGGTTTGCAGGTCCTCAAAAGCACTCTCTACAGCGATACCTTCTATTCCGCGTGAAAAACATTCAAAACAAACAATACAGTCAAATATTGCTCAATTATTAATCAATATGCCATGATATGCTTGATTGATGCAATTGTGAGATAAAACTTGTTAATGAGTTGCCATTAATGTTTAGTACCTAGTTACAATAGTTTTTAACAAGTTTGAACAAGTTTAAAATTGATTTGAGTCAAATTGTGTTCAATTTAGCAATAACAGATTCAGAGGTCGGACAAGTCTGGTATCAGGTTCCGACTAGTCCACCCTGTCTGAGCTGCAGGAATAGGGTTGTTCTGGACAGCGAGAATAGGGGCTAAACTCACGTGGAAAATTAGATGTAGAGGGCATACCGTGAGTTTAGTAATCCAAGGATCAAGAATTGGGTGCAACACTTGAATCTTGACGTATAGGGCTTGGTGAGAGGTGTTGATGAAAATTTGGTGACAAAGAATGTCAATTCCAAAAAGTTGATGAAGATTGCACTTGCATGGTCGTTTTCCTTCTTCTCCTCCTTCTCCATGCTGCTAGATCTCCTATTGATGGTGCGCACGACCAAGGATAGAAGCAAGGGTTTTCTCGAAGCATTAAAGAGGTGAGTGCCTTGGTTTGCTTATATAGGGGTCGTGTGGTAGGGTTTTGGAGTGGATTTGGAGTAGAATTCGATGGAGAACGAGTAGGGCCATGGTGGGGTCCACATGGGCTCCTCTGGGGTTGGGCACGAAGACCTTAGGCCCAATTAAAGCAATTACCCAATAACTTAACGTGGAAGAAAAACCAAATTCGAGTTGTACTTTGAAGGTCAGACTAGTCCACAAGGATGGTCGGACAAGTCTGTTTTGGAATAAAGACGATATCGGACAAGTCTGGTGCTGGAGGCCGGACGAATCCGCGGCTTGGCAAGAAATTGGTCTGGATTGAATCAACGTCGGACTAGTTCGCTCAAGGTCAGACAAGTCCGGATAACATCAGAACCTACATGGGACTAGTCCGTGCAATGTGCCGGACAAATCCGATGTTCTGAAGACAGAATTTTTTGAAACAGGAAATGGACACGAGACTAGTCTGGGGTGAAGGTCGGACAAGTCCGCCCGCTGACAGGAATAAATTGCTGACTTGCTCTAAACCATTTTAATCATGTTCCTTTTAAGGTTGCTTTATGTTAATCATGTACAAGGATGTATGCAATGCATTATGCATGAAAATGAGGGTGTTACACATACTTTATGTACCTCATGAATAAGATCTTCATGGAGTACTTGGATAAGTTCGTCGTGGTGTTCATTGTGGCATCATGATCTACTCGAGAAGCGAGGAGGAGCATGAGGAGCACTTGAAGCTCACATTACAGAAATTAAGGGAACACCAATTATATGCCAAATTCAGCAAGTTCTAGTTTTGGTTAAGGGAGGTGTCATTTTTGGGTCATGTCATCTCTGGATGAGGAGTATCGTTGACCCAAGAAAAGTGAGTGATGTGCTAAAATGGATCTTCCGCAAAATGTGAAGGAAATTCGAAGATTCCTTGGAATGGATGGATACTATCGTCGGTTTATCAAGGATTTCTCCAAAATAGCAAAGTCCATGACAGAATTGTTGATGAAGGGGAAAGCATTCCAATGACTCAAGGTTTTCAAAACAGCTTTGAGGAGTTAAAGAAGAGGTTAAAAACAGCTCCTGTTTTGGTACTGCCAGATGTGAGCAAAAGTTTTGATATCTATTGCAACTGTGACACCCAGTTTCGAAAATGAACCAAGTGCGACGCATACACGTGCTCAGGATGTTCAACACAGATACATGAGTGCATCAAAAACGATATATAGAAATTTACCACAACACAGATTATTAAACAAGTACTTTTATTACAATATTCAAATAATCATCATAGTACAAACTCTAATGATCATTATTATTGATAATTCTGCAGCGGAAATAATCTAACTAAGCATGTGGGATAGCGCAGCTCCAAACCATCCGCAGGCAAGTCGACGGTAGCGCACAACCTAGTACTCCGTGTTATCCTCAGGGTACTCCCAAACATCACCTGAAATTGTTGATGGGGGGCAATTTAAAGAGTGAGCACATGTCGTACTCAGCAAGTGTGGGAAAATAATGAAATGTAGCTTAAACAAGGAATGATAATAGATAATGGCTTTTTGCTGAAAAGTACTTTTAGAACATATGAAAAGCTAGAATGTCTATGTGAATTAATCCCATCATATCCCAAATAAATATAATAACGCATATCCGTCATTGATTATCCATCCATATGCCATATCCTTACAATCATCATTAACCATGTCCATTTATCACCATTCAATCCATAACCATAACCAAACCATCTAATTTCCCAATTTCCACTCTAATCATGTGAGGGTCCAAGTCGCTTATAACCTCGAGCACAACTGTCATGATAGTTTTTAACACTCTACAGAGGTTATACCACTCTACCCACAAGTTTGTGATTTCGTCCCCTTTTGGTGACTAAGGAACATCCGTCATGCCCACGACCCGTTGGTCACGTTGCACACTTCCATCGATGTGTGGCCAAGATATCACAAAATAGCCTTCACAAAGGGACTACCAGGATATTCAGGCCCACGGAGGTTTCCCCGTTGGTGATGCCTCCAAGTGAGCACATCCAACCAAGGGCCCCCTCTTGTGCCGTTCGGATCCCAGGGCAGTCCCGCCACTATTGCATCCAACCCAGTCCACAATCCATGCTTGCTTAGATCTCCCAATGCCATGTTACCAATTAACCATATTCATCAATTCACATCATCCATAAGTGCATTAATTCAAAGTAAAGACATTCGGTTGTTTTACCATCCCAATTAATTAGAGCAAAGCAAAAAGGTACAAATACCATTCCCGACTCTCTACAATGTATTCCAAGTGACATGGATGGTCAAACAAGACTAGCAAACATCTGTCATGGGGTTCCCATCAATTTGATGCAAGCATGCAGTTCTGCAAAAAAAATATTTAAAAAAAGCATCAAAATGTTGAAAGACACTTGCCTTGCTCTTGATATTGGTAGGATAAAGGCTTCGAATTTTTCCAGTGTTAAAGGTCCTCGACATAACCCTCTAGAGCAACACCTTCTATTCCACACAACAAACATAAAAAACAAGCATTACAATCAATAAATTCTCATATATTACTCAATATGCCTTGATATGCATGAATGATGCAATTATGTGGTAACACATGTTATTAGGTTGCTATCATTGCTTAATAACCAGTCACAATAATGTTTAATATATTAGAGAAAGTTCCAAGTCATTTCAGAGAACATTAAGGAAGTTCCAACAATTTTCAAAACACGAAGACCGAACTAGTCCGAAGTGAGGTCGGACATGTCCGTTCTGGTACAGAAAGTGGATCGGACTACTCCGCACAGGGACCGAATAAGTCCGTTTTAGCAAGGGTTTTTTGGTGAATTTTCAACCAGGGCATAGTTAAAGTTAATGTGGAACCATAATTTACGTAGAAATGATGCATCTAAGGTATTTAAAACGAATTCAAGGGTTCAAGAGTTGAAGACTCAATAATTTGATGACAAGATCGAAGGAGACGAGGAATTGACGATGAGGGATGTTGACGATGAAGGATTGATAATGAAGATCGCAGCTGTGATGCTGATCTTGGTTGATCCCCCTCCTTCCACCTCCTTTTTCTCCTTGCGGTGGAGGCTCCTTGATGGTGGCTCTCACAAACTAGGGTTAGGGTTCTCTTCAATCGTGACAAAGGGATGAAAGGGTGGGTGTTGGGGTGTTTATATAGGGTGGTGATTGTAGGGTTTTGGTGGAATTCGAGTCTAAAGCGGTGGAGGACTTGCTGGGGCCTAGCATGGGCTCAACAAGAGATATGCACAACGTCTTGGGCCCAATTAAGGTAATTACCCAAAAGCCCATCGGGGAGAACGAAACAGAATCAGAGTCGGGCACATCGGACTAGTCCGTATGAAGGTCGGACAAGTCTAGGGGTTCATCTAATTTTCTAAGAGTGGACAAAAATTGGGGATGTATCATACAACTTCGAAATTTTCTAGTAGCAAAGATAAGACTAATCCTTACTCGGGAACGGACAAGTCCAAACAACATCAGAAGCATTTTTGAACTAATCTGAGCACAATGTGGATATGTTCGGAAGGCAACAGAGGGTAGAATAGACTAGTCTGTGGTCCAATCCGGACTAGTCTGCACAGAAACCAATTTTAACTGCTGATTTGGTTCTAGTTCATTTTATAGTTGTTCCTCTTTGTGTTGCTTAATGTTAAACATGTATAAGAATGTATGTAATGCATGATGGATCAAAATGAGGGTGTTACAGCGACGCATCAAGACAAGGGCTGGGATGTGTCCTCATGCAAGGAGGCCATGTGGTAGCCTATGCATCGAGGCAATTGAAGAAACATAAGCAGAATAATCCAACGCATGATGTCGAACATGCAGCCGTAGTGCATGCCTTGAAGATTTGGAGACATTACATTCTTGGTCATAGGTGGGAGATTTACACGGATCACAAGAGCCTCAAGTATATATTCACACAAACGGGCTTGAATTTGAGGCCACGAAGACGGTTGGAGCTCATTAAGGATTATGACCCCGGGAAGGCTAATGTAGTGGTCGATGCTTTGAGTCGGAAAGGAGTGAGGCACCAACTCAAGGTTCAAGAATTTCCATCCGAGCTATGCAAGGAGTTTGAATGGTTGTATCATGGTCTTGTGAATGAGATGGGGATAATGGAGTTAAATCTGACCCTGGAACAAGAAATTCAGGAAGGTCAAACGAAGGATGAGGAAATCCAAGAAATCAAGGAAGGGACCCAAGAGGGGAGATAATTCAAATTTGACGAGGATGCACTTTATGGCTTGGCAAAGGATTTTTTTCCTAATGTGAAGCGTCTCCGACAGATGATATTTAAGGAGGCACACGACTCGCTTTACTCCATCCATCTGGGTTGTACGGAGATTTACCAGGACTTGAAGACGTGCTACTGGTGGGATGTAATGAAAGGGACATACCTCAATATGATGCTTTGTGTGATGTGTGCCAACGAGTCAAAGCTGAACATCAAAGGCCAACTGGATTATTGCAGCCATTGAAGATTCTTGAATGGAAGTGGGAAGAAGTTGGTATGGATTTCATAGTTGGTTTATCTTGCACTTCGGCAGGTTATGATTCAATATGGGTTATTGTGTATCAGTTGACGAAATTAGCTCATTTCATTCCTATCAGGACTACCTATAGTGGAGCAAAGTTGGCAAAATTGTGTATAGGAAGAATAGTGTGTTTACACGGAGTACCAAAAAAATAGTGCCGGATAGAGGTGCTCAATTTACCTCAAGGTTCTAGCAAAAGCTGCACGAGTCTATGGCGACTCAATTGAACTTTAGTTCTGCATATCACCATCAAACGGATGGGCAAACCTAGAAAACAAATCATATATTGGAAGAAATGCTATGAGCTTGTGCTCTGAAATATGGAGGAAGTTGGGACAATGGTCTGCCATATGTTGAATTCTCCTACAACAAAAATTATCAAGCAAGTTTGAAAATGTAACCATATGAACCATTGTATGGAAGAAGGTGTAGAACACCCTTGTTTTGGAATGAGATAGTGGAAACTCAAGTATTTGGGCCTGATGTAATACAGGATGCCAAAAAGCAAGTTCAGAATATCTGCGAGAATTTGAGGGCTGCTTAGTCAAGACAAAAGGGCTATGCGGATAATAGGCAATGAAACTTAGCCTTTGAAGTGGGAGACTTCGTATATCTCAAAGTGTCACCTATGCGAGGTCATATGCTCTTTAAGGTAAGAGGCAAGTTGGCACCTCGCTATATTGGAACATTCATGATTTTGGGCAAATGTGGAGAAGTGGCATATAAGTTGGAGATGCCAGCACATATTTCTGATGTTCATAATGTGTTCCACGTTTCTCAGCTCAGGAAGTGCTTATGGGTACTACAAGAACAAGTTCCATTGGAAGAATTGGAATTAGAGGCAGATTTGACTTATGCCGAGCAACGCGACAAATTCAATGAAACAAAGGAGAGAGTCGCAAGGAATAGGGTGATTCAATGGTGCAAAGTACTATTGAAGCATCATACAGAATCGAAAGCAACTTGGGAGCTTGAAGATGACCTCAAGAGAGAATTTCCTTATCTCTTCCCATCTACATCGAATCTCAAGGGCGAGATTCATTTTAAGGGGGGTAGGTTTGTAACACCCTCATTTTCATCCATCATGCATTGCATACATTCTTATACATGTTTAACTTTGAGGAACACAAAAATCAATGAGTTAAAATGAATTAGAACCAAAATAGCAATTAAAAACCTGTATTAGTGCGGACTTGTCTGGATTGGACCTGTGACACCCAGTTCCAAAAATGAACCAAGTGTGACGCATATGTGTGCCCAGGATGTTCGACACACATACACGAGTGCATCACAAATGATATACAGAAAATTACCATGACACGAACCAGTAAATAAGTACTTTTATTACAGTATTTGAATAATTCTCAAACTAGAGCTCTAATAATCATTATTAATAATAATTGTGCAGCATAAATATTCTAACTGAGCAAACAAGCAATGTGGATAGCGCGGCTCCGAGCAATCCACAGGAAAGTCGACGGCAGCACACAACCTAGTACTCCGCATTATCCTTAGAGTACTCCCAAACATCACGTGAAACTGTTGGTGGGGGAATTGCAAGGGTGAGCACATGTGTGACACCCGGTTCTGAAAATTAATCAAGCGTAATGCATATGTGTGCCCAAGATGTTTAACACATATACACAAGTGATTCACAAACGATAAACAAATTATAACCATGTCTCGAATAATAAAACTAATAATAGCACCTTGTTACAAACCAAGTAGTCTTATATACAAGCTCTAAATAACTGCAGTGGAAAATACTAAAAACTAATGGCTCCAGACTCCACACACAAGCTTGACGATAACACGCGCGACTAGAACTCCTCAAAAACCTCCGGATACTCCTAATTGACCCCTGCATCTGAATTTATTAGGGGAATAGCAAGGGTGAGCACATGTCATACTCAGCAAGTGTGAGAAAGTATGGCATGTAGCTTAAACAAGGAATGACAATAAACAATGGCTGATTGCATATATGTACATTAAAATAGTTGAAAATGCAATTATATAATCATTAAGTGTGGTCCTTCCCAAAATAACCCAAATAACATCAATATCAACTTAAATAACCAATACCTGCAATAATAATCCATAATCAACTCATAACTGATCATTTGTCTTAATTTCATCAATTCTATATACCAAAGCCAATTAATAAACCAATTCCCAATTCAATACCAGCCATTAAACCATGTAAGGGTCTAGGTTGCTCATGATCGGGAGCACAGCTATCATGATAGTTTTTAACACACTCTGCAGAGGTTGTACCACTTTACCCCCAAGTTCGTGATTTCATTACCTTTCGATAATTATGGAATCTCAATTATGACGTCTCACACTTCCTTAGGGTTGTGGCCAAGAGATCACAAAATAGTGTTAACAAAGTGATTACTAGCATATTTAGACCCCACTGAGGTTTCACCGGTGGTGACATCTCCAACTGAGCACATCCAACCAAGGGCCCCCTCTTGAGCCATTCAAATCCAAGGGTAGTCCAACCAATATCTACAAACCCATCCGACTATCCCTTCCTTTAGCCTTCTTTATTGTCCAAATAATACTGGCAAAACACTAATTAGTCAGCTAAGCCACACCCATACTTGGCCCTGTGGTGGCACTATAAACCCTGGATGATCGCTCCATGAACCGGTCCATAGATCTAAAGCAAGCAAAACCGCCAAAAAAATCCAACCCATGCCACATGACTGGCTTGCTTAGATTCCTAGGCACCATGTTGCTAAAGGTTAATAATTATCAATTATCATTATTCATGTGTTCAATGGTTCATTATTAAGTAATATGATTGTTTCTCAAAACCAATTGAGTAATGCAAAGCAAAATTTTAAAAGACCCTTCCTGGCTCTCTACATTGTGTTCAAGCAACAAGTGTGGTCATACAAGACTAGTAAAATCCTACAATTGGGTTTTCCCAGCAATTGACACAAGCATGTAGTTCTGCGAACAAAACATTAAAAACCTTGATCAAAATTATCAAGGACACTTGGCTTGCTCTTGAGCTTGGTTTGGATTGAAGGCTTCGAGGTTCTGGTTCTGCAGGTCCTCATAAGCACTCTCTATGGCAAGACCTTCTATTCCGCGGGACAAACACGCAAATTAGCAATTACAATCAAATAATGCTCATATAATACTCAATATGTCATGATATGCATGATTATTGCAATTGTGAAGTAAACTAGTTAATGAATTGCTATTAATGTTTACTAACTAGTTACAATAGTTTCTAATAAGTTTGGACAGGTTAGTAATCAATTTATATCAAATTGGGTTCAATTCAGGAATTTACAGATTCAGACACCAGACAAGTCCGGTATAGGGGGCGGACTAGTCCGCCCTATACAGAACTGCAAATTAGGGTTTTTCTGATAAGTAAGAACTGGTGTTGAATTAACGTAGAAACTTAGATGTTGTACCACGTGTTTAGAGATCCAAAGATAAATAATTGCGTGCAACACTTGGATCCTGTCGATTAGGACTTGATGAAGATGAGTCAATAAAAGTTTGGTGATGAAGAACATCAATTGTTGAAAAGGTTATGAAGATTGTTCTTGATCAATCCTTCTCCCTCTTCTCATCCCTCTCCTAGCTTCTGGACATCTTCTTGATGATGGCACAAGGCAAAAGGTGGCAGTAAGTGTTTTCCAATCGTGATGGAGAGGTGAGGGGTATTGGGTAGTATATATAAGGGTGGAGTGGTAGTTTTTTTGTGGTGAATTCCAAGTAGAATCCAGTGGGGGATGCGTACGGGCCGAGGAGGGGTCCACTTGGGCTCCTCCTAGGTTGGGCACGAAGTTCTTGGGCCCAAATTAGGCAATTATACAAAAAAAGATCGTTGGGAAATAACAGAATCCGAGTGGGATTCCGGAGGCCAGACAAGTCCACAGTAGGGACCAGACAAGTCCATTTTGGGACAGAGACTACATTATACTAGTCCAGTGTATAAGGCCAGAAAAGTCCGGGGTTGCATAATAAAACGCTTCTGGACTCAAATTCATCAAGGAAGGGACTAGTCCGCTTGAACCACGGACATATCCGGACAACGTTAGAGACCAAACCAGACTAGTCTGTGCATTGTGACGGACAAGTCCGGGCTTTGAAGAAAACTGAATTTTTTGCATGAAAATAGGGTCACCGGACTAGTCCGGGGTTATGGCCGGACAAGTTCCCACCCTGACAGAAATAATTTGCTTATTTGGCCTATATTTATTTTAATCTTGTTCCACTTTATGTTGCTCGATGTTATACATGTATGAGGATGTATGAAATGCATTATGCACAAAAATGAAGGTGTTACAAACCCACCCCCCTTTAAATGAATCTCGCCCTCGAGATTTGACGTGAAAGGAAAGTGATAGGGGAATTCCTTCTTGAGATCGTCTTCTTGCTCCCAAGTTGCTTCCTATTTTTCATGATGCTTCAATTCCACTTTGCACCATCGAATCACCTTGTTCCTTGTGACTCTTTCCTTGGTGTCCAAAATTTTGATAGGTTGCTTGACATAAGTCAAATCCTCCTCGATCTCCAATTCTTTCGTCGGTACTTTCTCTCCTGGTACCCTCAAGCACTTCTTGAGCTGAGAAAAATGAAACACATCATTGACATCAGAAAGGTGTGCAGGCGTCTCCAGTTTATATGCTACTTCTCCCCGTTTGTCCAAAATCTTGAATGGTCCAATATAGCGAGGTGCCAACTTGCCTTTGACGTTAAACCGCTTGTGACCACACATAGGTGACACTTTGAGATATATGAAGTCTCCCACCTCAAAAGACAAACTTCTTCGTCCATTATCCGCATAATCTTTTTATCTCGACTAGGCAGCTCTTAAGTTTTAGCGGATTGTCTGAACATCCTTTTCAGCATCCTGGATTACATCAGGAACAAATACTTGAGTTTCCCCTGTCTCATTCAAAAACAAGGGTGTTCTACACTACATAAAAACCCAAATAGGAGACGAAGATGGGCGACGCGTTAAAAGGAGTACGTCTTCGATAACCTTATGAGAGACGCGCCCACCTCAGCGAGGATCTTATATGGCTCAGTTGAACGCACAAGGAGACGCATTACAATAAAGCAAGTCTCAATTACATAGGTATTTGAAACGCGCCCTCCTCTCTGACACACTAGAGACGCGCTTTTGTTGAGCCCAACTCATATTTTTTTCGTAACATAGATGGAGTTTACTTGTTGTTCGTCTTCTTTCATAATCTAATCCGATTCGTCACCCATACCCACCGGTTAGGTGCGTCTCCTTTTGTTATGGAAGTGAGCTCGTCTCCCATTTCCTCTATAGAGAGACAAGCTTTATATCAGTTCGTCTCGATTTTCTGTTGCCCTTCTATGACCTCCCAGCTGTGGCAAAACAAGTGGCTACCAGATCAGCCTGGTTCTTCCTCCGTTCCTTCCCTCTGAAAGTTGCCTGGAGGGGGGTGAATAGGCTAATCGACCTGAAATGACATAATAAAACGAAATCAGTACTCGGGGGGCAGACTAGTCCGGTCTAGGGGCGGACTAGTCCGGTCCACCTGCAGGGAAAACCTAAAAAGGGTTTCTGAGAAGTTTTAGTTGGATTTTCGTGATGTGAAAAGTGTTAGGATGATTCAGTGAACCTTAACAACTTATATAGCATGTATGAAGCTAAGGATCACAATGAAACAAGAGCGATGAACAAAAACGGTAAAGCTAACCCTAGAAGCAATGTGCGATAAATGAAAGCGAAGTACACAAGGGACACAAGGATTTTATCCTGAGGTTCGATCCCACACAGGAATCTACGTCCCCGTCGAGGAGCCCACGAAGGACAGGTTTCAACAACCCTTACCTCAAAAAGTTTGCCACAAGGGCCAAACCGGTTCTACACTATCACAAGGGTGAATACAAGATTCGTTGGGGCTTCTCACAATCTGAGGCTCCCACCATAGGTATGATTACAAATCACAAAGAACAACTCAAGCCAGAGATCACAAATATTCAACAAGTGCAAGAGATCAAACCGAGAGCCTAGAGCGGTGTTCTTCCTCTTCTTCACCCCACCAAACCCTAATCCACACAAGAATTAGTTTTAGAGGAAAGGTAGGCAAGAAGGAGGCTTTTGAAGGCTCGAAGTTTGTTGTGGAGGCGCTTGGGTTTAAAAGTAATTCAAATGAATCCAGGGATCCTCTAATTATAGAGGATCCCAACCCATACTGCTGACCACAGCAGATGGGCGGACAAGTCCGGCCTATGGCCCGGACTAGTCCGGCCTTTGGGACCACTGACGCCCCTAACAACTGCCACACTACGCGGCAATCGTCATGCTACCCGCCGAAACAAAAATTCAAACGGTCGCTTCATAACAGACTAGTCGGGTCCAAACCGGACTAGTACGATCTCACATAGAGCCTTTTGTTCCATGTGAAAACAGACTAGTCCGGCCCCCAGGGCAGACTAGTCCGACCTCCCAGACATAGTCGCTGAAGCACCTAAGTCTCACCAATCCGGACTAGTCCTGCACCCTGGGCGGACTAGTCCGATCTCAGTTAGGACCTATTGGTCCGGACTAAAACAGACTAGTCTGAAGTCAGTCAGACCCTTCTGGTCCGCCATCAAATGGACTAGTCTGGCTAGGAGCGGACTAGTCCGTCCACCAGCACGGACTGGGCCGACCTCTCCTGCCAGACCACTCTAACACTCTTCTCTCGATAGGTTTTGATCTCTAAACCGCTTTGAGCTCCAAACTTGATCTCAATGCACTTTACACACACACCCTCATACATATATGGCTAGTCTAAACTCGACACGCTAGGAACCCTAGTTTCTTCTTTTCGAGTCGACACCGCCGTTTTCATCGTTTTCCTTTTTGAGGGTTTGTTTTTCCACTTGAGTCCACACCTGTGCTTAAGATCACTAAGCTCATTAGATACTTAATTGTCATCATCAATCATCCAAAACCCACAAGGATCTTAGATGCACTTTCAATCTCACTTTTTTTGGTGATTGATGACAACACATTAAGTCATCAACATATAAGAGTATGAAATTTGGTTTCCATAACGTGCGGGTGTATGAGTGACTCCCCCTCAATGAATGCATCATAAAAAAAAGATTGAGGAAGTCCTTCATACACGCACGCGTTATGGTGGGGTGCCTACCTTTTATGCTCATAATTTGTGACAAGACATATTAAATATGAATATGATCAAAAGATAGACATTCAAAGCATCATATTGATATTAATCAATCAAAAACATAGTCTTGCACAAATTTAAACCTTCCAATTACATAAATATTACACTAAGGAGTGCAACATGTCCAAGGATCCAACAAAAAGTGCTACCCCCTCTAACACCCCCTCTAACTCTCCCCCTTTTGCATCAATACACCAAAAAGGAAAAGAAGAGAGGAACTACGAAGCCTATAAACAAGTCATTGTCCTCCTCGCCGTCCGCCGCCTCGTCACTCTCCGAGGCCTCCAGATCCTTGTAGTCCTCGTCGTCGTCGTCGGAGACCCGTGCTAAGGGAGCCGCCCGGGAAGAGATCTCGTCCTCATGGAACTGGACGAGCTCGTCGGCGGTGAAGTCGGGGAACGGGGTGATCTCGCCATCGCTCTACTCCGGAGGTGACATGGGGACCTCAAGCTTGTCGCACAGGCCTTTAGGTACTTCTCTTGACGCTTGTGAGCCCACTGATTGCGGACTTCTTGCTTCCGCGGGAGGTAAAAATGGCCTTGAAGCACTTGAAGAAAGTGCTCATCGACTGAGGCGGAGGTGGAGTTGGAGGTGCCATGGGGCGAGGTGTTGGCATCCCTAGATGGGAGGGAGGCTCCGCATTCTTCCGGCTCGGAGGAGGCGCCACAAAAGCTGCAGTATGTGAATGAAGCGGGCGATGAGTCACATCCTTGACAAAGGTCAAGCCAGACACCTTCTAGATGAGACACATGATGTAGGGTGCATACCCACATGCACGGTTAGGGGTGTGCGAGATGTTGAAGATGTCGTCAAAGATGTAGTCGATGAGATTGAAATTCTCAACACCATCAATAAGAAGGAGCAGGTGCCTTAGGCTACCTTGGATCACCCCTGCATCACCATCCTTGGGTGCTATGGTCCTCCTCAGAATCCGGTTCAGGATGCTATAGAATGGCTTGATGTTGCGAGCAAGCCCTGGCTCATAGGACACATGGTTGGGGTACATGTAGTCCATCTGATCTCTGTCTACGGCCTTGAGGTTAGAAATAATGATCGCATGATCCAAATGAGCCTCATGCCCGAGAATCTTGGCAAACTCCGCAAAGGTGACTGAGTACTGCTCCCCATGAGTCATCCAAATGATCTGTCTATCACCTTGAGTGGTGAAGTAGATGGTAGAGTAAAACTGCAGGATGACCTCAACATTCCAGTTATACCTGAATTCCATTATGCCCTTGAGCTCATGACGCTCAGCTGCCTCAATGTCCGCATCAAAAGCAGAGTGCTGCTTCTGGGCCATATAGTCCCAGTCAACCCATTGAGCTTCAATCACACGCTTCTTCATCGTCTGGTAGACCAAACGGTAGTAGTCACAATTGAAGTCGCACCAAAACCTCGGGTCGGTGGTGCTCCTTTCATACTTCTAGACACTTTAAGTTTGCAATTTTCCTTGTCTTGTCTGCTCCTTTCCCATTGAAGACATCTGCGGCCAACTCACGCTGCTGATTAGGGTTCCTTTCAGGAGTGTGTACCTCCAAGGGGCCAATGGGTTTGGCCTGCCCTTCTCCTTTATGACCACGCCCTTGGCCTTCCTAGCTGGAAAATTCACAGAGGGATTCTTTTTCTTGGGCTCTGCAGGAGCCAGGGCCTTGCCCTTCTTTTGATCTCTCTCGATCCGGCATTCAGCAACTTCTTCTTGGGCTTGCTCCTTAGCCCTTTCCTTCTCTCCAATTGTCACTAGCCTCTTCCGCTTAGAGACTTGTGCTGTGGCAGCCTGAGAGTTGTGTGCTTCTCGCTCCTCTAGCTTCTTCTTTCGGAGCTCCTTGTGGGACTCCATCATGGCACGAGCCAATGCCTCATCCTCATTGTAGGCCGTAGCTGCGGCCTGGGACGCTGCTAGAGCTTGCAGTTGCTTGGCTGCTTTTCCTCTCTCTCGCTGCTCGAGGTGCTTCTTAGCAGCCTCAACCTCTGCCCGTGCCCGTTCTTCACCAAGGAGAAGCTGCTCAGCCTCCCACTCGGGGTCAATGGGGGGAGAAGCGGATCGGCGAGGAGCTACCATTGCTGCTGAAACAGGAAGAAGGCATAAGATAGAAGGTCAAGAAAGTGGAATAGTGCAAAAGAAATCACGAGAAATAGCCAAAGTTAGAGTTTGTCCTGTCTAAACCGGACTTGTCCACCCCAGGGGCAGACTAGTCGGCCGGGCGGACTTGCCGGCCTGGCACCGGACTAGTCCGGGTTGCACAGGATAAACCCTTACCTTACTGGTTTTTTGAGAAATCGTTGAATCAAGTCGCAATACTCCTACGCTATGATCACAAGGGTACTAGAAACAACATTAATGAAGAGCCACCTATCAAAAACTCTATGAATCAAGAATGAGAAAAGTTTTTGAAAAGAAAGGAATACCTCTTCAAATCTTGACAAATCGACAAGATAGGAGATGGATCGCATCCGGAATGATTGGGAAAGGTCTCCCTCACCTCCAAAGGGTCCAATGCACGGATTGGATCGGTTTTTGGTGGAGGACATTGAAAATCGCACAAAAGTGAAGATTTTCGAGCGTGAGGGAGAGAGGGAGGCAAGTGAGAGGGAGAGGAGGGGTCGGGCCGCCTCCTGGGGGTTTAAGTCCCCAGGGGCCAGACTAGTCCAGTATGGGGGCCGGACTAGTCCGGTCTGTAGACCAGACCCGGACCAGTCTGGATCCGGACTTGTCCGGCCCCAGGGCAGACTAGTCCGGTCCTAAAAGGCTGAAAACATATATATCTGGGTTTTAGCCACTATAGTTGATCCTTTTGGACATATTGCCACAACAAAACTTTATGAACATGCTCAGTAAGCAATCAACAATCAAACTATGACCATAACTCACAAATTCAATAGTTTTTTAAATATTTTGGAGAAAATCGAGATAGAGATGAATTTTTCAAACACATACGTTCTTTTGAATAAGGTGCAAAGTAAGCATTCAGATGTGCATGTTTCAAGCAAAATTTCAAGAATCTAAGATATTGAGCTCACTCCTAAGCTCAAAAAAACGCTCCTCATCTAGGGGCTTGGTGAATATATCGTCTAGTTGGTTCTCGGTTTTCACATGGGAGATCACTATATCCCCCTTCAAGGAATGATCTCTCAAGAAGTGATGCCTAATATCAATGTGCTTTGTCCTCGAATGCTCAACCGGATTATGGGCTATTTTGATGGCCCTCTCATTGTCACATAGGAGCGGAATATGGCGCAAGTTCATACCATAATCCTTTAGAGTTTGTCGCATTCAAAGAATTTGTGCACAACAACTTCCGGTTGCGACATACTCCGCTTCGGCTAAGGAAAGAGCAATGGAGTTTTGTTTCTTGGAGGACCAAGACACTAAGGATCTACCCAAGAATTGACATGTCCCGGATGTGCTCTTTCTATCAACTTTGCACCCCGCATAATCCGCATCAGAGTAGCCAATAAGGTTAAACTTGGATCCTTTGGGGTACCAAAGTCCTAGGCTAGGTGTGTGAACTAAATATCTAAGAATTCTCTTGACGGCGGTCAAATGACACACCTTAGGTGCAACTTGAAAACGTGCACACATACACACACTAAGCATAATATCGGGTCTAGATGCACAAAGATATAACAAAGAACCAATCATAGAACGATATACCTTTTGTTCCACACTTGGAACATCTTAGTTGAGGTCTAGACGTCCATTAGTCGCCATTAGAGTCTTGATGGGTTCGGCCTTGTCCATGTCAAACTTCTTTAATATGTCTTGAGTGTACTTTGTTTGACTTACGAATGTGCCTTCTTTGAGTTGCTTGACTTGGAAACCTAAAAAGAACTTCAATCCCCCATCATGGACATCTCAAATCTCTCTGTCATTATCTTAGAAAACTCATCACAAACCACTTTGTTAGTAGAACCAAATATGATGTCATCGACATATATTTGGCACACAAAGAGATCATCATTAAAGTGCTTTGTAAAGAGAGTATAGTCAGCTTTTCCTATCTTAAAACCATTTTGAATCAAAAAGTCTCTAAGGCACTCATACCAAGCTCTAGGAGCTTGTTTGAGGACATAGAGAGTCTTACGCAATTTGAAGACATGGTTTGGGAAGTCTTGGTCTTCAAATCTCGGTGGTTGCTCTACATAGACTTCCTCCTTGATTTCACCGTTTAGGAACGCACTCTTGACGTCCATTTGGTAGAGCTTAAAATCATGGTGAGTAACAAAGGCAAGTAATATACGAATTGACTCTAGCCTAGCTATGGGGGCAAAGGTTTCATCAAAATCCAAACCTTCGACTTGTGAGTACCCCTTGGACACAAGCCGTGCCTTGTTCCTTGTCACCACGCCATGCTCATCTTGCTTGTTGCGGGACACGCACTTGGTGCCCACAACATTTTCTTGTGGACGCTTGACAAGCTCCAAAACTTTGTTCCTCTCAAAGTTATTGAATTCCTCTTGCATGGCCACCACCCAATCTGGGTCTCTCAATGCATCTTCAACCTTATGAGACTCCAAAGAAGAGACAAAGGAGTAATGTTCACAAAAGTTAGCAACACGAGAACGAGTGGTTACCCTTTTTGTAATGTCTCCTAGAATGTTGTCAACGGGGTGATCCCGTTGAACACTTTGATGCTCACGAGGATGTGGAGGATGAACTCTTGAGTCATCATCATCCTCTTCTTATTCTTGGTCTCCCCCTTGATGTATGCTTCCCTCTTGACTTTCGTCTTCTTGATCATGTTGAGGTGCCACTTGTCCATCTTCAACTTCGTCACGTGGGGGATGACTTGCATCATCTTGTGGTTGATCACTTGAGTTTTGAGGTTCTTCTTGTGAAAAATTATCTCCAAGTGCCATCCTTCTAAGAGCTTCTTGTGGAGAGTATTCTTGATCTAACACACTTTGATCAACTTGCTCCACTTGGGAGCCATTAGTTTCATCAAACACCACGTTGCGTGCTATTTCTACAATCCTGGAGGATTTGTTGAAGACACGGTAGGCGTGGGTGTTTGAATCATAACCAAGCAAGAAACCTTCATCGTACTTTGAAGCAAACCTCGAAGTCCTAGGCTTCTTGTTGAGAATATAGCATTTGCTCCCAAAAACATGAAAGTATGAGACATTGGGTTTCTTACCCACTAGAAGCTCGTAGGGGGTCTTCTTGAGGAGGCGGTGGAGGTACAATCGGTTGACGGCGTGGCAAGTGGTGTTAACCGCCTCCGCCGAAAACCGGTCCGATGTCTTGTACTCATTAAGCATCATCCTTGACATCTCAATGAGTGTCCTATTCTTCCGTTCTGCCACCCCATTTTGTTGAGGGGAGTAGGGGGCTGAAAATTCATGCTTGATGCCCTCCTCATTCAAGAACTCTTCCACTTGAGTGTTCTTGAACTTGGTGCCGTTGTCGCTTCTTATAGCCTTTATTCTTGAGGTGTACTCAATTGGAGCTCTCCACAAGAACCTCTTGAGGACACCGTGGGTCTCACCCTTATCATGCAAGAAAAATACCCAAGTGAAACGAGAAAAATCATCAACAATAACAAGACCATATTGGTTACTGCCAATGCTAATGTAGGTTATCATCCCGAAAAGGTCCATGTGTAGCAGTTCCAAAGGCCTTGTCGTCTTTATGATATTCTTGGACGGGTGTTGAGCTCCTACATGCCTCCCCTCTTGGCAAGCGCTACATGTCCTATCTTTTTCAAACACAACATCCTTCAAGCCATAGATGTGCTTGCCCTTAAGAAGCTTTTGTAAGTTCCTCATCCCAACATGGGCTAGCCTTCTATGCCAAAGCCATCCCATGTTGGTTTTCGCCATTAAGCATGTGTCAAGTTGGGCTTTATCCACGGTAAAATCCACAAGATAAAGCTTTCCTTTGAGCACACCCTTAAAACCAATTGAGTCATCACTTCTTCTAAGGACACTCACACCCTCACTAGTAAAAATACAATTATAACCTTTGTCACAATGTTATGATATGGAAAATAGGTTATAGTCTAAAGAATCAACATGCAAAACGTGAGAAAGAGTATGTTGAGGAGAAATAGCAATTTTACTAGAGCCAAGGATTTTCCCTTGGCTATTGTCCCCGAAGAAGATCCCTTCATTTGGATCATCGTTTTCTTCATACTCCACGAACATTTTCCTCTCTCCGGTCATGTGGTTGGTGTATCCACTATCAAGCACCCATTTCGATCCACCGGAGGAGTATGCCTACAAAACAAGATTATGCATTCCTTTTAGGTACCCAAGCGGAGTTGGGTCCTTTGACGTTAGTAGTGAGGCACTTGGGCAACCACACGCAAGTCTTGGGGCTCTTGCGGAGTGGCCCAACATACTTAGCAAAGACTTTGCCATACTTGTTCCTCATTAGAACATAAGATGCATCAAAATCATGAAAGAGAGGATGTGGTTCAGTTTTAGGCATATCATTGCTAGTTGAAATGTTCTTCCCAATTTTTGTTGAGGATGTGCTTGCCTTGACAAAGACAATCAAGTCTTCGCCATACTTGGAGGTTTTAGAATTTTTCTTTCCACCTCTAGTATAACCAAGATCATCTTTGACATAGGGAGGTCTTGTGTTGGTGTATGCACTTCGTGCATATGCAACCTTCTCTTTGTCAAAGATGCCACCCTTAGGTGCTTGTTTGCCTTGTGTCAACTTAAGCTCATCCTTTAATTTAAGAATCAAGTTTGAACATTTGCAAGTGGAGATTGTTTTGGATGCAACATTTGAGGAGGATGAGCTTTTGGAGGAAGAGGCTACATTAGTCTTGAGGGACTAATCTTGAGTTTCAAAGATCTTGTTAACTTTTGCCAAGTTGCCAAGTTCGTCCTTGAGCCCAATGGTTGTCACCTCAAGACTTGCGCATGTTTTCTTGCTTAGAGCAAGTTCATGCTCTAATGCCTTGCTCTTCTCTCTCTCAAGCTCAAGGAGCTCAATATGCTCTTGACATCTCTCTTTTTCATGAATAAGAATGACCTCTTGCCTATGTATGAGCTCCTCCTTCTCAAAAATTTCACCCAAAAGCAATTTCATTCTACGCAAGGTGCTCTTACTTATATCCTTAAAAATGTGTTCATTTTAACTAGCACTATCAAATTCATCAAGAGAAGATATGGAGGAGGATGAGTGAGAGGTAACCTTTCTCCTTCTTTCTTTCGCCATGGGGCAAGTTGGCTTGTGGTCGTTGAGGTTGGGAAAATGTTTGCTTCCCTTGGAGCTCCTCCCGATGGCTATGGTTGCCACCTTCTCCTCGTCTTCGGGGGAGGAATCATCGTTAGAGTCCCATTACATGCCCAAGTGAGCATGACCGGAGGGCCTCTTCTTCTTGAAGTATTTCTTTTCTTGAGGCTTGCCCTTCTTCTTCTTCTTGCCCTCTTCATGTGGGCAATCCACAATGAAGTGCCCGTACTCGCCACAATTGTAGCAAGCTCTCTTTGTTTTGGGCTTCGCTTTTTTCCTTGCCCTTGCTCTTGTGGTTGTATCCTCCATTCCTTCTGCCCATCATCCTCTTGAACTTGTTGATGAAGAGGTCCTCTTCCTCATCGGTATCGATACTCTCCTCATCATCTTCTTTCTGCTCTTTTGAGGAGGATGCCACTTTGAGTGCAACATCCTTCATCTTTGAGGCGGTGAACCTTTGGAGGTCGTTGTAGAAGGGCGCCTCCTTCTCCATGATCTCGTGGTTGATGATCCTTCCTAGGACCTCCTCCGGGGTCATTTGACCAAACCCTGGGCTTTCTCATATCATGGAGCAAATAGAGACGTTTCTAGGCATGAATACCTGAATTATCCTCTTTACCACCTCATGATCCATCCACTTGGTGCCGCCGTAAGATCTACTCTTGTTGATGAGCAGCTTTAGGCGATTGTACATCTCTTGGGGAGATTCACCATCCATAATGGCAAACCTCCCGAGCTCTCCTTCAATGAGCTCAATCTTTGCTTCCTTCATGACTCGGTTGCCTTCATGAGCCGTCTTGAGGGTGTCCCAAATATCCTTGGCCACCTCAAGTCCGTCTACTTGGTTGAACTCATCTCTTGAGAGAGACGAGATGATCACTCCGGCCGCTTGGGCATTGCGGTGAAGGAGCACGACTTGCTCCGGAGTGATATCTTACTCATTCTTTGGGATATGTACCCCGGTCAACACAATTTGCCATAGTGAAGGATTGAGTGACACGAGGTGAATCTGTGTTGTGCTTCCACATCCCGTAGTCGGTTCAATCGAATTGGGGAGGCTTCCCCAATGGGATGGAAAGGTAGTTGTTGTTGGAGACAAGGCGTTCATAGTTGTAGCCTTGTTGGTTGTAGTGGGTCGTGCCACCCGTTGTAGAGGTTGAAGTGTTGACCTTTGAAATCTTCAACTTTTCACGAAGTTTCGCCTTGAGCTGGCGAGTCCCTACATCATCTGTTGATTTGTCTTGGTAGACAAGCATCTCCTCTTGGGTTGCCTGGACCTCATTGGTCGAGACTTCATCATAACCCACTCCGGCCATCTTCTCTCTGAGTTGTTAGACTCTTTGAGAGAGTCCTCGCTCTGATACCAATCTAAAGATGCCTAGAGGGGGGATGAATAGGCTAATCGATATGAAATGACTTAATAAAACGAAATCAGTACTCAGGGGGCGGACTACTCCGATCTAGGGGCGGACTAGTCTGGTCCACCTGGAGGGAAAACCTAAAAAGGGTTTCTAACGAGTTTTAGTTGGATTTTCGTGATGTGAAAAGTGTTAGGATGATTAAGTGAACCTTAACAAGTTATATAACAAGTATGAAGCTAAGGATCACAATGAAATAAGAGCGATGAACAAAAATGGTAAAGCTAACCCTAGAAGCAATGTGCGATAAATGAAAGCAAAGTACACAAGGGACACAAGGATTTTATCCCGAGGTTTGATCCCACACAGGAATCTACATCCCCGTTGAGGAGCCCACGAAAAACCGGGTTCAACAACCCTTACCTCACGGAGTTTGCCACAAGGTCCAAACCGGTTCTCCACTATCACAAGGGTGAATACAAGATTCGTTGGGGCTTCTTACAATCTAAGGCTCCCACCACAAATATGATTACAAATCACAAAGAACAACTCAAGCCATAGATCTCAAAGATTCTACAAGTGCAAGAGATCAAACCAAGAGCCTAGAACGGTGTTCTTCCTCTTATTCACCTCACCAAACCCTAATCCACACAAGAATTAGTTTTAAAGGGAAGGTAGACAAGAAGGATGCTTTTGAAGGCTCAAAGTTTGTTGTGGCGGCGCTAGGGTTTCAAAGTAATTCAAATGAATCCGGGGATCATCCACTTATAGAGGATCCCAACCCATACTGCTGACCTTAGCAGATGGGCAGACTAGTCCGGCCTATGGCCCGGACTAGTCTGACCATTGGGACCACTGACGTCCCTGACAACTGCAACACTGCGCGACAATCGTTACTCTACCCACCAAAACTCAAATTTAAACGGTCACTTCATAACAGACTAGTCCGGTCCAAACCGGACTAGTCCTATCTCACAAAGAGCCTTTTGTTTTGTGTGAAAACGGAGTAGTCTGGAGACCACGGACTAGTCCGGCCTCCCAGACATAGTCGCTGAAGCACCTAACTCTCACCAATCCGGACTAGTCCAGCCCCCAAGGCGGACTAGTCCGATCTCAGACAGGACCTCTTGGTCCGGACTAAAACAGACAAGTTCGGGGTTTTGGGATTTAGTCCCGAAAACCCACTCCATGACTACCCCGGACTAGTCCGTCCCACTACGGACTCGTCCGAAGTCAGTCAGACCCTTCTGGTCTGCCTGAAAACGGAATAGTCTGGCCAGGAGCGGACTAGTCCGGCCACCAGCACGGACTAGTCTGGCCTCTCCTGCCAGACCACTCTAACACTCTTCTCTCAATAGGTTTTGATCTCTAAACCGCTTTGATTTCCCAACTTGATCTCAATGCACTTTATGCATGAAGCCTCATACATATATGGCTAGTCTAAACTCGACACGCTAGAAACCCTAGTTTCTTCTTTTCGAGTCGACACCGCCGTTTTCATCGTTTCCTTTTTGAGGGTTTTTGTTTCCACTTGAGTCCACACCTGTTCTTAAGATCACTGAGCTCATTAGTTACTTAATTGTCGTCATCAATCATCCAAAACCCACGCGGATCCTAGATGCACTTTCATCGTGTTTCATTCTAAAAGTCTTGCGGTAATTATCAGTGGATCTTAAAACAAAAGGGTTAGTCCTCTCCTCCTCTCCTATTCCTTACTATTTTTTACCTTTAGATATTCTTTGATTTATGTGGCTTGCGATGATTATCAGTGGCATCGAATTTCTTTGATTTAGCTCTTCTTTTTTGTGCGTAGATGTCGTCGGATCAAAGTTGGATGTATATGTCGCGCCTTTGCAATGAATATATCCAAGGGGTAGATGCATTTATCTATTTCACGAAGAAAGACATGTTGGACAACATTAGAGGGACTATTTGTTGTCCTTGCAAACACTGCAAGAATGAGAAGAGATGTCGCACAGATGAAGTGTTGAGGTCAAATTTGATGAAACATGGATTGATGTTGGATTATTGATGTTGGAACAAACATGGGGAGGAGGGGATTAATGAAGCAGAGATGAGAGATTCATATCTGGAGAGAGAGGTCCATACCAGTGTCCAAGAAAATCATAATGAGGATGTGAACGAGCCAGATATATCATGGTTCACCGATGATGACATTGAGTTTCAGGTGCATAACATAGAGGAAATGGTGCGCATCGTTGAGAGATATAGTGACGATGATCGGTACAGTAATGGTGAACTTCCAAATTACAAGAAGATGATCGAAGTCTCGAAGAAGTCGTTGTATCATGGTTTTGCGTCTAAGTGCAATAGACTGTTTGCGATGTAAAACTTTTCCAGTTGAAGGCAAGAAACAGATGGAGTGATTGTAGTTTTAAGGAATTGTTGATGCTCCTTAAGGACATATTATCCAAAGGCAACATAGTCCCTACGACAGTTTATGAGGCAAAACAATTTAAGGAATTGTTTGGAGGTGGTGAAAATCCACGCGTGCAAGAATGGTTGTATTTTATATCGCGGTCTGAGTACGAAAACCTCGATAAATGCCCTATTTGCGGAGTGGATAGATTCAATCATAGGAAAGACGATGGTAGTGACGAGAATTGCAATAGAAGAAAAAGAGGGCCTAAAAAGGTGTTTTGGTACTTTCCTATCATTCCTCGTTTGAAGCGTTGGTTTGCAAACAAGAAGGAGTCAGAATTGTTGCGATGGCACAGAGAGAATCATAAGCAAGATGCTAGAATGATAAGACATCCTGCTGATGCCACACAGTGCTGAAACATTGATTCACAAAATCCTAAATTTTCCATTGATCGGAGAAATATTAGGATCGCAATGAGCACCGATGTCATGAATCCTTTTTTGAACAGTAGCACACATAGCACATGGCCAATTGTTCTTACCATTTTGTACCTTCCTCCTTTGTTGTGCAACAAACGAAAATATATTATGATGTCAGGACTGATACCGGGGCCACAACAACGTGGGAATGACATCAACACTTATTTCAAGCCTTTGGTTGAAGATCTAAAATAGTTGTGGCACAATGACGGAGTGCAGGCCTGGGATGACCACAAGCGTGAGCACTTTCACCTCAAAGTCATTTAATTTGAGACTGTTAGTGATTCTCTAGTGGCACGTTACTTGTCCGTATAGAGTAAGAAACTAGGTTGCGGATGTCCACATTGTTTGAGAGAAATAAACTCAAAGTACTTGAGCGAGTCACGAAAAATAGTGTACATCGGACATCGATGCTACATTCCAATGAAGCACCCGTTTCGGAGTATGAAGGATAATTTCAATGTTAACACTGAGAGGATGGGGAAAAATCCCACATTTTCCTTCATATGAGGTTGAGTTGTAAGTTGGTTATCAACCCTAACGGAGACCAATTATAGCTAGGCTTATGAACTTGATATCATCAAATATTTTCTTCGACTCATGCTTAAATTATATTAACATGAGGAATGGACTTCACCAATAATCTTAGATAAATTCTTTTGACCTCTCTTCAAAGTTTGGAATTATTTGAATGGAGGATCCTAGGTCAACTTAATATGCAGTACCCAATATATATTCAAATTAATTACAAATTGAATATGCTACTGTACATTTGGCCCTGTAAAAATTATTCAATTCTGAGGACGTAAATTTTTCTCTGGTTTACTAATATTCCAAATAAACTTCCTGCAAAGTTTCATAAATTTTGAACTCCATTTGCTATTTTATTTGAGACGCTTAGCAAATTCGGACCATATTAGGAATTCAAATTTTGAATTCTGTTCAACTTATTTGAACATCAAGATTTGAACACACCATCATGATCAACATGACTTGCTTGACTTATCCTCAAAGTTTCACAATTTTTGGAACTTAGTTGCTATTTAATTCAGTGACACCATGGAATTTCATCCAATTTCAAATTCAAATTTGAAATTCAAATGAAGCTTACTCCAAATCGAAATCCAATTGCAGAATCAAATTCCAGATATTTATTTGAGCCTCCCACAAAAATCTAGAATTTTTGGATCAAGTTTGGTAGGAGAATTGAAGTTGCAGAGAGGGGAAGTGGATAATACGAGGTGGGACCCACTGTCAGCCTAACCCACTCGAGTGCAACCCACGGGGTGATCTGTATCCAGCTCACCCCGCCGATCGACGCCGGCAGCGCGCGACAGTGCGGTACAGCATGCATCCACCGAGCTGCCTGATTGCTTGTGTCGTGGAGCGCTCCCCTCATCCCTCTGTCCCTATAAATACCCCGCCCCTTGCCCATCGCCGTTGAGCTCCACCTCGGTTCACGCCATTTCCGCCGCCTCTGTTCGATCAAGCTTTTGCTGAAGATTGAAGCTGTTTCTCCCCGAGCTGTAAGTAGATAAAAGGCTTGTCACAACCTCCTCTACGTATTCTATTTGGTCATTGATCATGACATAGCTTCTGCTTGGGATATTTTGAAGTTTTCCGATCGCCGTCGAGGATGCCGCCAAGAACCTTCACTATCTCACCGTCGAGCTCCAGTTCTTGGCCATCTCCAGCCTCGATCCTTTAAGAAAAAAGGTTCACAGTCCTCTCTAGTTTATGCTCACAGAATTTAAGCCTATGACATGAAGTATAGCTCGAGTTCTTGTTCGATAATCGAATGATTTCTCAATAGAACAGAAAGGCTTCGCGCTTAAATTCGTTTCATTCTTGTAATCATCCTTTAATATGGTTAGCAGATAGCTTTTGTATGTCCTAACGATGCTCCCTGGACAAAAACCCTAAAAGTTATCAACCGAGCACCATAGATTTCAAGATTTCGTGGCCGCCGGTTGAAAAACCGTACTTCGCCGTCGAACTCAGCTTTGCCGGCTATGTCACCCCATTCTAACCCCCAAATCATCATCCTGGTGCTCCCAGGAACATTACCGACCTTTTCTCGAGCCTATTACTCCATTTCCGAGCGTTTCCGACGAACGTCGAAACCCTAGCTCCGCTGTCATCGTCGCACCGCCGTCTTCGGCCATCGCCGACTTGGTTGGACACCACCATCGGCTTGCGCAGTCGATTTTATGGTTGAGCTGTCAAGGCGAGGCAAGAAGGAGGTTGACGCAACTAGATTCGGCGAAGCGCCGCCGTCGGGAGGTAGACGCAGGTTGTGGGTCCCAGCTGTCAACGACGCCATCTCGGGTGGGATCAGCTGTGAATGCGGATCCAGTATGGCTGCATGGGTTAACCCCGTGGCCCCCAGTGTGGCTCAGTTCTGATTGGCCCGATTCAAATGAAGTGGGACTGGCCCCTTTATTTGAATTTTCCAATAGGAAAATAAATCCTGATTCAATCCAAACTTGGAACATCCATAACTTCCGGTAGAATTATCATAAAATTCCCAAACAAACTTTGTTAGAACCAGCATGAAAAATACTGTCCAGTGGTGCACTTGGATTTGTATGAAAATCCATAGAAATTTCTCTATAATTCAGATAAGCAAAATGCTTAAAGAATTCATTCCAACAGTTCTGTTAATTGGAAAATTCCCAATTTTGGTCAGAACACTATTGTTAATACACTTGACTTCCACTAAAAATTTCAAGTTCTTTAGAGTTATGATACTGGGATGAACAATATTCCAAATCTATATGTAGTTATAAATTGAGAAAAATGGAAAAAAAATCAATTTCCAGAAATTTCTCCAAACTTGAAAAATCAGTTTCTCCCTGTAGGAAGCTTAGATAATAGTGGAAAATGTTTCCTAGAACCATTGAGACCCCCTCTACATGATACAAACCCTAGTAGCCATTATAGGTCTCCAAAATTTCAACCAAAATTTAGAGAATGTTATTGCTTACCATAATTTTTAGAACAACAAACTTCCTCGATCATCTCCCGTTCTTTGCAAGGATCTTCTCTATAGTCACTAGTATCTACCATAAAAGTCCCAAAGCCAATTGATATAATTATCTTATTTTTATCCTAGGATATTCACACAACCTCAAGCATATTAATTATTTTCAAAGTCATTCATACCTAGTATATGCATATCGTGTAGTAGCTGAAATTGAGGAGAAGACAGAAGCTTTGGAGGTCCAGCTGCTGGAAACTAACATAGGCTCAGACTCGCATTCAGGCAAGCCCCGGTTTGCATTTAAGTGCCTTACAGTGATTTGCAGTTTTTATTTCACCTTACGTCTTCAGATGATTGTGCATTACGTTTAAGGTGTTTGACATCCACTTGCATGGCCCACGAATCCTATGGAGTCTTGGTTAGGTCTACGGCCCGTTGAGTAGACATTGCTATGATTATGCTCATAGGAATTTGGTAGAAGTCAAGTAGTTGGAATCTACTCGCGAGATAGGAATTTTAATACACGGGAGGATCTAGAATCAGAAAATGGTTTATGAATATGAAACTGAGACTGAGCAGTGGGTAGGATGTAGCAAGACGTGGTCTCACGTGCATAGCCCTGCTTGTGTCGATTGAGGACCGTTTTGTGTGCGGCCCTGCTGGACAAGCTTGAATTGTACCGGCGACATACTGGAGAAATGGGCTCCAGTAAACTAACATAGCTTGATACTAGTTTGTCGAGGCATTCCGCTCCTTTTTATAGGCATGGGTTGAGGGCAGCAAGGTGTAAATCAGCCGGTGGGCATGTCAGAGTACGCCCCACGTAGTGACCTCCTGCTCGTGACGGATCGACCGGTTCGACATTCGAGTGTTTAGTGAAAGGTGGCCATATACGACTAGTACTGAGATGTTATGTAGGTACTGCTGTAAGTACCTGCTGACATTTCTGATAGTACGTATGGGTCGTGTTGTTCTGGTTATGTCCTGATTGCAATCACCGTCCCTCGCGGTAATAGAGTACCACTTGTTCACTGCGCTGTGACGTAGTAAATACTAAAGAAGTCAGGAGAATATGATATATTGGATTACAAATTTCTTTGACAACCTTGTTTCGCTTAGAGATAGTACAGTTAAAGGTTTACAATTTCCCCATACTTTACCTGTAATAGCATTTTGTGCTTTGTGCACCTCATATCATTGGCAAAGCGTTTCTTGTTTCATTGTGGGGCCTATGATGTGTCGTGCCTGAAGAATGTAATGTTCTACCTAAAAATATGAATATAAGGATCCACCTGTAGGCGAGTCCTTTATGCTTTACCTTACCTATGCTTAGTATTCACGCTTGCATATGTCTAGTGAGATGGGTTAGTCTTGCTAAGCCTTATGCTCACATTTGCAGTTAACGAGTTGTTGCAGATTATATGACTGATGACGGGTTTGATGATGAGGCTCCACCCCCTCCAGGGTTTACAGCCGAGTGGGAACCCTGCATGCCGTCGTGAGTTGTGTGTTGCTAGTGCGAAGTATCCAGGGCATGGATGACTTTGCTTTTGCATAGCTAGTGCTGATAGTGTAGCTATGGTGTATAGTTCTCTTTCCTTTTCGTTAGTATTTTAAAACTTCCGCTGTGTTTTTCAATAAAGACTTCGTATTGTAAATTGTTCTCGGCCTTTTCATATATATTGTTGGGTGTCGCATCGCACGACACCACCCAATGAGATCCTTGGAGGTCGGGATTCCGGTCCCCACAGACATGGTATCAGAACATCATTGGAAATAGTGTACTTGAAAAGAGCATATTTTCAAAAATTAGGATTTGAGTAAGAAATTAGTTATATGCCCTTATAAGGAGTATTACTAGTATAAGTTATAAAGGTGGTAAGCTGACTTTTATGTTATAAATTCTGTAATGACACTCCGACGTCAGCTAAGAGGTAAGGTACGCCATAGTAAGCGGATCAATTGCGGTAAGCTCACCATGCGAGAGGTAGCATGGAAGTCTTTTCGTGGCTTGGCACGGAAATGTTAATAGGAGTCTCTGAAGCTTTCTATGTTTCTGAGAACCTATGACACGCGGTACCCCAGCGTGCTTCAAAGTTAGCGGGAGCCCCCGTCAGGTGGTGTATAACTCGATAGTATGCATCTCTAGAACAATTCATGTTCTATGGGAGCATGCGAAACACGTATGCCCGAGCGTGTATAAGCCGGTTCGTGAGGGGAGTCTTTGCCGTACAGACGTATTACAACCATGTACCTCGAGACATGACATCGCTCGAGGACGACTCACACCAGAGTCGTTTGCATTTACTTTCATATATATTATTGTGACTGTCTGTGGTGTTTCCCCGTGCCGCCCTTGTGGTGTGAAGGTGTGAAAGGGGATTGTTTGTCTTCTGCAACATTGACTATGGTAGCGACCCGCGTAGCACATGTTTGTGAGTGAACGATACTAGGGCCACCTATAAACATATCTGGAAATACCGGTTAAAATTTTCTTTGGTGAGGCACATAGTACCGTCGGTATAAACATTGATACTTGACCATCCCGAAACGACCAAAATGGATGCATTGTGTCAGATGCTAGTTCCGGCGATTCCCCTGGTACTATTGTTAGTTGTACTTGGAGATTCTTAGTTCGGTTAGGGCGCGCGGAGATTGAGAACAAGATATTGACTTGACACAAGGATTTACATGGTTCGGGCCGCCTGAGCTTAACACCCTACTCCACGGGGTTAGTGTGATTGTATTGAGCGAGTTATTTCGCTAAGTTCTGGTTGCGATCGTCTGGATCAGCCTCCCTGGCGTTCGTGCGATGCAGCCCTTTTATAGTTCTAAGGATTGAGTGTTACAAGGATGGCCTAACCCGACATGTGGCCTTGGCATGCTTAATGACCTAATACACTGTCTAAAGAGTATTAAGTACAATTAATAGTGAGGTAACGTGCCTTCATGGCAGCGTTACCCCTATTAACAACAAGCTGATCATGTGTCATTAATACGACATTAATGAGACATTATCAGACCTTGTAACTGCTGCTTTAACCATCCTTGAATGTCAGTAATGGTCTTGATCTGCTTGTATTCATGTTAGCGATGAAGGCCCGGAGGTTTCACACGTGGCAGATCTGGAGCTTTCCCTTGCACGGGGGTAGGTCCAGTATTACTATACACGTGTCGGTACCGGAGCTCCTCTCTATCGGGGGCTAGTTTCGGGGCCATTGTACACGTGCAATCGCCGGAGCTTCCCTCGGTCAGGACTTTGGTTTTGGGCTTATTTTACACGTGTCAACCCAAGAGGCAGCCATATGAGAGGAGCAGGTCCAGCGCAACGTGACATGTGGGACCTGCGAGGGCATTCATCTATGATGGGTAGAATTTTCTTGAGCTTGTTGCGGTATCATGGGGTACCCGGTACGTAAGCTACCGACAGTGGCCCCGGGCTCACCTCTAGGAGAAACCCCATGGGTTAAGTTGTTCTGTCGGAGGTGAGGCCTATTCTCGATTCCCGCGCTTTGATTTCCAAAAAATCCTTTGATGCGCCAATAGAGTAGCAGTTTTGGGGCGAGCCTTCGACGCGTGGCTCACCATGAATATGGCAGATGAGATCTTCGAGTGCGTATGTCATGCAATTGATGGTCGTTGGTTCCCAATACGTAAAACGTATCGGTTCCACGCGCCCTATCAGAGTGCCGACTTTGGGTTTCCCGCCGCTCATCATGGCAACAGTTGGCCTTAGGTAAGGACCTCGATCTCTTCGTTGGGGTGGCCCCAGGTCCACACGTCATTGACGGGGAGGATTTTAGAAAAGTACTCTTGATCTTATTGTGGTTTCCATCCAAGCATCACAGAGGCTTACTTAAGAAGGAAAGTGTGCACGGGTTGAAGACTCTTTATGCCTTTGATCATCTTTGCGCTCAGAGCCTCTCAACCTCCGCCTAACTTTCCATCCTTTGCTCCACTTTGCCGCGATGGAGTTGGGTCTCCGCAAGAGCCGTCTCACGAGTGATGACGATCTGAAGAAGGTCCGGATCTACATGGGGTGGTCCAACGACTCCTTCAACCACCTTGTCCTTGCTAGCAATCTCTCGTTCAACAAGAAGCGCGGCGGCGACATGCTGTACTTCTCTGCGTACGCCATGGTGGGGCTGATCCCACCTTTCTCAACTTTCCTCTTGATGCTGTTAGACTTCTATGGTCTGCAGTTGTACCGCCTTGGCCCCCATTCTATTCTTCTTGTGTCAACATTTGTCCACTTCTGCGACATGTGGGTGGGTATTCCCCCCTGAGTCGAGCTTTTCCGTACCTTCGTCACCATCAACAGCACCGACAAGAGTTCTGAGTATCTTGGCTTCTACTATTTTGTGAAGTGCAAGAAACGCCCCTACAAATACTTGAGGTCGTTTCCTTACGGAAAGTGGGACGACTGGAAGAAGGATTGGATTATCGTCACGGCAGAGGAGCACGAGACGTTGGAGCTGCCTGAAGGTCTTCCCAATGTCGAGACTGACGCATGGAGTGTGGTTCCGGTGTTGTCAGAAGCCTTCAACCTTTCCTTGACCAGGATCCGCGAATGTGTGGAAGGAGGGGTGACCCCCCAAATTGTCTTCTGCAATTTCCTGGTCAATAGGTGGGCTCTGCTAAAGAAGAGGGAGAAGCTCGCCTGTGCCCTCAACAGCATGATGGATGATGACAGGATTGAAACCAGTTTGAGGTCCAATTTGGACAGCGCTGCTTTGGAGCTTCATCTCAAGAAGTTCCAGCATGGCATTGACATCGAGGGCGACAACTTAACCCCACAGGCGGCTTTCCTCCCTCTGAACATGGAGGAAGAGTTCATCATGGAGCTCTGGAAAAGCATGTCGGTGCTTGAAGACGTCGGTGGGCTAGAGAGGCGTCCGACCACCAGATTGGTGATCCCCGCATCTTCCGAGGGTGGTTCCGCTTCCGGCCCGAGCCAAAGAGCTGAAGAAATAGGCAAGGGTAAAGAGATCGCTGAACCTTTCGACCGGAAGAGGAAGGGGAGACGTGCTGATGGAAGCTCCGCGAGGCCAGCCTCATCCGCCTCAGTCCCTTCTCTTTTGGCACGGGAGGTCTTCGACGGTGACACTAACTCAACCATCGGCGTCTCCCAAAACGACATCTCCGACCAGGTGACTCTAGCACCAGGGCCAGCTAAGGGCTCTAGGTCCGAGTGTCCTTCTCAGTCGGGGAGGGCCCCAACAAAGACGTCACTGATGGTGGCAGCAAGCTTCGAAGAGCCTTACGGAGTTACTACACCAGTTGCGACTGGGTTGGGGTCTGAGCGTCCGACGAAGAGGTTCCGCGCTAGCTGGAGCGGAAGCCTTCCGAGGTAATTTGCTTTTTTATCTCAGTTTGTTATTTTTTTGTAACCATAATTTGAGTTTCTTTGCCCTTCATCGACAGGGTATCCAAAAAAGGGGCTGAAGCTTCGGTTCCTGTGACAGCAGCTGATGCTATGCAGGCAGAGGCTTCGGCTCCAATTCCAGCACTGCCCCAGGTGGTGGCTGAGGTCGCGGCAGCTCCGGCGTCAGCTGTCGTGGTTCTTGACCTCGACTCATCTCCCGAGGATCATGTGGCAGTGCTGGAGCATGGGAATCCAAATGTACCAGCGGCACCAGCTCTGGAGGTTGAAGCTCCAGTTTTGGATGTTGCGATGATGGACGCTCCGGCCTTAGAGCCGGAAGTAGCTGAAGTTCCAGCCCTTGAGCTGGATGTTATTGAAACTCCGGTGACGGAGCTGGAAGTTCTTGAAGTCCCGGTGCCTGAGCCAGTTAACTTGGAGGTTCCAGCACCCAAACCGGTGGAGGACGAAGCGCTGGGGTCTGAACCAGCAGTGGATGAAGCACCAGCGTCAGAGCTAGAGATGGCCTCAGCTCCGGCTGGGTCTTTACTGCCTGCACCGGAGGTGGTAGTTCCAGAGGTACCCGCTCCTGAGCCAGGGTGAGAAGACGGAGCAGCCAGTACTCTACCTGAGGGGCCAGTTGGTGATGACCTGGCGGCGGGACCTTCGGGGCTGACTCTGGACGTAGAAACTCCCATTGCAGGACCTACCTTGGCGACGATCGAGGCACTACCGCAGAGCAGCCCTAGTGCAGAGGAAGCTCAGGGGACCGCTCTTGTAGAGTGGGACCCAATTTTTGTTTTGGAGAACCCACTGGAGTCAGCGGAGAGGACCCCAATAGGTCTGGAGCCAATCCCCCTGCCGCTATCCATCGACAATGCTTGCTCCAGCCTTCGTTAGGTCCAGCTTGCATTTTATCACGACAGCAAGTCCCTCGAGGTGGATCGCCAAACTCTTAGGATGTGGCGCAACTGACTCCAATTCAAGACCAAGCTGGTGCAAACAAGGCTGGCCGACGACAAGGAATCGGTCAAGAGGGAGAAGGCCCGGATGGAGTACTGGGGCTAGCTATTAGATGAATGGGAAAGCATGGTGTGATCCCTCGACAATCAGTCCTGGGCTATATATGAACAAGCCCTGGCTGATAATGAGGCAGCGAATGATCGCCAGGAGAACCCCAATTCCATCCACAAATGCCTCGTCCAGTGCCTAGAGGGTCTTGACGAGCGAGAGAAAAAGCTCGAAGAGGAAGAGCAAAAACTCCTGGAGCTGAATGACCTTGTGAAGAGGGAGGAGGAGCTCGCCCAAAGGTTGGCTCTGAGTGACAAGAGCCTTGCAGAGCGCACCAAAAAGCTGGAGGAGCTCTGCAAGAGCGAGGAGGAGAAGGCCTGGCAGCGGGGACAGGACCTTCCCAAAAGGGAGGTCGAAGTCGCTGCCAGGGAGAAGAAGGTGCGAGGCCGGGAGAAAGACCTTGTTGACTGCTGGAACCAGATTCACGTATGAGAGAAGGGGCTTGCCGACCTTGAAAAGCAAGTTCCTGAGAGTATTCAGCAGCACGCCAAGGAGGTCGAGCGACTTGCCCAGGAGGGTTCGGAGCTTGAGGCGGCCCGGGGGTCTTTGGAAGAAATTCGGGGCTCAAGGGCTGCAAAGTCCCAACAAGTATGGGACTTCTTCGGCAAAGCCAATGTCGCACTGACGCCTCTGGGATTTAGTCCCATGCATCCGGACAATTCGGGGACGGAGCTGGACCATGCATTGGAAGCGCTGAGCTCAGGTTGCAAAAAACTCGGCGCAATGGGCGATGTCATCTCGGTTTTGTTGGAAACTGAATGAAAATCCCTGGCAAAGAACGTCGCAGAATACATGCTGACGTTCTACACAAGCCTGGATCCTCACTTCCCACTGAACCCGGCGCTTGAAGGTCCCATCGACGGAGAGGGAGACGCCGCTAAGACCAGAGTGTCGAAGGTTGCCCAAAAGGTCGCCTCGTTCTTCCATAGAACATAGGACTTTCTCCTTTTAGCTCCCACTTGGATCTTCTCTTCTTTTCTCCAATTTTGTAATCTCTTGTCTTCAGATGAATGAAATCCAAAAAAATTTATGAATCTCATTTTTTGTCTTCAACCTTTGTCTTACTCGGCCCCCTGGTAGATGTACAAAATTTTATTGCGAACATGTACCAAAAGGATGTAGCATTTGTTGAAGACTTGAGTGCTTTGAACTTGTAGAGTATAGGTCCGAAGTTTTGTTGCGTCGATAGCAGGGGCCCCCTGTGGTTGTCGGAACTTAGTAGCACCGGCAGCGACCACCGTCAACACGTAGAGCATCGACGATCGGCCCTCTGGGGTTGTCGGAGCTTAGTAGCTCCGACATTGTTCATCATAATCATGAGATTTTTATTTTTCCTGCACACTGAAGTCAAGAAAAATAGTAAAATTGATTTCTTGTCTATAACTCATTTGCGACTAACTATTCTTATATGAAATTTCAGATCGACAGCGATTGTATATAGAATCAAGCGCATTTCCTTATTTTCTCCAGGTCCAGTAGCTTTCTGGAACCACCTTACTTAGGCCTACCGGGGTGTATGTAGAGTGGCGTACTTAGGGTGCAGGACCAGACTAAGCCGATAGCACACTCCGGACCTAGATTGGCTTGGCGTTCAGGCAAGTAGCCCATTCAACAATGTTAAGACTAGAAAAAATTAACAATGCAACTCGAATTATATATGAATTGTTCGAGCTAAATTTCTTAAGAATTGCACAACTTTGTTATAGACAAGAAAGAGGAAAATAAAAAATAAATGAGCATGTACAAAATAAATGCACGTGGAGTCTGTTTTCACATAATAATGCCTTCCATTATAGGTTTGTGATACAGGGGAGACAAGTACACTCTTAGGGTATGGAACCAAGCTAAGTGTGTTACATTTCTTGTTCGACCCAGGGTAGCTAGCTACACTTTTAGTTCTGAGACTATGTCAAGTGGTGCTCGAACTTTGCGGACCTTCTTGGAAAGGTTCGGCTGTCCTCCCAGAGGAGCTACCCGTCTCTGTATAATGACGCTATAAGATACATCATATGTAACTATAGAGTCGCCTCCGTGATATTAAGCGTAAAACTTACGGAGGTGCTCAATGTTCCAAGGATTACGGAGCGGTGTCCCATCCACGGTTGCCAAGCGAACGCATCTGGGACGGGATACTTTGATCACTCAAAAGGGTCCTTCCCAGCTGGGAGAAAGTTTCTTTAACCCTTCTTGAGTTTGTATTGTCCGTAGCACCATATCGCCTTCCTCGAGCTGTCGGCTATGTACATGCCTTTGGTGATAACGCCAGAGCGCTTGGCGGTATCGTGCATTTTGAGCAGCTGCTCGGCACCTTCCCTCTTTGATGAGGTCAAGGTCTTCACGCCGGAGCTAGTCCTGCGTGGCTGCGTCGAAGGTCCAGACTCAGAGCGACCCCAAGGTGATTTCCGGAGGAAGGACTGCTTTAGATCCGTACACCGGGAAGAAGGGTGTCTCTCCGGTTGACCAGTTTGGGGTTCTCCTGTTCGCCCACAAGGTGGGGGGAAGCTCTTCAATCAAGTTGGCTCCATGTTTTTTCAGGCGCTCATATGTGCGCATCTTGAGTCCTTTTAGAATTTCTGCATTTGCTCTTTCAGCTTGGCCATTGCTTGCCGGGTGAGCCATAGAAGCATAGCAGACTTGAATATCGAGGTCTTCGCAATATCCTTGGAATGCAGAACTTGTGAACTGGGTCCCGTTGTCAGTTACGATCTTGTTTGGGACTCCAAATATGCATACTATGGACTGCAAGAACTTGGTAGCTGATTGGTTGTTTATTGTCACAGCTAGAGTTGCTTCCGGCCACTTGGTGAACTTGTTGATGGCGACATACAGGTACTTGTAACCTCTGACGGCTTTTGGAAACGGTCCCAACATATCCATACCCCACACATCGAATGGCCATGTCAGAGGTATCATTTGTAGTGGTTGAGCTGGTGTGTGAATTTGCTTCGGATGGAACTCCATGCTTCACATTTCTTCGCTAGATCGGTTGCATCCTGGAGTGTTGTAGGCCAGTAAAAACCATGCCGAAAGGCTTTACCAACCAATGTGCGGGAATACGTGTGGTTCCAACACTCGCCCCCTTGGATTTCCACGAGGAGCTCGTGACCTTCTTCCCATGTAATGCACCGCATTAGGACGATGTTGGCACCACGCCAGTAGAGATCCCCTTCCACCAGTGTGTATCTTTTAGCCAATCTGACTATTTGGTCAGTAGATACATTGTCTTCAGGAAGTATATTGTCTTTCAACTAGCTCCGAATCTCCGAGATCCATGCATCGGAGCTAACTTGAGCTTCTGAGTCTTGCGTGCTGGGTTGCTCGGAGCTTCCTGCAGCACCTACGAACCTTGATGGACGCCATGGTAAGAGGGGCATCGGGACCGCTAGCTTCGAGGTGCTGGTCTTGCCCCCTTGGCTCAGTTTGGCAGGCTGAGCTGTTGGTCGTGACAATCTCCAGACGAAGGTTCCGTTGGAAGCCGGAGCTCCGGTTGAAGCTTTCGTCGAGAGTTCGTCAGCTTCAGCGTTGTTGAGACGCTGGACATGGCAAAGATCCAGGACTTCGATGTCCTTCTGAAGCCTCTGGACTTCAAGAAGATAAGCAACTAATTGAGAATTGTTACAGGAACATTCACCTTTCACTCGCTTGATGATGAGCTGTGAATCTCCCTTCACCAACAGCTGTTTGACACCATAAGATAGTGCCACCTTGGGTCCATAGATGAGGTCTTCATACTCGCCATATTATTTTTCGCCTTGAAGTCAAGGTGAACCATGTATTTGACCTTCTCCTCGGTCGGAGCAAGGAGAAGGATTCTAGCTCCAGCCCCCTGCTTCTGCATGGAGACGTCAAAGTAAAGAGTCCGGTGAGGCTCAGTGAAGACCGGAACCTTAGGTTCCGGTTTCTGCTCACTGGGCCCCCAAGATTTGATGGAGAGGGGGTCCATTCTGCCACAAAGTCTGCCAATGCTTGACTCTTGATCGCTTGTATTAGGACGAATTCAAGATCGAACTCGGCCAATTCCGCTGCCCACTTTGCAATGTTCCCAGTAGAGTTGGGGTTATGTAAGATTGCACGCAGTGGATAAGAGGTTACCACTATAATCTTGTGAGCTTGGAAGTAGTGACGAAGCTTCCGGGAGGCGATAAGAACTGCGTAGAGCAGCTTATGCACCTCTAGGTATCAAGTCTTTGCATTGTGAAGTACTTCTCTTATGAAGTACACTGGGCGCTGAAATATCTGGAACCTCCCGGAGGAGCCCGGAGCTTCCTCCTCATCAACCCAGACCCTCCTGGAGGGGTCCGGACCTTTTTTGAGGACCTCCCAGTTCTTGCTAGAGGAACCCAAAGCTTCTTCTAAAGTGACCCGGACCCTCGCGGAAGGATTCAGATCTTCTTGTTCAGCAGCAGTAACTCCTTCATTTGAAGGAGAGTGATCCTCTGACTTCTGACCTTGAGGATCCAAGTTTGGGTGCTGGGACACAAACTCGCCTTCAGGTAGCTCCGGACCTTTCCGGAGGGGTCTGAATTCTTGAACTGGGATGGTTCTGGTCTTTCCGCAACCATGACCATGCTGACAACTTCGTCAGTTGCTGAAATGTAAAGTAGAAGTGGCTCACCAGGATTCGAAGCTACCAAAGTTGGTTGAGTGGTGAGGAGCTGCTTCAGCTCTTGGAATGCCTTTTCTGCTTCTTCAGACCATTCGGATGGTCCAAACTTCCGCAATAGTTTGAAGAAGGGTTGCGCCCGTTCCGCCAGTCTTGAGATGAACCGACTAAGGGTAGCTAGACACCCAGTCAGCTTTTTGACATCCTTGATGTGAGCTGGTGGCTGCATATCTTCAATAGCTTTAATCTTCAATGGATTCGCTTCTATTCCTCGGTGGTTCACCAAGAATACAAGAAGCTTTCCGGAGGTAACTCCAAAGACACACTTGTCTGGGTTTAGCTCTGTGTGTGTGATTCGCAACTTGTCGAAGACAGCTTGCACGGTGTCAAGAAATGACTTGACAACGATATCATCGACGTACACGTCCACTACATCTCTAATGAGCTCTTCAAAAGTTTTGTACATAGCTCGCACAAACGTTGAAGCAGCGTTTTTGAGACCGAATGACATGGCAGTGTAACAATATAATCCATCTACTGTGATGAAGGCAGTTTGCTCTTCATCTTCCCTAGACATTCTGATTTGATGATACCAAGAATATGGGTCTAGGAAACACAATAATTCACACCCGGAGGTGGAATCCACTATCTGATCTGTTCTAGGTAGTGAAAATGGATCCTTTGGGCATGCCTTATTCAGTGTTGTGTAGTCAATACACATCCGAATCTTCTCGCCGGCCTTGGGTACAACGATTGGGTTTGCCAGCCATTTTGGGTGGAAGACATCCCGGATGAATCCAGCTTTGAGCAACTTCTTCACTTCTTGACGTATGAAGTTCTGTCGCTCTACTGATTGCTTTTGAGGCTTCTGATGTACAGGCCGAGCGTCAGGATAAATCTTCAGATTGTGCTCAATCACCTCCCTAAGGATTCCACGCATTTGTGATGGTTGTCAGGCAAACACGTCGACATTAGCCCAGAGGAAAGTGATGAGCGCGAGTTCCCATTTGTCGTTCAGGCCTTCCGATATACGGGTGGTGTGAGCAGCGTCGGAACCAATTTGGACAACGTTGACGGGAACGTCGGTGTCGCCGCTTGGTTGCACACTTGGTGCAGAAGTTGAGCCTCGATGACGAATGCTCGCGAGCTTCGAAGCTTGCTCCTTTCCAGATTATTCCTCCTGCGTTGTAGCAAGCGCGTGGAGTTCCTCCAGAGTCGTAACTCCGGCGGTGCGATCTTCGCGGATCCGAAGAACGCCTGAGGGTGTTGGTATGTTCAACACCAAGTAGCCATAATGAGCAGCAGCCATGAATTTGTATAAAGTTGGCCCGCCCAAGATAGCGTTGAATGACAAGTTGATCTATGCCATATCGAAGACCAACTTCTTAGTCCTGTAGTTCTCCAGAGTTCCGAAGGTCACCTGGAGAGTAATGGCACTGAGTGGGGCTACGGCTGTGACGCCCGGTTCCGAAAATGAACCAAGCTAACGCATATGTGTGCCCAGGATGTTCAACACACATACACGAGTGATTCACAAATGATAAACAGATAATTACCACAGCTCAAATTATTAAATAAGTACTCTTATTACATAATTCATTAAATCCTCGAATACAAGCTCTAATGAATATTAATGATAAGTTCAACTAATGCTGCGGAAATAAACTAATTAAACAACTAAGCAAACTAAGCAGAAGGGATAGCGCAGCTGACGGTAGACACGACCTAGATCTCCACATTAACGCCATTAAACTCACAATTCTGACCTGCAACTGTTGGGTGGGATTGCAAGAGTGAGTGCATGTCGTACTCAGCAAGTGTGGAAAGTATGACATGCGGCTTATTCAAATGACGAATGTAATAATGGCTAAGTGCTGAAAAGTACAGTAAAACATTTGAAAAGCATTATACTATGTCAATGTGAAACAATCCCATCATAACCATCATATTAACAAAATAAAAACCATATCCAATTATTGCCAACATCATCATTATCCATGTCAAATTACCATAACTCAAATTCATATCCGAGACCATAATCCATAAACCATAACCATTACCAACTCATGACCATAAACCAATCATAACCATTACCAGACCATAACCATAACCATCCCAAATCCCAATTCCAACTCTAATCATGTAGGTCATCCAGGCGCTCATAACCGGGAGCACGGCTATCATGATAGTTTTTAACACTCTGGAGAGGTTGTACCACTTTACCCACACGTTTGTGATTTCATCACCTTTCGATGACTAAGAAACCTCCATTATGCCATCTCACACTTCCGTAGGTGTGTGGCCAAGAGATCACAAAATAGCCTTTCAAAAGGGACTACTAGTATGTACGGGCCCACTAAAGTTTCACCGGCAGACTTGAATCTCTATTCTCCCACCCACGGGCCCCCTCGTGTGCCCTGCGGATCCCAGGGCAGTCCTCCTCGACTCCCATTCCCCGCGCCATCCAATAGTCCATACAATACTAGCAGCGCTCCTAATTATTCAGCTACGCCGCACCCATACTTGGCCTTGTGGTGGCACTGTTGACTTGGCATATTCTCGCATGAACCGGTCCTTAGATCTAAAGCAAGCAAACGACCATAACAACCAACCCATCCACATAACCATGCTTGCTTAGATCACCCATCATATTGACCAGTTCACATTGACCAGAATATCATTGATGCACAATTAAATGTGTAGTGTTGTTTGCCATCCCAATTAATTAAGCGAAGCAAAAAGTAAAAACCCTTCCCGACTCTCTACCATAATTTCCAGGTGACAAGGGTGGTCAAACAAAACTAGTAAACTTCCTACCATAGGATTCCCATCAATTTGACACAAGCATGCAAGTTCGCAACAAAATATTTAATAAAACAGGATCAATATGCTTCAAGGACACTTGCCTTGCTCCAATGGATGGGGTTGCTCAAGCGCTTCGAAGTCTTGGTTCTGAAAATCCTCGTACACAACCTCTTGAGCACTTCCCTCTACTCGTGATCACACATACAAGAATATACATACAAATCAACGTGATGCACACACATTAATCAACATGCGATGAGATGCATGCATGCAAGGTACAATAATTAATTAACTACGGTTGTTTATTAATTAGATGCAACTAATTCATACGTGTTCATATGAGTTTACGGGGGTTTTAGAGTGGATTAGTGCTGCTGAAAATAAAATTATGGTGCAACTAAAATCAATTTATGTCTATTAGATCTAATGCGTCGCTAAAATTCGCATCGGGAACATGGCCTACCATAGATGCGATGGCTTCGATGATCGCGAGATGGGGACAATGCGTAGACGAAGTAGATGCGTCCTCCGGCGGCACGACGACGGTGGCGCGATGTCGACGACGATCTCCGGCGAACGGTGGAGCCCTCCTCTTTTTCTTCCTCTTCTTCCCCTTCTTTTTCTCCTTTTTCTTCCCTGGGCGCAGCTCTCTGGTCCCTGGTATTTTCCCGGCGGCTAAGATTTTTCCTGGGCGTTTCTGGCGTCGAGATCGTGAGCTTAGGTCCCTTTTTATAGGGGCGGCGGAACAGGCGACGCGGGGGAATCGGTTCCGGAGCCGGCGGGATCGGGGGTCCACGCGGAGTCGGTTGGGAGCGGCGAAATCCGCGCGGGACGCGTACGCGGGATGGAGCGGGATCGGGGCTCGGGGCGAGGTCGGCGCGCGAGAGGCCGTTCGGCCGGTTGGGACGCGGGGCTGCGGGGAGGGGCCCAGCGCGGGGTCCAGGGGGCGGCGCGGCGTCGCGTCAGCGGGGGGGACAGCGCGTGGAGGCGGGGTGCTGCGGGGCGCAGGCGGCAGGGTGGGCCAGGCAGCGGGGCGCAGCGCGCGCTGCGCGCTGCAGGAGGCAGGCACAGCGTGGGAGGGCGGCTTGCGCGGCAATCGGGGTGGGGCCGGGCGGATTGGGGCGGGAGCGCGCGAGCGTGGCCGGCTGGCGCCTGGCGGCTGCAGTAGGGTGGGGCCCGTGCCGGGCGGCGGGGCGCGTGCCCAGCGGGGGTCGGGGCCGGCTGGCTGGGCTGGCTCGGCCGCCTGGCCAGCGGTCCCCTTTTGGTTTTTTTTTCTTTCTTTTTTTGAAACATATTACAATTTATTTATTTATTTCTTTTTATATATTATTATTATTTTATATTTATTATTTATATTATTTTTTTGTATATATATAATTGCTATAGATATATTTATATATATTTTTATTATTATTATTTTTATACTTATTCCCTATTACAGGTTTTAGGATATAATTATTATTTTCTATTTCTTCTTTTGCTACATACACTTGTATATATATGTTCCATCTTTTATGTTTTATTATTTTCCTTTTATCCCACTAATGTTTAATGCATGATCATGTATGCAATGCAGGATGCGAAAATTCAGGGTGTTACAATTCTACCCCCCCCCCCCCCCTTAAAGTGAATCTCGCCCTCGAGATTCGATAGCGTGGAGAAAAGGTGAGGGAATTCTGCCTTCAGGTCTTCTTCATGTTCCCATGTAGCTTCGGTTTCCGTATGGTGTTTCCATTGCACTTTGCACCAACGGATCATCTTATTCCTTGTGAATCCAAAGCAATGAGTTTGGCGGAGAAGTCTACCCCCCTTATTCTAAGGCTTATTTTTGGACATACTATATTTGTCCTCATCTCTCCTCCAGGAGACTTAACCAATAGAGTAAACTTCATATGAGAGATGGGAAAACTATACTTGGCAACATACTTCGATGCAATGAATGAATGTGATGCTCCAGAATCAAATAACATAGTCGCGGGGTCGAAGTTAGCAAGAAACATACCAATGACCACGTCATCCGCTTGTTGAGCATCCTCCGTAGAGACATGATTCACGTTGCCACGAGCAAAATGCTGCTGTCCACGGCTTCCGTGTGGCTGTCCTCCATTAGGTCTTGGGTTTTGCCTTGGCGCATTGCTTCTTTGACCAAGGCCTGACTTAGGACATTGATTCGCAAAGTGTCCAGCTTCTCCACAAGTATAGCACCTCTTAACTCCAGCAGAATTGTTGGGACGAGCCTGGTTTTGAATATTGGCTGCAGGAAAATCAGCACGAGGCGCATAAGGCATTGCTTGCGTAACAGGGCACTGCTGCACAAACTGAGTTGGGTGTGGTGCATAACCAGGGCGCTGAGCAGGAATAGAGGAGCTGTAATGAGGCGCATTGGATGGTGCATGGCGAGGGTGCACATTACTTCCTTGTTGCTGTCCTTGATATGGCGCCTTCCTCTTGATTTCTTGCTCCATCTCACGGATCTTGTTTTCAACCACAATTGCTTTGTCCACAAGCTTTTGGAAATTTGCATAGTCACAATTGAGCAATTGTACTTGGATCTCATTGTTCAAGCCCCTCATGAACAAGTATTGCTTCCGGCTGTCCCGGCTAACATCCTCAGGCGCATATCTTGAGAGTTGAGTGAACTTATTGAGATATTGACTCACGCTTGATCTTCCTTGCCTTAAGTTCTCAAATTCTTGCCTCTTCAAGATCATAACACCTTCCGGCACATAATGAGAACGGAAGTTCTCCTTGAATTCCGCCCAAGTGATCCTCTCTTGATTCTCATGAGCATTGCAATAAGCATCCCACCAATCTGCAGCTGCTCCAACGAGTTGATGAGAAACAAATAGGACCTTCTCCCTATCAGTGCACTGGACAATAGCTAGCTTCTTCTCCACGGACTTGAGCCAATCATCCACATCCATAGGGTCGGCAGCTTGAGCAAAGGTTGGCGGTGTAGTCCTCATAAACTCTCCCAATCGGTTATGAGGAGGCGGGGATGGCGGTGGAGGCATGTGGGGCTGATTGTTGATATTGCCAGCCTGCAGCTGTCCCATGGTCTGTATCATGGTCTGCATGAGCTGGTTTTGCATAGCCAATAGTTGCTCAATGTTGATAGCTCCATGAGCAGGTCCTTGTCCGATGTTGTTCTGAGGCACTCCATGGTTCTCCTCCTCATCATTGACATCCCTCTGATTGCGAGTCCTCACCATCTAGAGAAAAGCAATAGGTAAGAATTTAGAAACGTCTCCAACTATATGCATCAAGGGATATGAAGCTGAACAGCTAGCTACACTAGCCTAGGTGGACATGGCAATGCTAAAGCATCCCAAAATCCTCTATTAAACGCACAAGCAAACAATATATATATAGCAAACAACACTCCAAGCAAAAATACATCGATTCCTGAGTGCTCCTATGTGCTCTAAAGTGTCCATTCTATCTAGGCTGCGTCCTACGGTCAACCTGTGGCTCTGATACCAATCTGTGACGCCCGGTTCCGAAAATGAACCAAGCTAACGCATATGTGTGCCCAGGATGTTCAACACACATACACGAGTGATTCACAAATGATAAACAGATAATTACCACAGCTCAAATTATTAAATAAGTACTCTTATTACATAATTCATTAAATCCTCGAATACAAGCTCTAATGAATATTAATGATAAGTTCAACTAATGCTGCGGAAATAAACTAATTAAACAACTAAGCAAACTAAGCAGAAGGGATAGCGCAGCTGACGGTAGACACGACCTAGATCTCCACATTAACGCCATTAAACTCACAATTCTGACCTGCAACTGTTGGGGGGGGATTGCAAGAGTGAGTGCATGTCGTACTCAGCAAGTGTGGAAAGTATGACATGTGGCTTATTCAAATGACGAATGTAATAATGGCTAAGTGCTGAAAAGTACAGTAAAACATTTGAAAAGCATTATACTATGTCTATGTGAAACAATCCCATCATAACCATCATATTAACAAAAAATAAACCATATCCAATTATTGCCAACATCATCATTATCCATGTCCAATTACCATAACTCAAATTCATATCCGAGACCATAATCCATAAACCATAACCATTAGCAACCCATGACCATAAACCAATCATAACCTATTACCAGACCATAACCATAACCATCCCAAATCCCAATTCCAACTCTAATCATGTAGGTCATCCAGGCGCTCATAACCGGGAGCACGGCTATCATGATAGTTTTTAACACTCTGCAGAGGTTGTACCACTTTACCCACACGTTTGTTATTTCATCACCTTTCGATGACTAAGAAACCTCCATTATGCCATCTCACACTTCCGTAGGTGTGTGGCCAAGAGATCACAAAATAGCCTTTCAAAAGGGACTACTAGTATGTACGGGCCCACTAAGGTTTCACCGGCAGGCTTGAATCTCTATTCTCCCACCCACGGGCCCCCTCGTGTGCCCTGCGGATCCCAGGGCAGTCCTCCTCGACTCCCATTCCCCGCGCCATCCAACGGTCCATACAATACTAGCAGCGCTCCTAATTATTCAGCTACGCCACACCCATACTTGGCCTTGTGGTGGCACTGTTGACCTGGCATATTCTCGCATGAACCGGTCCTTAGATCTAAAGCAAGCAAACCACCATAACAACCAACCCATCCACATAACCATGCTTGCTTAGATCACCCATCATATTGACCAGTTCACATTGACCAGAATATCATTGATGCACAATTAAATGTGTAGTGTTGTTTGCCATCCCAATTAATTAAGCGAAGCAAAAAGTAAAAACCCTTCCCGACTCTCTACCATAATTTCCAGGTGACAAGGGTGGTCAAACAAAACTACTAAACTTCGTACCATAGGATTCCCATCAATTTGACACAAGCATGCAAGTTCGCAACAAAACATTTAATAAAACAGGATCAATATGCTTCAAGGACACTTGCCTTGCTCCGACGGATGGGGTTGCTCAAGCGCTTCAAAGTCTTGGTTCTGAAAATCCTTGTACACGACCTCTTGAGCACTTCCCTCTACTCGTGATCACACATACAAGAATATACATACAAATCAACGTGATGCACACACATTAATCAACATGCGATGAGATGCATGCATGCAAGGTACAATAATTAATTAACTACGGTTGTTTATTAATTAGAGCAACTAATTCATACGTGTTCATATGAGTTTACGGGGGTTTTAGAGTGGATTAGTGCTGCTGAAAATAAAATTATGGTGCAACTAAAATCAATTTATGTCTATTAGATTTAATGCGTCGCTAAAATTCGCATCGGGAACATGGCCTAACGTAGATGCGATGGCTTCGATGATCGCGGAATGGGGACAATGCGTAGACGAAGTAGATGCGTCCTCCGGCGGCACGACGACGGCGGCGCGATGTCGACGACGATCTCCGGCGAACGGTGGAGCCCTCCTCTTTTTCTTCCTCTTCTTCCCCTTCTTTTTCTCCTTTTTCTTCCCTGGGCGCAGCTCTCTGGTCCCTGGTATTTTCCCGGCGGCTAGGTTTTTCCTGGGCGTTTCTGGCGTCGAGATCGTGAGCTTAGGTCCCTTTTTATAGGGTCCGCGGAACAGGCGACGTGAGGGAATCGGTTCTGGAGCCGGCGGGATCGGGGGTCCACGCGGAGTCGGTTGGGAGCGGCGAAATCCGCGCGGGACGCGTACGCGGGAGGGAGCGGGATCGGGGCTCGGGGCGAGGTCGGCGCGCGAGAGGCCGTTCGGCCAGTTGGGACGCGGGGCTGCAGGGAGGGGCCCAGCGTGGGGTCCAGGGGGCGGCGCGGCGTCGCGTCAGCGGGGGGGGGGGGGGGGGGGGGCGGGACAGCGCGTGGAGGCGGGGTGCTGCGGGGCGCAGGCGGCGGGGTGGGCCAGGCGGCGGGGCGCAGCGCGCGCTGCGCGCTGCAGGCGGCAGGCGCAGCGTGGGAGGGCGGCTTGCGCGGGAATCGGGGTGGGGCCGGGCGGATTCGGGCGGGAGCGCGCGAGCGTGGCCGGCTGGCGCCTGGCGGCTGCAGCGGGGTGGGGCCCGTGCCGGGCGGCGGGGCGCGTGCCCAGCGGGGGTCGGGGCCGGCTGGCTGGGCTGGCTCGACCGCCTGGCTAGCGGTCCCTTTTTTCTTTTTTTTGAAACATATTACTATTTATTTATTTATTTCTTTTTATATATTATTATTATTTTATATTTATTTTTTATATTATTTTTTTATATATATAATTGCTATAGATATATTTATATATATTTTTATTATTATTATTTTTATACTTATTCCATATTACAGGTTTTAGGATATAATTATTATTTTCTATTTCTTCTTTTGCTACATACACTTGTATATATATGCTCCATCTTTTATGTTTTATTATTTTCCTTTTATCCCACTAATGTTTAATGCATGATCATGTATGCAATGCAGGATGCGAAAATTTAGGGTGTTACAATGGCTCTCAGAACTACTCCTGAGAAAGGTCGGGAGGGGTGAAGATCCGAAGGTCGGATCTGAAGCTTGATGAAGGCTTCGAAGCTTATGAGGTTCAGCCCCGAACCTTCGTCCACCATTACGTGGTGGAGCTGGATGTTATTGATGGTCAGAGATATCATCAATGGAAGTTGGCTAGCTCCGATCATATTTCGAGGGTAGTCCGAATCATCAAAGGTGATGGCAGTATCCATCCACTTCCGATGAGCCTCCACCCTGGCGGTGGGAGCTACAGAGGCCATGTCCCACCGCATTGTCTTGAGGACACGGCGGGAAGTGATGTCCCACGAACCACCAAAGATGGTGTTCATTGTCTTCCGAAGCTCGTTGTCAGATACATCAGAGTCTTCGTCAACAGAGGTGTAAATAGCCTTCAAGACATTTTTGGGGTCCTGAAAGCCTAACTCCTCTTCAACCGGAGCTTCGTCAACTTTTTGTTTTCCTTCTCTTTGACGGAAAGGAGCTTCTTCCCAGCGCTTCTTGTAACGCTCAGCAAGGTTTCGGACCTCTCTGCGGTCTTCCAGGTTGTGCTTGTCCGTCTTGTGTATGGGATACCACATCTTGGAGATGCCACCTTCTTCAGACGACGGCCGAGGTCGTTTCTCAGGGCGTGGCCCCCGACCACCCGGAGCTGCAGCAGCTGCAGCAGTAGGTGTGCCGGCCGATGGCTTCTTCTTGCCGTTGGACTTTTTCTTCTTCTTGCCACTCTTGGAGGTAATAGCTTCACTCTTGGAGGACTTTTTGTTGGCTTCCAGAGGTTGTTTGGACTGCATTTCACGGCCCCCCGCAGCCTTCGCACACTTGTCTGCCAAGCTGAAGAGATCCGTGACGCTAGTGACTTCCTTGGTCGCTAGCTTCCCCATCATTTTCTTATCTCGAATGCCCTGTCTGAATGCTACAATAACAGAAGCGCTTGATATAGTAGGAATGGTATTCCGTAACTGGGAGAACCTCTGGATGAAAGATCGCAAGGACTCTCCCCTTTTTGCTTGACAGCAATAGGATCCAGTTTTGTGCCTGGACGGGTGTATGAGCTCCTGAAACTGGCGGTGAACTATTGGCACAACTCCGCCCAACTATTGATGGAGCCTAGCGCAAGGCTCATGAACTAAGACCTGGCGGTCCCATTCAAAGACACAGGGAAATAATTAGCCACCACGGCATCATTTCCCCCAGCCGGAAGGATAGCGGTGGAGTAGATTTGAAGAAATTCGACGGGGTTGACAGTCCCGTCAAATTTCTCCGGCATGTGAGGCCAAAACTTTTGTGGCCATCTCACCATGTGTAGGTGCATGGCCAAGGCAGAACAACCTACTCCCTCAGGAGCAGGACTGCTCCGAGCCTCTCGCCTCTCACGAGCATGCTCGATGTGGACGCGGCCGTTCTGTTGCCTGTAGCGATGATCGAGCTCTGCTCGGAGGTCGTGAGTCGAAAGCCTTGTTACCGTGTGAGTACATCGCGCCCGGAAAGGCAGCGACATCACCTGTTGAGATGCAGCGCGTCTCCTGTGTTGTGAAGCTTGTAGACCGAGTCTACCCGACAAGGTCCGATGCTGTGATGGGGCCCACCCTGAGGGGGAGGACCTTGATTGCTGATGCCATCGGCTGCTGCTGCGACCAGATGATCCACATCAGCTCTCCACTGCTCCATTGCACCCTGTGGTGCTCTTAGAGGTGGTGGACGTTGGAGAAGAGCAAGTGCAGCAATAAGCGCGTGTTCGGGGTTGTTGTTTGTCGATGCAGTGATCAAAGCTGACGCCCCATCTCGATGTCCGGGTTGATTCATCGGAGCGGATGGTGGCGGCGGTGGTATGACTCCTGCTGGGGCTATAGCACCTGCTGGTTGCTGCATGTTGGAGGGATTGCCTCCAGCAGGTTGCTCAGCGTGGTTACCGTTGGATGATCCGGCAGCAGAATTCACCATCTAAGAACCTCATGCATCTCCCCTACCTAGCGCGCTAAATGTCGGATGCTAGTTTCGGCAATTCCCCTGGTACTATTGTTAGTAGTCTGTGGAGTTTCTTAGTTCGGTTAGGGCGCGCGGAGATTCAGAACAAGATTGTGACTTGACACAAGGATTTATGTTGTTCGGGCTGCCTGAGCATAACACTCTACTCCACGGGGATTGTGTGATTGTATTGAGCGAGTTATTTCGCTAAGGTTGGTTGCGATCATCTAGATCAGCCTCTCTGGCATTCGTGCGGTGCAGCCCTTTTATATTACTAAGGGCTGACTGTTACAAAGCTGGCCTGGCCCGACATGTGTCCCTGGCATGCTTAATGACCTAATACACTGTCTAAAGAGTATTGAGTACAATTAATAGTGAGGTAACGTGCCTTCATGGCCGCATTACCCCTATTAAGAACAAGCTGATCGTGTGTCATTAATACGGCATTAATGACACATTATCAGATCTTGTAACTGCCGCTTTAACCATCCTTGAATGTCAGTAATTGTCTTGATCAGCTTGTATTCCTGTTGGCGACTAAGGCCCGAAGGTTTCACACGTGGCAGATCTGAAGCTTTCCCTTGCAGGAGGGCAGGTCCGGGATTACTATACATGTGTCGGTACCGGAGCCCCTCTCTGTCGGGGGCTAGTTATGGGGCCATTGGACACGTGCAATCGCCGGAGCTTCCCTCAGTCGGGAGTTTGGTTCCGGACTTATTTTACACGTGTCAATCCGAGAGACAGCCATATGAGAGGAGCAGGTCCAGCGCAACGTGACATGTGGGACCTGCGAGGGCTTTCATCTCTGATGGGTAGAATTTTCATGAGGTTGTTGAGGTATCGTGGGGTACCCGGTACGTAAGGTACTGACACATTGTCTTTTGGAAAGTCTGACTATCAAGTGCTGGTAGGTTTGGACTCCGCAAAATGAGTTTTGATTCGACATTGGGTTAGCACCAAGATTCTTGATTTCTGGCTACAGTTTGCTCAACTTCGCCAGGTTGTAATCTTGGTTAGTTAGAAATAAACATAGGGGTATTCTATATGGATGAAAATTTCTCGAAGGTCTCTACAACTTTTCTGTTGACCATCAAGGCAGATAAGCTTGATAATCTGTTGAAATTTGGGGTATGTTTAAACTACTCCAGATGACCCTACCATTGTACTAGTCTCTGTATTTTTGCAATAACTCAGTGTAGAAGAATCTTCTGCCTTATTGTGATATATATCTGGAAAAGGTAGAAGCAGATCTACAGTTTTTTTATGTAAAGTTTCTCTTGATTCGAATTGGAAGCGATTCAAATTTCGAGCTCAAAACAGTGAACTGCAGGGCTGCTGTTAAACAAAAGTCAGTTCATCTGTTAAGTTTAAATAGCTCGAGCTTTTTTATCCAGAATAGTGACATGGTTATATATATACATTTCTCGAAAGCTTCGCAAGTCCTCTATCAACTTTGTGTTGCACTCATGACCTAAATCTTGGTGTAGCTGTGTTAAATTCCTATGGTTGCAAACTTGGTTCTGGAAGATCAGAACATCAACAGTTGGCACATAGTTTAGAATTAGCACACTATACCTATGTAACAAATGTTTCATGGCCGAAATATTTTACCTCTGGATTGTTAACTTGATGTTATACAATGTTTATTTTGTCATTACCTCAATATATTGTCATGATATACCTGTATAAATTGTGGAAATCACAACATATACAGGAGAGGTTCTGTCAAAATTTCCAGAAAAGTTGGGTCAAATTTAGACCTGTATAGATTCTATTTCCTGGCTCACCTGGAGCTGTTTGAGTACAATATGGAAAGGTTGTAAAGTGTACTACAACTTTTGTATTCAACCCCACATCTGGTTCTGACGTTTCCTGTATGAAATTTTTCAATTTAAAGAGGAAGGTCAGCTGGAACAGACTGTGCTTACAACTCCAGTTTTAATATTTTCTTAAACTGTTGGGAGTTGAAAACCTTCTCATTGTCCCAGTATATTTTTCACAGATGACTGATTATATAGTATACTTACCAAACAGATGGGTGTTCACGAAGTGTACTCTTCTGAAGGGTTTTCCGGATTTGTTGATAGCAATGCTTCAATGGTTTGGGTATCATGAAATACCGGACTATTGGGGCAAGGAGATCAATGACGGAGGTGTGACAAGATGCGCCATTTATGTCGATGTGCCTGCTGCTCCATTGAATATTGGATGGGATCCTTTCTCCATCCAAGTGCAAGGAATTCAATTGGAAGACACGTGGTGTTATGCCGCAAGTGTTGCCATAATGACGTTTTGCAAACTTCATTACCGTGCTATGGCTGACACTCCATTCGCGCTCTTTCCGGTCGACAGTAGAGCCGGTGATGAGTGGGCATGTCGGATGGTTGCAGCATATGGGCATAATGAAGAAGTACCCAAGATGATTTTAGCGTCATATGCAGCATCAGCGTGTCAAGAGAGCCTTGATCAGCATGCTAGCCTTGGAAAAATGATTAGTGACCTGAAGCAGGCTCTGATTTGAGGGGATCACTTTGAAGGGGCCAATGACTCACTTAGGGCCACAGTTGCTGCCCTAAATTGCCGTCTAAACTTAAGGTAGAATCAGTGGCACCGGGCTGTTAAAGCTCGATCGGAGGCTCGCATAAAAACACAACACGCGGAAAGCACATTGGAAGCGAGTCAACTCGAGGTGCAACTGTTGGATGAACAGATGAGTGAGGTGACTCAAGAAATGGATAAATCCAGAGGGGAGACTCAGCATTGGAAGGCCAGTTGCAAAAATGCACAGAAAGAACTGGAAGACTTGAGGATGTTTCTTCTGCAGGCTGATGTGAAATCTTTAGTTGTCGCGACATCATCAACGGTGGGTGAGGTAGCAACTCTTGCTTCCGCAACCACACCTGTGGCACCAATTTCGAATGACGAAGAAGAATAAGAAGGTCCCGAGGAACTCGAGTACATTGAGTACGACATATTGGAGTGGAATAAGGCAGCACTTCTGCCGTCACGGGGCAACATATAGTTTAATAGTTGCTCGTGTTTATTTTGTGGCCATGTTTGTATCATATTAGGAATAGCAGTAATTATGTTTAAGATGACAAGATGTGTATGACATCTCATGGGGACCAAGTATGGTAGAGATGCACTTCCGTAGGGGGAGTCCATCATTTTGGAGTACACTACTGTAAACTTGGTCATGAGATAATACATCTTGTATAATGTTTGTACTTTATCAATATATATGAATGTTATGCACTTATTCCCTTGTCAATAAGTCATGCTACTGAATAATGAATGGATAAAGGAAAATAAAACACGTGCTGATTTAAAACATTTGGATGCAGAATAGTGCGTACGCGCTCGACACCTGAAATGGGAGGATCAATTCGTGGCCGTGAGGATGAATCTCCGACCCAGGAGACAGCTGCGACACCACAGCAACGAGTTCCTCCACCACCACCTCCTGAACTTCCAGTGAGTCTAGTGGAGGTTCTCGCTGTAGTGCTTGGCTCGCATGACGAGCAAACAGAGTTACTGCAGACTTTGGTCCAGCTTTCATCCCGCCATGGAGGGCGACCAGATGTGGGTCCACGACAGCTTTCTCCGAGTTCATACTCGGACTTCATGTCAACGCACCCGCCGGTCTTCGTGGAGGCCAATGAACCGTTGGAGGCGGACAACTGGCTCTGCTCCATTGAAGGAAAGTTCGGTTTGCTACGAGTAACGAACATCAGAAGACCCTGTTCGCGGCCCAACAATTACAGGGGTCCGCTGGTGCGTGGTTAGCAAATTACCTTGCCGCACGACCAGCCGGCTATGCCGCGAGCTGGGAGGAATTCCGGGAGGCGTTTCGCGTCTATCACATACCTCCCGGTGTTATGAGGAGGAAGCTTCAAGAGTTCTTGGAGCTGAAGCAAGGAGGAATGAGTGCTTACGAGTACTCCAAGATATTCAACCACTTGACCCAATATGCTCAGGACCAAGTGAGTACTGAAGATCAGAAGCGGTAATGCTTCTATTGGGGTTTGAACCCCAAGATGAAGGACAAGTTTGCCTTGTTCAACAGCGGCAGCTTCAACAACATGGTTAATGCCACGATCTTGCAGGAGGATGCTACTAGGGAGCTGTTCTCCGACAAGAAGAAAAGGAGTGCTCCACAGGGCAGCGGAGTGGGTACTCCTCAGAAGTACCGCATAGTGTATCGATCACCATCCGGATAGAGGTGGCAGCTGCCATCACGACCACCGATGTTTCATGGTCGCCCATTCAATAACGTCGGCTTTCGCCTACAACAGCAACAAGGGATGATTCCGCGTGCACCTCTACCTCCACCATGTGCACCGGGATTCCGTCCTCCATTCCGTGCTGGTCAGACACCGTACACGTGTTATACGTGTGGACATACGGGTCACTTCGCCCAGGACTGCCCGCAAAGCGGAGGACAGTCATCATATCAGGGGGCAAACCAACCCAAGAAGCCATCCACCAGAACCGGCAACATCCACCACCTCGCCATCGAGGACGTTCCGGAAGGCGCACCCGTACCCACGGGTACGTTCTCTCTCATTGGTCATCCCGTAGTCATCCTTTTTGACTCTGGCGCTTCCCACAACTTTATTAGCAAGTCTTACATCAGTCAATGCCAGTTGCCTATCTTTTCCACAAAAACCCCATATATGATTTGTTCTCCGGGAGGAAAATTAGTCGCAGATAAGATGGTCCATAGGGTACCTCTTAATCTGGGTGGGAACATATACCCTATCTCTCTCATTATACTAGAGCATCAGAAGTTAGATGTCATTTTAGGAATGGCATGGTTGCAATACAACTGTGCTATTATTGACATCGTTCCCCTGAGGATATATCTAAATTCTCCGCTCCACTCTCCCCAAACTCTCACTCTTGAGAGTAATATCCACGTGACTCCAACTGCTTATAACACTGAAGCCTGTAAACTCGAAGACATTCCAGTAGTATGTGAGTATCCTGACGTTTTTCCCGAAGATCTTCCTGACATGCCACCAAAAAGAGATGTCGAGTTTAAATTGAACTTATATCGGGAACAGTGCCAATCTCGAGAAAGCTGTATAAAAGGGCACCTAAGGAACTTGCAGAACTGAAAGAGCAGCTGAAGGAACTTTTGGACAAGGGTTCCATTCGTCCAAGTTCGTCACCTTGGGACTGTTCTGCATTGTTCGTGGAAAAGAAGGTTAAAACATTGAGACTATGTGTGGACTATTGTCCACTCAATGCTATCACGATCAAGAACAAGTATCCACTACTCGGTATCGATATTATGTTTGATCAATTGGTGGGTGCTCGGGTATTTTCAAAAATGGATCTTCGCTCTGGGTATCATCAAATCAGGATTCGACCAGATGATATACCTAAGACAACATTCTCGATGAGGTATGGATTATATGAGTACCTTGTTATGTCCTTCGGATTGACCAACGCACCGGCCCATTTCATGTATCTCATGAATTCGGTGTTCATGCCGGATTTGGACAAGTTTGTTGTGATCTTCATCGACGACATCCTTGTGTACTCAAAATCCGAGGAAGAACATGCACAACATTTGCACATCGTGCTTCAGCGATTGCGGGACCACAAGTTGTACTCTAAGTTCAGCAAATGTGAGTTCTGGATTAACCAAGTGCCATTTCTAGGGCACATCATCTCTGCCGAATGGATTGCAATTAATCCAAGCAAGATTAAGCAAGTATTCAAATGGGAGTTTCCTATGTCTGTGCATGAAGTTTGAAGTTTCTTGGGTTTAGCAGGATATTATCGTAGGTTCATCCCAAGCTTTTCCAAGATAGCTAAACCAATGACGAAACTTCTGAAGAAAGAAAAGAAATATACATGGATAAAGGAATGTGAGGAAGGTTTTCAAGCATTAGTCATACACCTCACAATAGCTTCAGTATTAGCCCAACCAGACACAACTAGATCCTTTGATGTTTATTGTGATGCATCTGGGATTGGTTTGGGTTGCGTATTAATGCAAGATAGAAGGGTGATCGCTTATGGATCACGGCAGCTTCGGAACCATGAGCAGCATTATCCGACTCATGATCTTGAGCTCGTTGCAGTGGTACTAGCATTAAAGATGTGGAGACACTATCTATGGGGCAACCTAGTACATATCTACACTGATCATGAAAGCTTGAAATACATCTTCACCCAGAAAGATTTGAATATGCGACAATGAAGATTGTTGGAGTTAATCAAAGATTATTAGATTGATATCCACTACCATCACAGAAAGGCACATGTAGTCGCAGATGCGCTAAGTCGCAAGTCCCATATCAATAACCTTTCTATCACCTTGATAGAGGAAGAATAACCGAGTCTCTACTTGGTTCCGTATGGGGCGCTCTACAATCTAGCCCTCATTCCTACCATAAGGGAGAAAATTGTGGCGGCTCAGAAGAAGGGCAAGGGCATATCGCATATTCGCCAACAAATAAAAAAGGGGGAAATGAAGTGTTTCCGAGGTGACGATGATGTACCATCTGGTTCAAAGACCGCATCGTGGTACACTGCAATGTGGGTCTTTGGAAGCTCATTTGTCCAAATATTCTATTCATCTGGGGAGTAACAAATTGTACCAAGACTTGAAGAAGAAATTTTTGTGGACTCGGATGAAGAGGGAAATAGCGAAGTATGTATCCGAATGTGATACGTGTCGGTGAGTGACAGCCGACCATCTAAAGGCAGCCAGACAACTACAACCTTTAAGCATACCAGCCTGGAAATCGGAGGACATCAGCATGGATTTCATTGTTGGATTACCTCTCACTTTTCGCAAGCATGACTCGATTTGGGTGATAGTCGATCGACTCACCAAGTCAGCTCAATATATGCAGAGCTTTATATTGCCAGGATCTTATGCTTACACGGAGTACTCCGCACTATCATATCAGATCGTGGAACCTTGTTTGTTGCTCGATTTTGGGAGCAGCTCCACGCATCTCTGGGTATCAAATTGATTCGAAGCTCAGCTTACCATCCACAAGCTGATGGTCAAACGAAACAAGTAAACCATGTGCTAGAGGATATGCTCTGCGCCCGTGCCATCCACCATGGTAAGAATTGGGATGATCATCTACCATTGGCAGAGTTGTCATACAACAATGGTTATCAGACTTGCATCCAAATGGCACCTTATGAAGCTCTTTATGGCCGGAAGTGCCGCACACCTTTGAACTGGTGTGAATCCGGTGAACGAGTAACAAATGTTATAGACTTGGTAATGGAAGCCGAAGATCGAGTATGAGTTATTCAAGCCAACCTCAAGGCTGCTCAGTCTCGCCAGAAAAGCTATGCGGACAAACGACGTCGACCACTTCACTTTGATATCGGGGATCACATTTACCTTCGTGTATCCCCAATGAAAGGGATTCATCGCTTCAGAGTAAAAGGGAAGCTAGCTCCGCGTTTCATCGGACCATTCACAATAAGTGAGCAATGCGGACCTGTAGCTTATCGGCTAGAGCTGCCGGCATTGCTTTCAGGGGTCCACAATGTTTTTCACATTTCACAATTGAGAAAATGTCTCAAGGTCCTAGCGGAAGTCTGTATGGAGGATTTGGAAGCTCTCCAACCAGATCTTACTTACTCTGAGCATCCAACTCAGATAGTCAATGAGAAGACTCGTAACACAAGAAACCACACCTTTCATTTCTACAAGGTCTTGTGGGGAAACCACACCGCTGATGAAGCAACGTGGGAAAGCGAGGAATATCATAGAACCAACTATCCGGACATGTTAACTTCATATGTTCATTAAATCTTTTCTTTTTATCCTTCCTTTTGCAATCTCGGGACGAGATTCTTTTAAGGGGGGAGTAATGTAAAATCCCACATCTTCCTTCATATGAGGTTCAGTTGTAAGTTGGTTATCAACCCTAATGGAGAACAATTATAGCTAGGGTTATGAACTTGATCTCATCAAATATTTTCTCCCACTCATGCTTAAATTTTATTAACATGAGGAATGGACTTCACCAATAATCTTAGATAAATTTTTTTGACCTCTCTTCAAACTTTGGAATTATTTGAATGGTGGATCCTAGGTCAACTTAATATGCAGTACCCAATATATATTCAAATTAATTACAAATTGAATATGCTACTGTACATTTGGCCCTGTAAAAATTATTCAATTATGAGGCCATAAATTTTTGTATGGTTTACTAATATTCCAAATAAACTTCCTACAAAGTTTCATAAATTTTGAACTCCATTTGCTATTTCATTTGAGACGCTTAGCAAATTCCGACCATATTAGGAATTCAAGTTTTGAATTATGTTCAACTTATTTGAACATCAAGATTTGAACACACCATCATGGTAAGCATCACTTGCTTGACTTATCCTCAAAGTTTCACAATTTTTGGAACTCAGTTGCTACTTAATTTAGTGACACCATGGAATTTCATCCAATTTCAAATTCAAATTTGAAATTCAAATGAAACTTACTCCAAATCGAAATCCAATTGTAGAATCTAATTCCAGATATTTATTTGAGCCTCCCCACAAAAATCTAGAATTTTTGGATCAATTTTGGTAGGAGAATTGAAGTTGCAGAGAGGGGAAGTGGATAAGAGGAGGTGGGACCCTTCGTCAGCCTAACCCACTCGAGTGCAACCCACGGGGTGCTCTGTATCCAGCTCTCCCCGCCGATCGACGCCGGCAGCGCGCGACACTGCAATGCGGCATGCATCCACCGAGCTGCCTGCTTGCTTGCACCGTGGCGCGCTCCCCTCATCCCTTTGTCCCTATAAATACCGCCCCCCCTCTTGGCCGTCGCCGTTGAGCTCCACCTCGGTTAATGCCATTTCTGCCGCCTCTGTTCGATCAAGCTTTTGCCGATGATTGAAGCCGTTTCTCCCCGTGCTGTAAGTAGATAAAAGGCTTGTCCCAGCCTCCTCTACATATTCTATTTGGTCATTGATCGTGACATAGCTTATGCTTGGGATATTTTGAAGTTTTCCCGTCGTCGTCGAGGAAGCCACCGAGAACCTTCACTGTCTCACTATCGAGCGACAATTCTAGGCCATCTCCATCCTCGATCCATTAAGCAAAAAGGTTTGAATTCCTCTCTAGTTTATGCTCACAGAATCTAAGCCTATGACATGAAGTATAGCTCGAGTTCTTGTTCGATAACCGAACGATTTCTCAATAGAATAGCAAGGCTTCACGCTTAAATTCATTTCATTCTCGCAATCATCCTTTAATCTGGTTAGCAGATAGCTTCTGCATTTCCTAACAAAGCTCCCTACCCAAAATCCATGAAAGTTATCAACCGAGCACCTTAGATTTCAAGATTTCGCGGCCGCCGGTTGAAAAACCGTACTTCGCCGTCTAACTCAGCTTTGCCGGCGATGTCACCCCATTCTAACCACCAAATCATCATCTTGGTGCTCCCAGGAACATTCCCGACCTTTTCCGGAGCCTATTATGCCATTTTCGAGCGTTTCTGACGAACTCCAAAACCCTAGCTCCGTCGTTACCATCGCACCGCCGTCTCCGACCATCGCCGACTTGATTGGACACCACCATCGGCTTGCGCCGTCGATTTTAGGGTTGAGCGGTCACGGCGAGGCCGAACGGAGGTCGACGCACCTAAGTACGGCAAAGCACCGCCGTGGTTCCGGCGAGAAGCACCGTCGCATCGCGAGGTAGACGAAGGCCTATGGGCCCCACTTGTCAGTTCCTATTCGAACGCCCGGGATCAGCTGCGGCACTGGATCCGCTGCAGCTGCACGGTTGAACCCCGTGGCGCCCGGTGTGGCCCAGATGCAATTGGCCCATTCAAGTATCCAGGGCATGGATTAATTTTCTTTTGCGTAGCTAGTGATGAGAGCGTAGATATGATGTATAGTTTTCTTTCCTTTCGTTAGTATTTTAATACATCCGCTGTGTTTTTCAATAAAGACTTGGTATTGTAAATTGTTCTTGCCCTTTTTGTGTATACTGTTGGGTGTCGCATCGCACGACACCAACCAATGAGATCCTTGGAGGTCGGGATTCTGGTCCCCACAGGAGGCATCTTCTAACTCACACCATGGGTCATGAAGTCTATGAAATGGCTAAGGATATCCATGTCGTCCTTGGTAAGCGGAAAAGGACTGGCAAAAATACTGGCGAACATAACATGTGGAAGAAGCAATCGATTTTTTGAGAGCAACCGTATTGGAAAAACTTAGACGTCCGTCATTCGATTGATGTGATGCATGTTGAGAAGAATGTGTGCGAGAGCCTACTTGGAACATTGCTTAACACGGATGGGAAAACTCAAGACCATGGACATGCACGGACAGATCTAAAGAAAATGGGAATTAGGCCTGAGTTGTGGATCGATGACTCGGTAAAAGGAACGAAACTACCCACATCATGCATCACCCTTTCAAAAAATGAAAAAAAGAGTTTCGTGGGTTCTTGAAAATTTTGGAAGTACCATCCGGCTACTCGATGAACCTCTCAAGGCTTATTTCATTTCCAAATCTAAAAGTAGCTCCCTGTGTGAAGTACTCACGCAGATGATTGCTGTTGGAATTCGGAATATTCTACTGGTCAACGTTCGGGAGGCTGTAATGAACTTTTGCTTTTTCTTTAATGCATTTGGTCAAATAGTACTATGTGAAGAAGATCTCAAGTCATTTGAAAAAAGGCACTATGAAACTTTATGCTTCTTTGAGATGTATTTTCCACCTGCCTTTTTCGACCTTAGCATCTATTTCACAACCCCGCTTATTAAATATATAAAGCTAATTGGCCCCGTGTTCCTTCACAAGATGTATGCTTACGAGAGATTCAATGGTATACTGAGGTCCTTCGTTAGCAATCAAGCTTACCCTGAGGGCAGCATGGTACATGGATACTGTACAGAGGAAGTTGTGGAGTGGGCTCTAAACCACACTGACCCGATTGGTGATCCCAAGTCTCGTCATGAGTGGAGTCTCACAAGAAAAGGGACCATTGGGAAGAAGGCTATAACTCCAGATTCACATTTATTCTTCTGCGCTTATTTCCACATGTTGCAACACATGTCCATTGTGTCGGAGTACCTCGACGAGCACAAGGAGGTGGTGCCTAGAAACAATCCTGGCTGCAATGAATCATAGTTAGCAAATGATCACATGAGAAAATTCATTGGTTGGCTCTGGGGTCGGATTTCTCACTCATCGTATACTCAAACAAGTGAGTACCTAAAAAAGTTGGCTCCTAGTCCTATGTTCAAAATTATCACGTATCAAGGGTACGACATGAATGGATACACGTTCTACACTGCAGAACAAGATAAGAAAAGAACTTATCGGAATAATGGTGTCCATGTTGATGCTTATAACACTACGGGCCAAGACAAAGACATGTACTATGGTCAAATACAAGAGATATGGGAGCTTGACTTTTATGGATTCATAATTCATGTTTTCTGTTGCAACTGGGTTAATGGAATCAAAAGCGTTGTAAAAGACAAGTACGGTTTCCTTAGTGTTGATCTTAACCATCAAGGATATAAGTGTGAGCCTTTCGTGTTAGCAGAACACGTTTCTCAAGTGTTCTATGTTCTATACACAACAAATAAAAGACTTAAGGTGGTTATACATGGAAAATGACGAATCGTCGGAGTCGAGAATGCTGTCGATGAGGAGGAGTTTGACCATTTTGATAAGATTCCTCCTTTTTTCACCCCAATGATCAAGCTAAGAATACTATCGGCCAACGAACTTCCTTATTTGCAAAATGGTCACCATGAAAAAGTCAGGAATTTCAAAAAACCAAGACCGCGACGTAAAGTACCAAATTGATTGTGTGTAAAAATGTTCAGATATGTGAAAATATGGTCAATTTAGTGAAAATATGACTTCCATTTGGATATTTTTGTGATATAGGCTCAAATGTGTGAAAATATTGCAAAATTGACTTTCATTGGTCATATGTGTTCTGTTTCTTATAGAGAAGTATTGATGCCTTGTGTTCTATTTCTTAAGGAAGCACTACTGAAGGTAGCACTTGCTCCCCCTTGAAAAATGGCAAAAGAAAGTCATGCGAGACGCACCTCACAACGGCGCGTCTCTCGGGCAAGATAATGTGAGACGCGTTTTCAAAAAATATCGTCTCCGATTTAGACTCCGCCTGAAAAAGATAAAAAAGTGATGAGAGAGGCGCCCCACAAAGGGGCGTTTCTTGGGCAAGACAATGTGAGACATGTTTTCAAAAAGCGTGTCTCCGATTTAGATGCTTTTGTTATTTAGTTTTTGCACGGTCTCACATGTCATGGACAATGAATTCTGACCACTTCGAATTTTGTGCCCGAATGGCATTATAGCAACGGACGGACATCAATTCTATAGAAAAGAGACACGCTTTCCAAAAGTGAGACGCACTTTGCGGTGACTCTTCTGAGGCGTGTCTGCAATAGTTGCACTAAGGTACTTTTAGCTCTCTCGCACACTCTCTTCGCAACACGTAGCACAACTTTTCGCTTTTCGTGTGCGCTGATCACTTCTCGCCCTAGAAACCACCGCTGCTTCATCCCATTCCCCGAAGTACACCGCCGCGTCAGTCTACTTCCTTGGAGCTCGTCGTCGCCTTGACACTGCCATAAGGTACTTTTAGCTCTTCACACACTCTCTTCGCAACACTTAGCACAACATTTCACTTTTCGCGTGCGCTAATCACTTCTCGCCCTAGAAACCACCGTCGCGCTGTCCCCTACCCAGGAGCATGCAGTTGCATCGGTCCGCTTCCCCGAAGCTCGTCACTACCTTGACACTGCCTTCTTGATCATTGTCTCACTGCCGCCGTCGACCCTCGACTCCCCGTCGACTAGCTTGGCACTACCGAAATAAGGTTTGTTTGCGCTTTGGTTCGAGTCGAAATGGTCTGCGCTTTCGTGGTTCACCTATCAATGTTTAGTATATTTTAAGAGTACTACGCTTAGAGTATTACGCTTGGCACATAGATCTTTTTCTTATTAAGGTACAAATGCCATGAGAGAATTTGCTCACTTATATGACCGTTTGTGTGAATTTGACTGGAATTTGATAATGGTTTGCAAGACTTTAGTGTTTTTTGTGAGTTTTAAGATGTCCTAGTCGAAGCATCAGCAGCATATTGAAGAGGAGGCTCAGCAGCAGACACATGAAGAGGATGCATCCGCCTCTGGTAACACAAGAAAGAAATGGTCGCAAACATCGTGGACACTAGACGTTGTGACTGTTGATGTGTCCAATGATGAAGGCATACCTCTAGACCATAATGTGAATACAATATTGTCCATAATTTGTGGTCTAGCCGCTCGGGAAAGGGTACCGCTAAACCTGGACTGATTCGAACACTTGACCGAAAATGGAAAGGATGAACTCTTCGAAAGCTCTATCCAACCATATGTTCAATATTCGGAACATAAGAAACATAAGGGGAAGAAGCTAGCTATGAAGATGATCTCTCATTCATGGAAGACCTACAAAACAATGATTCATGAGTTTGCAAAGAATCGTGAAACCCGCTTCCATAAGAATCCACATGTGTCAAAAGAGGACTGAATGAAATTTGTTGAAAAGTGTGAATCACAAGAATTTGCCAAGAGCGGTGAACATATGAAGTGGCTCTGAACGCAGAACGAGCTTGACCACCACCTTGGCAACACTGGTTATACTGGTACAAAAAGGATTTGGGAACAACAGGATTCAACATTGGCCCTGCTAGGTGTTCAGAATCCATAAGACATATTTAGTGGACGGCTGAAACCATTTATGCGTGCTCATTTATAACTGTCTGAGTCAGGCGCTATCACCTTTTACAACCCGAGCACTGCAAACACGGTCAAAGAGCCTGGAACCTGAGCAGCGAAGAGTCAAATGGTGAGAGGGAAAATGATGCCCTCACAAAGGCCCTACAAAAACCAGAGCAACGAGGCTGTGTTCGTGGTGTTTCCAGTAAGTTGACCTGGAGGGAGGGTTTTTTGGAAGACAAAACTACTTATTGGAAGCGAAAAATGGTCTCGACATCATAGGTTGACATCGAGGAGCTAAAAACACAGCTGAGAAGGGAGCTCCAATCAGACATGAAGAAAATGCCGGAGGGAGCAGGTATACCAATCCCTAACGCAATTTTCAACGACGACGAGCGTAGGGGTAGCTTTGCTTCTACAGCAGCTGGTGGTTGTCAGAGTTTGGTTCCGGCAATTCTGCCGGTACTATTGCTCGACCAGTCCTTTTATAGTACAAGGACTGGTCGTTACATTGTTAGCCTGGCTCAACATGTGGCCCTGGCGGTTACTGATGCTTAATACACAATTAATGAGCTTAGTTACCCTTAATAGTATGGTAACTCGCCTTGAAAGTGGCGTTACTGGTATTAAGGGCCCTCCGATCGTGTGTCATTAATGTGGTATTAATGATACTTAATCGGGTCTTGTAGTCTTTATATGCCCCTTGAAGGTCCGAGCCGATGGGTGTCCAATAGTCTGCTTGTTGAAGTTGAAGGTCCAGCGGTTGGACGCGTGGCAGCTCCGGAGCTTAACGTGTGGGACGTGTAGGTTTGGTGCTGTTATACACGTGTCAGTACCAGAGCTTCTCTCTGTCGGGGGTTAGGTCCAGAGGTGCCACAAAGGTATTTATCCCAGAGCTTTCCCATGTGTGGGATGTAGCTCCGGTTGTAGGATACACGTGGCAGCACCGGGACTAACAATAGAAGGGAGGCAGGTCCGGTCCCGTATGACACGTGGGGCCTTCGGAGGTCTTAAACTCAGACAAGTAAAGTTCCTATGGTATTTTTGAAGTCCCAAGGGGTATTCGGTACGCAGTGTCACGACAGTGGTTGACAACCACAGGAGGATCTTCAAGCACCAATGTCTCAACCTTCAATTGAGTCAGACATGATAGATAACATGGCTCATCCAACAACATGCAGCCTTCTGCTAATGGTCAGAGGAACTGCTCAAGTGGAGGTCGGGAGATAGCTAGTGTATCCCGATCATACCATGCTTGAGAATATTCAGGTGGATACAACATCCTATGTTGTGGTCAAGGTGGACATGGTGCATGAAAATACAAAAAACCTAGAGCTCAAAGTGCCTCTGGATGATACAACGGTGACTATGCGGGATGCAGTTACTAGAAGGGTTCAGTGGAGATGGAGCCTTACTGTTGTTGACCCAGAAGTAGCAGCTTCCGCTTCGGCCGCTTCAATGTCTCCTGAGGCACGTCTGCTTCGACATCTAAATCCAGAACAGATGGATCTGTCTCCAATTACAGAGCTATTGTTGCCTCCAGTTATAGAGAAGCAGCAAAAGTCTACAATTAGAGAGCAGTTGCCTCTAGTTATAGAGAAGCCGCATCTGTCTACAACTGTAGAGCTGTCGTAGAACTCTCCACTTGAAGAGCAACCGCGTTGGTCTCCACCTCGCACTCGAAGTGCCCATGCACCCTACACTTGATCAGCCGCCGCCAAAGCGTGCCAAGAAAAGGGTCCACCACAGCGGCAATTATGGACGAAGGAAGGTTGGAAGAAACCAATGAAAGAGTCGAAACCTAACCCGAGGGCGCCTAAAACTATGACGCATGTAAACCCGAAGTATGAATTGGGAAAGTCGATGTTAACTGTGGCCACTCTCAAACAAGTTCCTAAACCTTGTGTTCAGCTTCATCAATACTACATGGAAAATTGCAAAAAGTGTGATACCGTACAATGTCATTGAATGATAAACACTTTTTCTCGGGTGATGGCACTTTTGTCATCTCATGGTCCGATCTCTACGACCTTATCAACCTCGATGCGTTGGATATCTACCTAATACGCTACTTCGCATTGTAAGTCTCCTCGAAAACTAGGTCCTTGAATACGTGGTCAATACAAGTGTTATATGTGACAAATTTGGCATTTTGCGTGTAGGTACCGAAAACAACATGCTCGTCATAACACAGGAAACACGTCTACTGTATATCTTGACCCGCAAGTACCATCAAAAGCTCTTCTGCAAATGGCAAAGGGCAGAAAAGAAGTTATTCAATATTTTGTGAAGGCAATGAAACAATACAGTGAAAGGGCCTCCTAGTCGTACTTTAACACAGGTAACCAATGGGTAACCATAGAAATATCTACACGGTACAACCAGGTCTGGCACCGTGACTCCTCAAGGCCGACAAATGAAAAAATTGGGCAGCGAATGACCCGGTCATGGAATGATATATCTTCCGTTATTGACGAGTAAGTGACTTTTTCACTTTAGTCTCCTTGATCGATAATTTCACATTTACTGTGAATGTTTTTGTTTAGGGCTTTTGGTCAAGTAAAAGGAAAATGCCGACAGCTTACACATCATACTGCATTCGACGTCCCACAACAAGCTTCGGGCAACACATGCGGCTTCCATGTCTGCATGCACATGGCTTTATTTTGAGAGCAACCTAATTGCAATGTATGTGTAAGTGCATTTATTTTACTTTATTACTAATATTTTGCTAAATCTCATTTTATCGTGTGGCAGGACTACAGACCCGTCTTAAGGAACGCTGAAGATCGGAAAGTTAGAGATGTCTTGTGCAGGTTTATCTTTTTTTGAAAACATTAATTCAAACAGAGAATTTCATTACCCAAAAGAGTATTAGGTGACACTTTGTGTAATTTAGTTACATGTTAAGATTGATGAACAGGGGAATTCTGTGTAAATAGTTACTTGGTAACCACGATTTACACTTGTTAATACTTGATTGGTCAATGTGTGTACACTTTGGTAATATTTGATTTATTACATGTTAAGCTCGATGAACAGGAGACATTTGGCTACATATGTTTCTATATGTGTATGTTGCTGACAAAGGAAATGCGGCTGCCAAATCCTGGCAAGCTCCAGGATGTAGCCGGGAACCAGGATAATCAGGGGTGGGGGTACCTAATTGGAGACGTGTGTCTAGCTGGGAGCGTCTCTTGTTAGCACCGAACTGAACTTTCTTGTAAAGAATTCACGATGCGCTGTAACAGAGGATGTCCTAGATTATCTAAATAAAGGAGAGACACTTCCTTATAGCACGTCTCAGATAAGTCAACAAATATGCGACGGGCTGTCATAAAGAACATCTTGGATCATTCAAAATATGTGGGATGTGCTGCATTAGAGCGTGTCTCTCATTCACAATGATGGGCGACGCGCGGCTTGACCGTCTCCAATGACCTCGTAAAGCCCGCCTATTATGACTAGGGAAAGGAGACGGTCTACCTTTGAACGTGTCTTGCACCTAGTCTGATCGGCGACTCGCCTTGCCGCTTGTCTCTGATGACAACGTAATGCGAGACGTGATGACGGAGACGCACAATTTTTTCGTCTCCCTTCTTCGTTCGGGATGTCTCATATGAGCCTTTCTTACGTACTGGTAAACTTTCTCCCATACAGTGCCTCATATGGTGACATCTTCAAGATTGCTTGATAACTATTGTTGTAGGAGAATTCGGCTTATGGCATGCTCTTGTCCCAACTTCTTCCATACTTTAGCGCACAAGCCCGTAACATGTCTTCCAATATCTAATTTTTTCTTTCAGTTTGTCCATCCGTTTGAGGGTGATAGGCAAAACTGAAATTCAATTGAGTCCCCATTGATTCGTGCAGCTTCTAGCAGAACCTTGAAGTAAATTGAGAACCTCTATCAGACACTATCTTCTTGGGCACTTCGTGTAAACACACTATCCTTCCCATGTATAATTCTGCCAACTGGCACCACTATAGTTAGTCTTGACAGGAACGAAATGCGCTGATTTTTGTCAATTGATCACAATAACCCATATTAAGTCATAACCTGCTGAAGTGCGATGTAACCCAACTATAAAATCCATACCAACTTCTTCCGACTTCCATTCTTGAATCTTCAACAGCTGCAAGAATACAGCTAGCCTTTGATGTTCCGCCTTAACTGGCTGGCATACATTGCGAAGTGTGACATATTCAGCTATGTCCCTCTTCATACCATCCCACCAATAGCATGTCTTCAGGTCCTTTTACATCTTTGTACAGCAGGGACGGATGGAGTAAAGTGAGTCATGTGCTTCCTTTAATATCAACTGTCAAAGACTCTTATCATTAGGCAAAAAAATCTATTTCCCAAGCCATAAAGTACCATGGTCATCCTCATCAAATCAAAATTCTCTCCCTTCCTGAGTCCTTTCCTTGATTTCCTTGTCCTTCATCTGACCTTCTCGGATCTCTTGCTCCAGGGTTGGATTTAACTCCATTGCTCCAATGTCGTTTACGAACCAAAGATTAAACCATTCAAACTCCTGGCATAGTTCGGGCGGCAACTCCCTAGCAGTGAGCTCGTGGCTTGCTCCTTTTTGGCTTAAAGTATCAGCCACTACGTTGGCTTTTCCTGGATGATAATTGATTCCCACATCATAATCCATAATGAGTTCCAACCATCTTTGTTGCCTCAAATTTAGATCCGTTTGCGTGAATATGTACTTGGCACTCTTATGATCCATATAAATATCGCATCTATGACCAAGGACATAATGTCTCCAAATATTCAATGCATGTTGTCGAAGTGTTGCTACGACACTTCCTCCGTACTACTAAAGAATAGTCCGCCGAGGTTCTTATTCGGTTGGGACGCGTGCAAGATTATGAACGTGACAGTGACACAAGGAATTTTTATGTGGTTCGGGCCGCTAGAGCGTAATACCCTACTCCAACAGGTTGTTGTTGATGTAGTATGTGCAAGCTTGCGTAGGCTCGCTTGGAGTTATATTGGACTTGGTTTCTACCGTGAAGTGTATCCCTTTTATATGCCAAGATCTGGCCATTACAGAGGTTGCCTGGCCTAACAAGTGGCCTCGTCGGTATTCAATCACCTAATAGATGATCTACATGCATTAAGTATGATTAATAGAGTGATAACGCGCCATAATGGTGGCGTTACCGGTTTTGAAGGTCCTCTTATCGTGTGTCATTAATGCTGACTTAATGGCACATTAATAAAGTCTTGTAACGACTGTTTAATAGCCTCTTGCATGTTTGTGCCGTTGGAGATCCAGTAGTCTTCCTGTTTAAGGCTTAGGTCCAGAGGATTGAAATGTGGTAGCTCTGGAGCTTCACTCTGTGGGGAGGCAGGTCCGGAGCTACTATACGCGTGGCAGCACCGGAGCTTCCCTCTACTGGGGGTTAGGCCCGGGGTCACTGAACACGTGGCATGGCCTGAGCTTCCCTATGAAGGGAGTTAGGTCCGGCCTTGCATTACACGCGGCAGTGCTAGAGCTACACGAACGAGAGAGGTGGGTCCAGTGCTACGGGTCATGTGCAGCCTTTGGGGGTCTTCAACTCGGACAGGTGGAACTCCATAAAATTACTTGCGGTATCGTGGGGTACCCGGAACGCAGGGTATCGACAGTGGCCCCTGAGGCCACCTCTAGGAGAAATTCTTAGGGTGAAGTTTTTCTACCAAAGGTGGGGCCATCTTCGATTCCTGCGTTGTGGCTTCAAAGTCTCTTGTTGCGTGGTTGAGGTGACGACAAAGAGTTATGCCACCGCCGCATGGCCCTTTTTTACTCGACGTGTGGGATCCTGGTATGCGGATCTCACACAATTGAAGGTCACCGGTTCCCTATACAAAAAATGTATCGGTTTCGAGCGTAATATTTGTAGCCCTATCAGGCGGCTGCCCTCGGGCTTCTAACTTACCATCATGACAACGATTCGCCTAGTGTGATAACTTCAAATTTTCCGCCGAAGTAGACCCGGGCCCATTTGTCATTGACAGGGTATTTATTTGAAATGAGATCTTGATCCTGACGCGGTTTCCATCCAAGCATTGCAGAGGCTTACTTAAGAAGGAAATCCTGCACGGTTAGAGGGCTCTTTGCGCCTCCAATCGAACTTGTGTTCAGAATCTCTCCACCTTTGCATAGCCTTTCCAACATTCGCTCCGCCTTGCTGCGATAGAGTTGGGTCTTCCGCGCAGAAAGATCAAGAAGGACGAAGACTTGGCGAGGGTTCGGATCTACATGGGGTGGTCGATTGCTTTCTTCGACAACTCAATCCGCTTCGGCGAGCTTCCCTTCAAGAAGGAACATGCCAGAGAGATTGTCTACTGTAACACCCTCATTTTCATCCATCATACATTGCATAAGCTCTTATATACATGTTTAACATTAACCCACGTATAAAGAAATAAGTTTAAAATGAATCTAGAGTAAAACCGCACTTAAGAATTCTGGGAAGTGCGGACTAGTCCAATTTCTCTCTGACTTCCATTGGACTAGTCCGTTTTTGCTTCTGGACAGTTTCGGACTTGTTCGGTCCATTGCGGACTAGTCTGGTATCCCAATTCATTGAAAATTTTGCTAAGTCCGTGGACTTGTCCGGACTTGTCCGTATTCCAGCGGACTTGTCCATTTTCCTTCTGACTAAAATCAGACTTGTTCGGTTTTGGCCATACTTGTCTGATTTCCCTCTGACCAAGTTAGGGCTTGTCCGATGTCCAGTACGTACTTGTCCGATATCTCTTTGTCTAACTTAGGACTAGTCCAACCCTTTTTGGACTTGTTCGGTAAATCGCGATCTGAGTTGATCTTTTGGGTTCTACCTCAAGTGGGCCTAAGGACGTCGGGTCTAACTCTTTTTGGAGCCAATGTGGGACTCCACACCGGCCTCAACCCTCCCCAAACTCGAATTCATTGAAACCCTAGCCTCCACCTCTATATACACAACCCCACCCCTTCACTTTGCATCCTTTTGCCTCAATTGAAAGACTACCCAACCCTAGTTCGCTGTTCCTGGGAAGGACAGACTAGCCCGATTTTGCAATCTATCCCCTATTGAATTAGTTCTAAATTGATTTGAGTCAATTCCAAACCTGTATAAACTTGCTTAAACTATTAGAACTAGTTATTAAACATTGATAATACCTCATTAACTAGGGTGCTTGTGTCTTCTCCCAGATTGATTTGAGATCGGGATACTTTCAAATGAAGATTAGACCATCGGACATACCTAAGACATGAATGTGCCTGCCTACTTTATGTAATTCATGAATAAGGTCTTCATGGAGTTTTGCAAGCTCCTGACCGAAGTCCGGGTTCTCTACCACACCAAGTCCGGTGAGCTCTAACTCCGAGCCACATAAGAAGAAGTTCTGCAGTGACTTGAGTGGAAGCTTCCCAACATAAGCATTGTCTTCCCACCTGGAGTTGCTATTTTTATCTTTTCCATGATTTGAGTTTTTTGATATTTTTCTTCTAGGGTGTCAAAGAACAACACTGAAGCTCTAGCCTCTGCTACAACGACTTAGACTGTGCAGGCAGAGGCTCTTGCTTCAATCCATTTGCCTCCCCGAGTGGTGGCTGAAGAAACGGCAGCTACGACGCCAGCTGTTGTGGACATGGATTCGGTGACGATCCCCTGGTAGCGCTAGACCACGGGGGAGAGACTCATGAAGAGGTGCCAACGGTTTCAGAACCTGGGACTGAGGTTCCGTCATCGGAGCCAGAGATGGCAGAAGCTCAGGCGCCCGAACCAGAAGTAACTGGAGCTCTAGCTGCTAAGCCAGAAGTAGCTGAAGCTGAAGATCCAGCACCCGAGCGATATGTAGTTGAAGTCTCGGCCCCTTAGGCGGTGGTAGTGATAACTCTGGACGAAGCCACAGTGCCAACCCCGAAGGTGATTACCCCGGAGGTGTCCATGTCCGAGCCGAAGCACGCCAAAGAGCCAACGGTAAGTCCTCCACCCACTGAGACAACAATTAAAGACCCAACAGTGGGACCTTCCTCATCAGCTCCGAGTATAGTGGAGGTGGAGGAACTCCCATCTATGTGTCCAGTCGTCATAGAGTTGATGGAGAGGGAGCTTGCGCCTTGGGGCCCCTCAGTAGCTGTGGAAGACCCGCTTTAGCTAGCGGAAGAGATCGGGGCTAGTCTAGAGCCAATTCCTTTGACGCTGTCTATAGATAATGCCTGCTGCAGTTTCTGTCAGGTCCAGCTTGCATTTGACCATGAAAGCAAAGTCGTTGAAGAAGAGGGCAACACCTTACAACTTTGGCGCAACATACTTCACTTTGAGATGAAGTTGACGCAGTCTAGGCTAGCTGACCAGAAGGAATGGGTGGCCAAGGAGAAAGCTCGGTTACCTCTGTTGGATCGTGTGCTGAATGAGTGGGAGGCTGCCATCAAGGCTCTCGACCAGAAGGCTTGAGAGACTTTTGAGCATGCTAGGGGGACAAACGAGGCTGCTGATGATCATCAGGACAGTCCCAATGAGCTGAATGAAACACTCCTCAAGCACCGGGCAGCTCTCAACGAGATGAGGAAAAGCTCCTCGAGAAGGAGGAGGACCTCTTAAAGAGGGAGGAGGAGCTCATCCCGAAGCTGTCACTCGGGGAGCAGAGTTTGGCTGAACGCGTCGAACAGTTTGAACAACATTGTGCTCAAGAAAAAGATAGGATTTTGCAGGTGGTACAAGAGGTCTCCAAAAGAGAGACTAATGTCACCACCAGAGAGGAGAGGGTGAAGGGTAGGGAGAAGGACTTGGTGGACCATCGGAACCGCATTGACCTCCCGGAGACAAAGCTTGGTGACCAAGAAAAGCATGTGGCCAAAAGGATTCAACAACATGCTAAGTAGGTCAAGCGCCTCGCCCGGGAGAGTTCGGAGCTTGCGAACACTAGAAGGTCACTGGAGGAACATAGGAAATTGAAGGCAACTGGGTCCCGAGCAAGTCTGGAACTTCCTGGGGCATGCTAACTGTAGGACCGAAGAGCATGTGAAAAGCTACCAGAGGGGGGGGGGGGGTGAATGGTAGATTTAAAACTTTTTCAGCAGAAGCAACGAAAAACCCTCAGTAGAAAAATGATATGTTAAAGAAATCGTGTGTGAGACTAATCTAAACGTGTTTCACCGTGAAAAAAATTGATAGATATCATATAAAATCAAATAAGGAAGACGAAATGTGTGCTGAATACATTGGATTTTACTGAATACATTGGCTTTGACAATAAAAGTTTTGAATGCTTCCATAACATATTTTTAGCAAGGTCGGACTCTAGCTCCGAGCTTCTGCAAGGTCCGACGTAAGGTCCGACTTGCTTTGTCTAGGTCCGACATGTTTTTTGATAGCTCCAACATGTCTTTGTAAAGCTCTGATATGTTTTGCTAGGTCCGACTTATGTTTGTTAGCTTCGACCTGTTTTCTTGCTCTGACTTTTGGGATGATAGTTCCGACTAGCTTTGGTAAGCTCTGGCGCTAGGTTGTACTAGCTTTGGTAAGCTCCGGCGCTAGGTTGTACTAGCTTTGGTAAGCTCCGGTTAGCTTTGACTAGGTTCGGAGCTTGATCGCAATGTTCCTGCTTTTATCTTGCAATGTTTTGAACCTGCTTTATATTCTTAGAATGATTGCTTAGTATTCATTTGCTATGTTTTTGGTGCGTTTTTTGTTGATATGGCTGATATCGTTTTGATATGCTTTGCAACATGCTTATGTGAGGTGGTCACGTAAGGTGTTGTGTTCAGAACTGACTTGAGGCAAGTCGCGGACTTGAGCTCGTACGTATTGGTTGTTTGTTCATATGCAGGTGTTGCTTGAGTTCAATTTATGGCCGGTGACAGGATCCTTTGGACTAGTCTCAGGGAGGAGATGAGGTTCCAACAACCAAATTCAGGAGGAATTGTGGTTGAGCGGGTCAGGAGGCGCACAGGATGATTGAATCAAGGGAAGTGCATATGAAGGTTACTGGACGTCGAAGGAAGGTGTTTGCATGTATGCATGCGGTTCATGACATGGCAACATGGTTCTGAAGATGGTTTATGAATGGGAAGATCTGGTTGGAAGGATCGGATCGTATCGGTTGAAGACTTTGGCTGCGGCGGAGTCGGTTATGGCTCGATATGGAAAGTATCGAGTTGGTTATGATAGGATTTCGTGTCGGTCACAAATTTGGGTTGTTTTAGGAATGTGGGATATGTTCCTAAGGTGTTTGGAAGTCTTAAGATTGCTTATATCTGCGTATAGAAGAGTCCTAAGCAGTTATGGAATGTTTCGATTCGTGACCTGAGTAGGATTAGAGTCCTAGTTGAGATTGGGTTGGCCTAAGGGCTGGTTATATAAGCAAGGGATGCTAGAGATCGTTTTAGATGACTTTGGGGCTGTTCCTCTTGTGTTCTATTGAATAAACTTCATAGTTTGAAGGAACTTTTGTGCCTTGTCCGTCCGACTTGTTCCAGACATGTTTTACTGGTCGAGTTTCTGGACAGCACTACCTTTCATAAGTAGTTTTATCATAATTCGAGTTTTACAGATCCAATTGAAGTGAATTCTTTTTGGGTTGTCTTCATAACTTGATTATCTATCATCTGTTAAAATTCCACGGTCATTGGATTTGTGGTTTATGATCTACACGAGTTTCTTTGCAGCGTTCCAGAACTGTTTTTCTCGGTAGGACAGATTGACCTTTGTTCGATCTTTCGATCATAACTTGAGTTTCTCTCAACGGATTTGAGTGATTCTTCTTGTGTTTTCTTCGTGACTTGATTCTCTCTGATATATATCACTTTTGTCACGGTGAAACACGTTTAGATTAGTTTTACACACAATTTATTTAACAGATTGTTTTTCTGCCAAAGGGGTTGTGATTTAATTGTTTCCGCTGCGTAATATTTTTAAATCTACCATTCACCCCCCCCCTCTGGTGGCTTTTCACGTGATATTCGATCCTAAAATTGGTATCAGAGCCACGGTGGTCTAATCATTGTGATTTTCACATGTTTTTGACAAATTATCATGGAGAAATACTCCACCAAACCTTGTGTGTTTGCTGGTATTGATTTTCATGTTTGGAAGGCACGCATGGAGGCTTTCATCAGGCGCAAGGATTCGCAATATGGGGGAACGTGTACAATACTTACGAAGTGCCACCTAAGGATCAAGTTATTGCTACAAACCTACGGGACATCGACAACAACAACAAAGCCCGAAACTTGATCATCCAAGGACTCACTCAGAGCGACTTCAACCGCGTTGCACATCTCTGATCGGCATACGATGTATGGAGAGCACTTTGTGACTATCACGAAGGATCCAACACGGTCAAGGAGGTAAGGCAAGAAATGTTCAAGAAAGAATACATGCGCTTCGAGATGCAACTCTGTGGGTCCATTGATGATCTCTTTGCTCGCTTTAAACAAAATTCTCAGTAACTTGCGTAGTGTCAACGTTAATTTTTCTGATGCTGAAAATGCTAGGAAACTTAGTGCATTAGACATGTCAATCTGGGAGATGAAAGTTACATCTATCCGTGAATCTACTGTCATGAGTACACTTACTTTAGATGTGCTTTACTCTAGACTCAAAACTTATGAAATTGACATCTTATCAACGTAAGAACCCAAATAAGTCTGTTGCATTTGTCTCACAACGTGATATGCCTAGCCCCGGCCAATCATCATCTTGCCATACTCTTGCTTTGTTGTCCTCACTAACCCTGGAGCAGATCGAGGAATTTCCAGAAGAGGAGTTAGCACTAATCTCTACTAGGTTCTCAAAAGCATTGCAAAATGTGAGAACTAGAAGGAGAGGAAGCTCCGGACCTCAACGTTGTTTTGAATGTGGTAAGACAGAACACTTTCATACAGAATGTCCTAACCTTTCAGGTCCTACTATCCATTAAGAAAAACAGAACAAGGTCAAGACCACCTCTGGAAACCCTAACAAGAAAAACAAGGGTACCATAGGACGCGAGATGATTAACAGCTACATCACTGCACTTCAAGAGCTCGGTTCAAGCGATGTAGACTTTGAAAATGATGAAGATGATGACGATCTGGCCAACTTATGCTTCATGGCTGGCAAAACAAGATCAAGATCAAGTCAGGAGGATGCAGAACACAACAGTGACGACGATGAGGTATGTTCTACCTGTAATGAAATGTGTGATGCAATTTCTCGTGCACCTATTATTGTTAAGAAAAAGGACAAAAAGCTTAGGGATAATGCTGCTAAAATTGAATCACTAGAATCTGAAATCAACCATTTGAAAACCTTGATTCCTAGTGATGCTTCTTGTCCCTCGTGTGATTTAATCTATGAACAATTGTCCACATTAAGAACTGCACATTCCTCTACTCTAGATAGACATGAACTTGAAATTGAAAAGAACAAAAAGCTTGCTGCACTTGTCATTAGAAACTTAAAAGATGCTTCTTGTTCTACAATTGATTTGTGTTGTTCTAGTTGTGATGATCATTAAAAGAAACTAAAAGATGCTATGAATGAAATTTCAATATTGAATAATGGTTTACGTTCTCATGAAGTTAAATATTGTTCTAATTGCAAATTAAAAGGAAAAACTTCATGTGAAAATTGCCTTGATCTGTCCAATAAACTTGATAACATGCATAGGACATTAGATCGGTTTTGTAATGGGAATAAGAACCTAAACTTGCTGCTATATTCTTCCAAGTCTTGCAATGATAAAACTGGTTTAGGTTTTGATTCTCATGCTCATGCTAAGGCACATCCACCTAAAATTGTAATGTCATTAGGAAGTGGTTTGATTCAAATAGTTCCTAAACAAAAAGAAGTGGTTTTCAAAACTGCAGGAGTGTTGTCTCGTTTGGTTTCAAATAAAAATATTGCTCGCTCATCTAGACATGAACACAAAGTTAAATTTCATTATACCTACTGTTGTAGAAATTGTCATGTCATAGATTTTTGTTATAGACTAGCTAAGCAACATAAAATGGAAATAATGATTGCTAGATCTCATAACTTTCATGCAAAATTTGCTGCACATATTAAACCGAATGCTAGGAACATGCAACCTGCTGTTGTGAGTAAAAAACATTCAAAGTTTACCTCCGGACCTTCTGTCTATGCCGCCGGAGCTACTGATTTTTGTGCTACACATGTAACACCTTATAGGTCAGTAGTTGAGAATAAAAAACCTCAAACTTTGACTCATAAACCTGCTGTTTTATCTCAGCTTTCGTCTATTTTTCCTGCTGCACGTCGTGTGACTCAGTACTGGATTCCTAAATACCTTTTGGACAAACCCTAGTATTGAGTCATCGACGTATTGTGCTTCTATGTAGGTTACACGTTTGAGGAAGGAGAACATTTGGATTGTGGATTCAGGTTGCTCACACCACATGACCAGTAACAAAGAATGGTTCTCCTCCCTCTCTTTTGTGTAACGTGTAGAGAATGTTACTTTTTCTGATAATTCTTCAACTCCTATCATTGCCAAGGGTTCGGTTAGAGTAAATGACCACTACACTTTGAAGGATGTGGCACTTGTCAAAAATTTGAAATACAACATGCTTTCTGTTTCACAATTTCTAGATGAAAATCTGGAAATTATTTTCAATAAAAACTGCTGCAATGTTGTAGGTTCAAATAGTGAGTTTATTTTTAACATATCTCGGTTTGGAAGAGTTTTTAAAGCTTATTTTGATATGTCCTCCTCTAAGCATAGGTGTCTAGTTGCTAATGATTCAAATGACTTATATTTTTGGCATCGTAGACTTGGTCACGTAGGCTTTGATCATCTCACGCGTGTTAGTGCTCTTGACCGCATACGTGGGCTGCCTAAGCTTAAAGGGGACAAATAAATTGTGTGCTCTTCTTGTAGACAAGCTAAGATGGTTGCAGGTTCACATACTCCTCTCACAATGATCATGACAACTGAACCGGGTCAACTTTGCACCTTGACACTATAGGTCCTTCACGTGTTCAATCCTTCGGAGGTAAGTGGTATGTTCTTGTTATTGTTGATGATTATTCTAGATACTGTTGGGTTTACTTTATGGCATCTAAGAATGAAGCTTTTAGTCACTTTAGAACTTTATTTCTTAGATTATCAATTGATCACCCAGGATCTTTAAAAGCAATTAGAAGTGATAACGGAACTGAATTTAAAAATAAATCTTTTGATCACTTTTGTGCTGAAAATGGAATAGATCATCAATTTTCTTCACCATATGTACCTCAACATAACGGTGTTGTAGGAAGAAAGAACAGAACCTTAGTTGAGATGGCTAGGACTATGCTTGATAAATATCAAACACCTAGGAAATTTTGGGCTGATGCGATTGCAACTGCTTGTTATGTCTCAAATCATGTTTTCTTGCGCGCTAAGCTAGGTAAAACACCATATGAGCTCAATTTTTGACATAGTCCTAGTGTTACGCACTTTCAGGTCTTTGGATGCAAATGCTTTGTTAAGAAACATGGTAATCTTGATAAATTTGAACCTAGATCCATAGATGGCTTGTTTCTTGGTTATTCATCTCATACTAGAGGCAACCGTATGCTTTTACTTGACACTAATGAAATTGTGGAGACTTGTGAAGTGTCTTTTGATGAATATAGCCCAGGTACTAGCTCAAACATTGCAGGGTCCAGATCAATATCCGCAGGGGGGAGCATTTTCGTTGAAGATGAGGAAGAATTGGAGCTGCTGCCCGAAAATTCAGCAGCTAAAGACTTTGGCTCTCCTCCGGATGTTGATTCACAGCCAGCACCGACAACCATCAATGCTGATTCAAATCATCCTCAAGTCACAAGCTCATCGATTTGTGATGAACATGAAGAAGAAGAAGATTGTGAGACATCTATTCCCCTACGGTTTTACAAAGATCATCCCCCGCAACAGATTATTGGAAGCTTGCACGAACGAGTTACACAGTCCAGGTTTTGCGATCCAATCTCTCACGCTCATTCTGCTTTTGTTGCTTCTTTTGAACCCAAAGATATATCACACGCACTCACTAATGAATCCTGGATTATTGACATGCAAGAAGAGTTAGAAAATTTTGAAAGAAATAATGTTTGGAAACTTGTACCTCCTCCTCAAGGTCACACTTTAATTGGAACTAAATGGGTGTTTAAAAATAAACAAAGTGAGGATGGGTTGTGGTTAGGAATAAGGCTAGGTTGGTTGCTCAAGGTTTCACTCAAGTTGAAGGTCTAGATTTTGATGAAACTTTTGCTCCTGTTGCTAGATTAGAAGCCATAAGAATTTTGTTATCTTTTGCTGCATCTAAAGGTTTTAAGCTATATCAAATGGATGTAAAAAAGTGCTTTTCTTAATGGATACATAGATGAGGAGGTTTATGTCAAACAACCACCGGGTTTTGAAAATTCAGATTTTCCTAATCATGTTTACAAACTGTCCAAAGCCTTGTACGGTCTCAAACAAGCTCCTAGAGCATGGTATGATAGGTTAAAACATTCTTACTTGGAAAGGGGTTTACCATGTGCAAGTTTGATAAAACTCTTTTTGTGCTTAAGCATGGCCATGACTCATTATTCGTTCAAGTGTATGTGGATGATATTATCTTTGATTGTGCTTCTCATGATCTTGTGTCCAAGTTTTCAGCTATGATGAATTCAGAAATTAAGATGAGTATGATGGGAGAACTCACTTACTTTTTTGGGGCTGCAAACCAAGGAGGGTACCTTTGTGCATCAAAAGAAGTATACAAAAGACCTCCTAAGGCTTCAACATGGACAAAAGCAAGCCTCATTGGACACCAATGGGAACAACAACAACACTTCAACTTGATGAAGATGGTGAACCCGTAGATCAAAAAGATTATTCAAGCATGATCGGATCATTTTTGTACCTCACAGCATCAAGACTGGACATACAATTTAGCGTATGTCTTTGTGCACGGTTTCAAGCTTCCCCACGTGCTTCACATCGTCAAGCCGTCAAAAGGATTCTCACGTACTTACATGGAACTCGAGAATATGTAGCTGTTGCTAGTACTTGCTCACAAATTATTTGGTTTGTTCAAACACTTAAGGACTATGGGGTTGATCTAGATAGTGTTCCACTGTTTTGTGACAACACTAGTGCTATTTGCATTGCTAAAAACCTTGTGCAACATTCTAGAACTAAGCACATTGACATTAGGTATCACTTTCTCCGTGATAATGTTGAAAAAGGAAACATTGTGCTTCACCATGTAGATATCGAACAACAATTGGCTGACATTTTTACAAAACCTTTGGATTTCACTCGTTTTTGTTATATTCGTAGTGAAATAGGGGTTGTGCATCCTCATGGCTTAAATTGAGGGGGAGTTTTGAAACTTGGGAAGTCAATGTGTGAATCTAAAATTAAAATAATATGAGCATAGTATTTCATACATCTATGACTTGTGATTCCTTTTACATGCTGAAAGTTCTTACTACATTACTCATGGTATACATTTTGTAGTTTTTGCCATAACTAGTAATTGGAATAATTACTTACACTAAATCTGGTCAGGGTTAAACTTCCTTGCTGTTTTAAACTTGTTGCATGCTCACAAGTGTTTTTAATCATAAAGAATTAATCAAGTAATCAACTCACATGTTGATTTTTTTTGAACAAATATAAATTGAGAAAAGATCAAGAGAATATGCATGCTTCACACTTCTTCTTTTGAGATGGCTTATCATTGCACTTAGATATGAACTTGGAAGAAGTTGTGTATGACTAAAACCATGTCCTTAATCTTTGGATTGTCAAATGACATAAGCTTGGCTTGGTTGGTTAGAATAAGGCAGATGCACATATAATCTCTTGCAAATATCATATGATCTAAATTCGTGCTTTGAAAAATAATAAAATGCAGCAACAAGTGTCATGCTTTTAGGTTTTGAAATAGTTAAGTTCTTGAGATCATGACTTGCTAAATTTGAAATTACATTTGATCTCTAGCATGGCTTTCACTACTTTATGTATTTCATTGATGTGATAGTGTAAGTTACTTGATAGTATGACTTGGATGAGCTTTGTTTTATATGTATATGTTATAATATGCTCATAACAATTAAAATTTGTCTCTTATAATCCTTGCTGAATACATTGTCAAAGGGGGAGAGATAATATGTGTATTTTTAAAAATAAATATGCAAGGGGGAGACATTGATTTGATTACACATTGCACATATTCACAATTGTTTTTGTGTGGGGACCGGAGTCCACACATACGAGGATCTCATTCGGTGGTGCCGTGCGATGCGGCACCTAACAGGCACACACGAAAAGGATACCGAAACATATAATGTTTTCATTTCATAATAAGAAGAGTTTACAAAAGAGTGTACAACAGGGGTACACACGCAGCGGATATTACATACTCAGAACCTCACCTAACTAAACAGTAGAGAAGGCATACATGCCCTAGGACGCTACTCACTAGCAACCGAAGAACATTCAGCAGCGGCGTGGTTCACATGAGGTTTATCTCGATACCTCGAGTCTCATGTACAACCCGAACTGAAGAAATAAAACTAATACCTGCAAAAAATCGTTAAAGCGCAAACGTGAGCATAAGGCTCAGCAAGGCTAACCCGTCTCACTAGACAAATGCAGGGGTGAATACTAAGCATAGGTAAGAAATAGCATAAAAGACTCACCTACAAGTGGATCCTTATAGTCATGTTTTAAGTAGCACATGACATTCTATAGGCACGACACATCATAGACTCCACAATCAAACAAGAAACGCTTTGCCTATGATATGACATGCCCAAGAACATAATGCTATTACAGCTAAAGTATAGGGAAACTGTATGCTTTAATTTTACTATCTCCAAGTCACACCAGGCTGCGAAAATTAATTCGATACAACGTATTCTTCTGGCTTCTTTAGTATTTACTACGTCAAGAATCAGTTGTCCAAGTATGCTCAATCCATAACCACGAGCGACGGTGATTTGAAATCAAAAACATCCGGACTGCACGACACGTATACCAATACTAGGAGTTTCCTTGGCACACTCCACTGATGTCGCACGCAGCCACCTTTCCCTAAATTCAACCACATTGAAACAGTTCGATCGACTCGAACAATGAGCTCAACTCAAGGTGCATCTCCGACGTGAGATGTTCTTGAGTAAGTTACCTCCCACTGTACTCACTGCCGACAAATTAAGCTGATTGAAAAGGTCCCCAACATAGGATCCTCAAGGTACATCAGTTTCCTGGATTCCATATATATAGTATGCACCCAGTACAGCTCAAACTTGTCCAATAGGGCCAAGCACGAGACGGGCCTTAACCGACACAGACGGGGCTACCAATCCATTTCCCAACACCTGCCTCGCCATTACCGACCCAGGCACAATGTGGGCCAACCAACCTACACAAATCCCCATCCACGTCTCATATTAAGGAGTTAACGTTATGGTGACAACTCGCGAGTAGGTTTCCCTCACTCGACTTCTCTCCGCAAGTAGAATTCAACTACTTGACTTGTGATCAATAAAATGTGACCTATCTTGCGAGTAGTATCCAACATACTCGACTTCTATTGATCCTCTAACTAAACATTAAGCATAGAAATATAAATCGATGGAGTCTTATACCACCCATCCACTGCATGGATTATTTGCTCATGCATGTGGGGTATTCAATCAACCTAGACCTAATGCACATATTAAGTCTATTCAATACAGTGTGTAGAAAAGCAAAACTTTAAAAGGCACTTAAATGCAAACCGGGGCTTGCCTGAGTTTGTGCTATGTCAAAGAGTCAGTGGTTTGATGCTTCACGAACATGTCCTATTCGACTCCTTTCCGTCACGGCGTCTATCGCAATGGATATGCATATAACACATAATATACTTTAATAACTTAACTAATGAATATGCACACATTATGCAATGTCATACTCATAAAGGAAGTATGACTGTAAATCAAGAATGAATAAGGTGCACTGTTGGGTATTAAATTGGATTTGGGAAGGTTAATTTGATATTACTTCATATTATAAGAATGTACGTAAGAAATTTATATATAGTCATGGATATAAGAAAACTATACAGAAATAATTCCTATGCAGATGATTTCTGTTGGCTCTGATAATTTATCTCTGGTATACAGATGCTATGAAGAAATTCTCATAGAAATTTCAGATAATTTGATGGGAGAAAATGATCCACTAAATTCTATCAAGCTTTCAATATTTAGGAATTTGCAGATAAAACCTGAGGTTTTATCATGTCCATAAATGTCACAGCTAGATAGTACCGATCAAAAGGAAGCTACCAAAATTGGTTTCACAATTTTTCAAGCTTCCTACAGGAAAATATTGAATTTACAAGTTCTTAGGAATTTCTGGATTTCATTTGTTATTTTCTGGAATTATAATTAACCTAGGCAAAGACATTGAATTAAAACCTCTTAAACAACTTTGTTGTGCTTGAAACTTTTACTGGAGCTTCTACATAACAAAATGATTGGATGGGTAAATTTCCAGAATTATCTGAATAGAATCCTATTTTCTATATTTTCTACAATGCAATATACTAATATATTGGGATGAACCACTGGAAAGTACAGATCCTAAGGAGAATTAAAAAATTTGTTTTATCCAATTTGGAGCATCCTAGCCAAAGTTATAGCATTTTAAAGTTTAGGCATTTTTCTGGAATTCTTTTTGAATGGAAAAGGACAACCCTTTAAACAACTGACACTGGCCCCCACTAGTTTAATTCTTCCCACCCAGCCGATGCCACACCGGGCCACAGGGTTTACTCGCATTGTCACAAGGAATCCCAGCACCACAGTAAATCCCACCGGGGGGGGGGGGGGGGGGGGGGGGGTCTTCTTCTTGCCCGACGCCCCGTGGCGGCGCCATGGCCGGAGGCCGGCCGGCGACTTGCCGGAAATCGCCGCGCCACCTTCCCCGTGTCTGGGACTTGCCACCCGGGGGTTTTCGACCCTCAGGAATTCACTGGTGGCCTCAGTTTGGACTGAAACGCCCCAGAACGTGCCTACACCGGCGACCGGCGGAACTCAACGATTGGCGACGGTGTTGTCGGTGTACAAGGCATGGGAAAAGCTGCTTCTTGCTCTGGAAGCTTCGAGGTGATGCCCTGATCTTTGGCCAACACTCCAATCGGATTGGAATCAGCCGGAGGATAGGGCGCAACATGGAACTGATTCTGGGCGGTGGCGAGATTGGAAATTCTGGTTAGTCTGAGTGGGGATATGGCTAGCTAACGTCAAAGAAAGGAGCGCACGCAAGTGTAGAAGATGGGGGCGGCTGGAATTGTGAAGATACTCACCATGGAGGAAAAACTTCGGTTTGTAGACGAAGAAGGTCGACGGCGCGCCGGAAGAAGAAACTGCGATTTCCTTTTGGATGCTAGGTCCTACGGCAGCCTCAGTTCAGGGAGGTCGAGAGGGTATGAGCGCGCACCAAAAAGCGGCTTTGCTTGAGCGGGGGCTGCTGTACTTTGGGCGGCCGAGTGGAGCGATGCGGGAGAAAGAAGAAGAGCCGAGCGCTCGGTCCCTTTTATACGCCGACCGACGGAGCCAAGCCGGTGGTGTCGTGGCCCTCCATGGCGCGCATGCAGACGAAGGCGCATCGAGCTGGAGAGCTGCTTGCCGCCTTGCAGTGAGCTGGGGAGCTGCTTGTCGCCCTGCGGCCAGCACTGGGGCGTGTGCTCGTGAGACAGTGCAAACAGCCTTTGGGCTCCTCTTACAGGTGGACCCCACTCTGCTCTTACCCCTAAATTTTATTTCTTTCATTACTTTAATACAGTTGGTTTCAAAGATCTTTGTTCAGATGGGATGAGCCCTGATACAAAAAATTTGTTTTGCACATCTTTGCATAAAAAGTATGGCCACTTAGAATTTGAATTAGATTCAAATTTGAACCCATAACTTTTATGCATATATTTTAAACTTCTCAATTATTGCCTTTTTAAATGGCCATGGGTTTCCAATAATGTGCTCAATAATTAGTCCACTGCAAATTTGAAATTGAACACTTAATTTGAATATATTTCCATATATACTTTTATTCACACATGTTTGTTTTATTTCTTTTATTTTTCCCTTGTGACCAAAACACATAATTCAGGTGTCTTAAATTTATGATTCAAGAATGTTTAGAATTTAGGCATAGCTGGTTCCAAAAATAATGATAGGTTTAAACTAGAGCTTCCAATAAAACTTTACACTTACATCTATATGACTTTATTTGCTCTCATTTTAACATGGTCCTTATTGTACACACTTAAACTATTATTTCATGTTCCATACATAGGAGACAAAAGCTTCCAAAAGTTTGTGTTTTACATTCCTCCCCCGTTAAAAGAATCTCGTCCCGAGATTACAAAATGAGAAGAAATGTCGGGGTGTATCACCTTTGATACGACGATAGCAACTCCGGATAGTTGACTGAAGATAGTCTTCACTCTCCCATGTGGCTTCTTTGAAGGTGTGGTTCTTCCATAACACTTTATAGAACCACAACGTTCGGTTTCTTGTCTCTCTCGTCTTCTCATCAATAATCCAGATTCGTTGTTCAACATAGGTCAGATCCGTCTTCAGTTCTTCCATGTCCTCAGATATGACTTCTGTTGCAGTTTTGAGACACTTCCTTAACTGTGATACGTGGAATACATTGTGTACTCCGGACAAGGACGCGGTTAGCTCTAGCTGATAGTCTACGGGTCCACGTCTTTCCGTGATGGGGAATGGCCCGACAAATCTTGGAGCTAACTTTCCCTTTACTCCAAAGCGATGAATTCCTTTCATCAGAGAGACACGAAGATACACGTGGTCTCCGACGTTAAAGCTCAAGGGACGACGTCTCTTGTCAGCATAACTCTTCTATCAAGACTGAGCTGCTCTGAGGTTTGCCTGAACTAGCTTAACACGTTCATCAACTTCATTAGTGACATCCACTTCGAAGATTACTCTTTCTCCAGACTCACACCAATTGAGTGGTGTGTGACACTTCCGGCCGTAGAGAGCTTCGAAAGGTGCCATTTTGATACTGGACTGATAACCGTTGTTGTATGATAACTCTGCCAACGGTAAATGATCATCCCAGTTCTTTCCGTGATCTATGGCACATGCCCTTAGCATATCTTCTAGGATCTGGTTCACCCTTTTAGTTTGTCCATCAGTTTGAGGATGGTATGCCGAGCTTCAGATTGACTTAGTCCCCATTGCTGCATGTAGTTGCTCCCAGAAATGAGCAACAAACAATGATCCTCTGTTGGAGACGATGGTGCGGGGAACTCCATGTAAGCACATGATCCGTGACATATAAAGCTCAGCATACTTCTTTGCATTGTACGTCGTGTTCACTGGAATAATGTGTGCTGACTTGGTTAATCGGTCTACGATTACCAAAATAGAATCGTGCTTGTGGAACGTGAGAGGCAATCCAACAATGAAGTCCATACTGAGATCCTCCCATTTCCATGCAGGGACACTTAAAGGTTGTAGTGATCCCGCTTTCCTCATATAGTCAGCTTTTACTCTCTGACATGTGTACACTCGGACATGTACTTTGCAATCTATCTCTTCATTCGTGTCCACCAGAATTTTGTTCTAAGATCTTGATACATCTTATTACTTCCTGGATGTATTGAATACTTCGATAGGTGAGCTTCATCCAAGATCTTCTTTCTGAGTTTCATGTTCCGGGGTACTACTATACGATCGTTGAACCATAGAGTTCCTTGTTCATCTTCCAGGAAACATTTCATTTCTCCACTTTTAAGTCTCCTCTGAATATGAGACATTCCCTTATCTTTCTTTTGAGCCTCTACTATCTCCTCTTTGATTGTAGCTATGAGAGTAAGGTTATACAGAGCTCCATAAGGAATCACACGTAGAGTTGGTTCATCTTCTTCCATAGAACAAATGGTCAAATTATGAACGTGAGACTTTCGACTAAGTGCGTCGGCTACCACATTGGCCTTGCTGGGATGATAGTGAATCTCCAGTTCATAATCTTTGATTAACTCTAACCATCTTCGTTGTCTCATATTTAATTCCTTTTGTGTGAAGATGTACTTCAAACTTTTATGAGCTGTGTAAAGGTGCACTAGATTTCCCATTAAGTAGTGCCTCCACATCTTCAGTGCAAGAACTACTGCTGCCAACTCTAAATCATGTGTCGGATAATTGTGTTCATGATTTCAGAGTTGTCTTGATCCATATGCAATTACTCTTGCATCTTGCATAAGTACGCAGCCCAATCCGATGCCAGATGCATCACAATAAACATCAAACGATTTCGTCGTATCGGGTTGAGCCAAGATCGGGGCTGTTGTGAGATGCTTCACTAGAGTTTTGAAGGCTTCCTCACATGATTCACTCCATACATACTTGCTGCCCTTCTTTAATAAGTCCGTCATAGTCTTTGCAATTTTTGAGAAACTTGGAACAAATCTCCGATAATAGCCTGCTAAACCCAAGAAACTACGGACTTCATGTACGAAGGTGGGAGATTGCCATTTCAGACTTGTACCACTTTAGTTGGATCCACAGCTATGCCTTTCTCTGAAATAATGTGACCAAGGAATGGAACTTGATTAATCCAAAATTCACATTTACTGAATTTGGCATATAGCTTGTGATCACGCAGTCGTTGAAGCACAATCTTGAGATGTTCAGTATGTTCCTCTTCTGACTTGGAGTAGACCAAAATATCGTCGATGAACACCATGACAAACTTGTCTAACTCTGGCATGAATACTGAATTCATCAAATACATGAAATGCGCTGGGGCGCTGGGGCATTTGTGAGACCAAATGACATAACCAAATACTCATAAAGTCCACATCTAGTTGCGAATGCTATCTCCGGTATATCTTCTGGTCGTATCTTAATCTGATGATAACCAGACCGAAGATCCATTTTGGAGAATACTCTAGCACCCACTAATTGATCAAAGAGCAGATCAATACGTGGTAGTGGGTACTTGTTCTTGATAGTCACGACATTAAGCGGACGATAATCCACACATAGCCTCAATGTCTTGTCCTTCTTCTTGACAAAGAGAGTCGAGCATCCCCAGGGTGATGAGCTCGGATGAATGAAACCTTTATTCAATAAGTCGTTCAGCTGCTCCTTTAATTCAGCTAACTCCTTAGGTGCCATTCTATATGGTCGTCGAGAGATAGGTGTAGTTCCTGGTATTAACTCAATCTTGAATTCCACATCTCGGTCGGGCGGCATACCCGATAGATTGTCAGGAAATACATCCGGGAAATCATGGACCACTGGAATGTCTTCCAACTTACTTGTTTCCGAATGATACACCGCTGCACTTTCTTGAACTGTGTTCTCAAGAATTAAGGTGTGGTGGTCATGAGTTGAAGAGTTGAGCTCAACGGTGCGAGGATTGATGTTTAGAACAGCTTCGTGGTTGCTTAACCACGACATTCCCAAGATTACATCAATCTTCTGACCTTCAAGGATAATAAGAGTAGTGGGATATATTCTACCACCAAGACATAATGGTGCTCGGGAGATAACATCACTTGCGGTAATATTACCTCCGGGTGAAGATATAAGATAGCGATGTTTTGTGGTAGTGGTTGGAAGCTGGTGCTTGAACACAAAAGATTGACTTATGAAATTATGTGTAGCACCGGAATCAAAGAGAATCAATGTAGGTATATGGTTGAGAGTGAACGTCCCCGTTAACACGGGTTCTCCTTCTAGTACACCCTCAATGGTATTATAGTGGACACTGCCAAGCTTTGATTTCTTTTGCTGCTGATTGGGAAACTGACTTGAATGTTGAAATGATGACTGGCTGCAGCTTTGATTTCTTTCTCGACAATATCTAGTAAAGTGACCCATAAGACCACAAGTGAAGCACGGATATCTAGTCGGTTCAGTGCTGACTTGTGGATGAGAACTGGGTATCTCTGGCTGTGGTGGAAATGGATAAGAACTTATGTGCTGCTGCTGCGGGGGTGATTTGAACCTTGATGCAAGTAGCGGGTGACTTTGATATGATGGTTTGACAGATGGCTGCCATTCTTGACCTTATGGCAAACGATATACCAACCGATATTTCTGAGTAACTCCACTAGTGTTGTTTTGCAGAATACTCCGCGTTTTCTTCTCTGCTTGGAGACAAAGATCTGCCTTTTCTTGTAGGATAGATGCTTTGACTAATTTGTTGTACTTGCCGTGATTGAACAATGCCAACCTCTCTCGAAGTTTGACCCGCAGCCCTCTGATGAAGTGATCACTTCTTAACCTTTCTGTATTCACATAGTCGGGCGCATATTGTGCCAAACGGTTGAACTCCTTAAAATACTCATGGACACTCATGTCTCCTTGCTTGAGTTCAACGAATTCCTCATAATTGGTCGTTATAATCCCTGTCGGAATATGACGAGCACAGAAAGCCTCACGGAACTCAATCCATGCTATCTGATGACCTTCAGGGCGAGTCACACTATATTCTGCCCACCAAGCTCCGGCAGCTTCATGGAGTTGTTGAGCAGCGAACAATGTCTTCTGATAATCGTCACAGGGAAACACACCAAATTTGGATTCCATTACACGAAGCCAATGATCTGATTCTAATGGTTCAGTTGCTTCCGTGAAGATTGGCGGTTGCGTTTCCAAGAAATCCAAATAACTGTTATGAGGTGGAATAACTTTCTGCGTTTGATGACTTAGGCCCTGCTGCACCAAAGTTTGAAGTAACTTAGTGTTCTCTTGGTGAGACTCGAACATTTTTGACATAACATCCACCGATACCGTTGATGGTGGTCCTGCGGTGGATCCGAATCATCACCGTCTCGACGAGAACTTCCGACCTTACTCGATGAGCGAGTACGAACCATACTGCACAAATAAATTTGGGATGAGTCAAAGCTCGATCTCAGCAATAAGTGAAGATAAGGAAAACATGAACATGTCAAGAACTTTGTGAAAGTATAACAATATTCGTGTTCGCGCAAATTTTCACACTTATGCTTCAAAGACAAACTGTTCTGCCAGAAATGACCAGTCTGGAGAAACTTGAGAATTTCATCCAGTTAGAGGCAAAATCCTGCTTCGAGGTGAACAACAAAGTTAAAGTACACCTCAAGACCTTTCCAAAAAGTATTGGTTTGCCTCTAGATCATCTCTGGTTTGTATGTTATGCTATTTTAAAGCCAGCAGAATTTTCTGCACTTTCAGCAGAACTTGTATTCATATCAGTCCTGGTTTGAAAGATATGAATTTTTGAAGTTGGTTAAAATTTCAGCATTCAGAATTTGAATTCAGTTAGATTGACCACTCTGCATTCAAACTCGATTTGGAATAGGTAGATTACCGATTCAGGTCTGGAGCCAATTCCAAAAATTTTAGCTGACTCTATAACCTTTCCAACGGCTACTCGCGCAACACCATTGGATCAAGGGTCTGCGAGTTATGGATTAAATTCAGAGGTGTACAGATTGCTGTCCAGTTTGGGTGTGCCTGGACAGTCTCTGCGATTACCCAAATTTCACCCACATAGAAAAGGATTTTGGTCTTGGGCTGAATAGAGAACTTGTAAAGTACTTCCAAAACTTTCTAAGGAGTACTTACTTGCCCTCGTAGCACTTCTGGATGAGAAGATATGGCATTTGCATGTTGACAGTTTTTCTGAAAATTTGGACATCACCTCCTTTGTTTAAGGCTGATTTTGTCCATAATTTTCAGATATACAAATATCAACATTTGAAAAATATCACATAGCAAACTAGTTGCATACATTCTCAGGATTCCAGAAATGCATCACATGAAATCATTAGACAATTCTACAGCAAGTTATGCATGAAACAGTAACTGTATACCGGACTGTCCAGATTTGATCAAGTTTAGAAATTTGAAATCTTGACTATGTTAGAGATGGATTCTGCTCTGGAGTTCCATAGAAACGTTGTAGTGTACTCTCTACGAAGAGATAGGGCAAAACACTAAAGTTGTTCCAATGTTTCAAAGAAATGGGATTAGTGTTTATTTTTGGTGATGGAAATCAATTAAAAAGGCTTTCATGCCCAAACTGTTCAAAGAACAGTTGTAGAGGACATGAAGATCTTCTTAACCATATAGCACACTACTAGGTTCTACGAAGTTTCACTAAAAGCACATCTTGACATAATCGAGCTAGATTCCTCAAGAGTGAACAACAACCTTAATCTTCATCTGTGGGGACCGGAGTCCACACATCCGAGGATCTCATTGGGTGGTGTCGTGCGATGCGACACCCAACAGTTTACAAGAATAGAACCAGAATAAAGTACAAGACCAAGTCTTTTATTTAATACACAGCGGAAGTTTTCACAATACTAGCGGATGTAAAGAAATATATACATACCATAGCTACGCTCTCAGCACTAGCTATGCAAAAAGCAAAGTTTTCCATGCCAGGGATACTTTGCACTAGCAACACTCAAACTATGGCGGCGTGCAGGGTTCCCACTCGGCTGTACACCCTGGAGGGGGTGTTGCTTCATCGTCAAACCCATCCTCAATAGGATAACCTGCAAAAACTCGTTAACTGCAAACGTGAGCATAAGGCTCAGCAAGACTTAACCGTCTGACTAGACAGATGCACGGGGACACTAAACATAGGTAAGGAATAGCATAAATAACTCGCCTACAAGTGGATCCTTATAATCAAGTTTTAAGTAGCAAATGACATTCTCTGGGCACGGCACATCATGGGCTCCACAATCAAACAAGAAACGCTTTACCAATGATATGACATGCCCAAAGCACATAATGCTTTTACAGCTAAAGTATGGGGAAACTGTAAATCTTTAGTTATACTATCTCTACACCAAACAAAGTTGCAAAGTAATTAAAATTCAATATCATATGACTTTTCTGACTTCTTTAGTATTTACTACGTCACGACTGCGACAGACAAGTGGTACTCTATTACTGCGAGGGACAGTGATTGCAATCAAGACACACCCGGACAACACGACACATACGTCGTTCGGAAGTGTCAGCGAGCACACCTGTACCTACATAACACTTCAGTACTAGGCGTATATGGCCACCTTTCACAAGAAACTCAAATGCTGAGCCCGTCTCACCTCCGCAAACAGAAGGTCTCCGCACGGAACACCTCATGTGTCCGCCGACCGATTTACACCTTACTGTCCTCAACCCACCCCTATCGATGGTGAGTTAATGGGTCTCAACATCCCAGTTGTCAAGTTACATCAGTTTATTGGATTCCATATGTCCATTATATTGCCGGTACAACTCAAGCTTGTCCGAAGGGGCCGCACACGAAGCGGGCCTTAATCGACACAGGTAGGGCTATGCGATCGAGACTCACTTCTCGCCGCTTCCTATCCATTCCCTGCCCAGTCTCAATTTCATTATAATAAGCCATTTGCTATCCAACCAATCCTGTGAGATACATCTCTCGCGAGTAGATTCCAACTACTCGACTTCTACCGGATTTCCTATGCATTAGCAAAGCAGTTACTACAGGTCAAACTGTAACTCGTGCCACATAAACCCTGGGATTTTTGGTCATGCATGTGGAGTATCATTCACCCTAAACGTAATGCACAATTCATATACTACTCATCATAGTGATAAAGCAAAATTTTATAAACGACTTAAATGCAAACCGGGGCTTGCCTTGTTGCAGGTCAGGTTCTGAGTTAAAAATTGGAAGGTTCTCTTCCAAGGCCTCTGGCTCCTCCTCGACTTCGGTCACTATACGATATGCAGATAACATGGATATATAAATGACTTTGAAGTTTATTTATTTTAAGACCATAAATTAATTCATGGTGATCACTATATGACAGGGACCTTAATTGGCTTTGGAACTTCGATGGTAGATACTAGGGAATATGATCAAGGCTCTTGCAAAGAACAGGAGATGATCATAGCAGATTGTGGTCTCCGAAAGTATGGCAAGTAATCAACTTCCAAAAATTTCCGAGAGGAAACTGTAGCTTGAACCTAGCTAACAGTTGATAATCAAGATGGAGGGAGTGGTTCTGGTCTTAGCAAAATTTGTTTCATAATTTTCTAAGCTGTGGGGAAGGAGTTATTGTATTTCTAATTCGGCAAGAATTTCTGGATTTACTTTATAATTGAGTTTCTAGACATTAAATCAATATTTATTTTGTAACTGATTTAGGACTAGTATAGTAGGTTAATTAAATCCAAGACTTTAACAGGAGCTAGGGTATGACTAAAGGAAGACTCAGTAAAATTTTGGGACCTAATAAAGTAACCTAATAGCTGTGAAAATTCAATAACTGAAAAAGTAAATGGAATTATACAGAGAGTTAAACAGGTGCTATGACACCCAAACTTTGCCTGATGATCAAGAATAGGACAATAAATTTTATGTGAATTTTGGGGAATTTTCCCGTAGATATCTTGTCTGGAAAAATTGCATTTGCATTAGGAAAGATTATTTCCTACAGAATTTAACTCTGAGTTCCACAGAACCTAATTGGTATTGACAGAAACTAGAGCTCAAGAGCTTTCGAACAAAATTTGTTTGAAGATTTTTGGAGTATCCTACAGAAAGATATTCAATTTAGAAGTTTGGATAAATTTCTGGAATTAAATATATCCCAAAGACCACGTGGCACATTCTGGTTGAGGCAGCACCGGGGTCCACAGAATTAAAGCGCGCAGCCACACTAGATCTCAGCCGCACCGTGATCCCGCAGTGAATGGCAGGTGGGACCCGATGGGGTCATCGTCTACCTCGGGCCGGTGCTCGCGCGGAGCGGCACCCGCGACGGTGGCTCGCCGGCGAGCTCGCCGCCGGCCAATCCAACGCACCAGATTCGCGGAAACTTGCCGCCTGGGGGTTTTTGGGGTCGCTGAGCACGATGGTGAGGTCAGTGGGTCTTGAAGCTCGCTGGAAAAGGTCGTGCGACGGCGGTGGCGGCGATGAGCGCTCAGGCAACATAGAACTCTCTATAGAGTAGCTCAAATCACTTGGGAATTGCTCCAAAACCTATCTGGGATGATGGAGTTCAAGGATATGGGCGCAGAAGGGGAGTGAGTTGCCTTGAATCATGAGTTCGACGGTGAACCGAGGTTTTCTCACCGGCGGCGAGCAAAACTCGAAATTCAGAGCCGTAGCTTGATGATTCTTAAAGGTTTTTGCTCAGACAGGAGCGCTAGGGCCTATAGAAACTGTCTCTAAGTAATTGCAAAGGATGATTGCTTGCCGAAAAGGAATTGACATGAAATCATAGCTAGTTATCTACTCTCGGCCGTAGGGGAAACGAACAATAACTCGCTCAAGCTTCAACGATAAGGGAAACGGTTTGTACCATGAGCTAGAGTTTGATCAGGCGCACCTTTTTGCTCTTTGGAGCTTGGCTTGAAACGGCGCGGAACGGCGGCACGCCGCGGAGCAGTGGTGAGCGGCGGCAATGGCGCGCGGCGGAAGAATAGTTGCGAGGCAGTGGAGCTGTGATCGGGGATGAGGAGTAAAGGGAGCTTCGGCCGGCCTTTTATAGGGCCGCGGCGAGCAGGCAGGCAGCTCGCTGGAGCTGCATGCGCGCGCGCGGTGTCGAGCGGGGGCGCGGCTGTGCAGAGGTGGCGGGGTTGAGCTGATCCGTTTAAAAAGGGGAGCTGACATGTGGGGCCCACTGTCCAGTGATTCTCCCCACAGTTCAGTTACTAATTCATTTAAAAATAGAAGATCAACTCCAAAAATCATGAAATTTTGTGGAGATGGCAAATGAATTATTCTGAACACAATGGTGAACTCAATTCTTATGTTTAAAGAAGTTGGAGAAGAATTAAAAATTCAGATTTGAATTTGATTCAAATTTGCCAAGCACCTCAATAAAAATAGTAGATGAGTTTCTAAAATCTTGAAACTTTGTAAGCATGCTATTGAGGAATTTAGGAGCTCATGGAAAAATTTAGAGCCCTTAATTTGAATATTTGGTTTAGAGCTTATTAGGGCTTCATTGTGCATTGCTTACTAATCCTTATCCAAAAATTCTTATTCTTAAAAAGGTGAATAGAATATAATTTGGATTCATGGTGAAGTCTAATACCCATGATAAAAGAATCTAACAAAGAGTGCAAGAAAAGTTTTGGATGGCATAGTTCATGTGTACCATTATATTGGATATCCAAAATAGTTGATCACAAAACCCATATGAACTTAACATGCCATAAAAGTGGGGTTTTACATTCCCCCCCCCTTAAAAGAATCTCGCCCCGAGATTACAAAAGAAGGTAAAGGAAAAAGGATCTATCGAACATATGCCGCTAACAAGTCCGGATAGTTCGTTCTAAGATACTCCTCGCTTTCCCATGTGGCCTCTTCGGCACTATGGTTGCTCCACAAGACCTTGTAGAAACGCAAGGTGCGGCTTCTTGTGGTGCGAGTCTTCTCATCGAAGATCTGAGTTGGACGCTCGGAATAAGTGAGATCTGGTTGGAGAGCTTCCAAATCATCTACACGGACATCAGCTGGAGTTTTAAGACACTTTCGTAACTGGGAAATGTGGAACACATTGTGAACCCCTGAAAGTGACGGTGGTAACTCCAATTGATATGCCACAGGTCCGCATTGTGCTAGGATTGCGAATGGCCCAATAAAACGTGGGGCTAGCTTCCCTTTCACCCCGAATCGATGGATACCTTTCATGGGGGATACCCGAAGATAAACTTGATCCCTAACTTCGAAGTGAAGGGGTCGACGTCGTTTGTCCACGTAGCTCTTCTGACGAGATTGGGCGGCTTTGAGATTTGTTCGAATAATGCGCACTTTCTCTTCGGCTTCTTTTATTAAGTCGATGCCATATACCACTCGTTCACCAGATTCGCACCAGTTCAAGGGTGTGCGACACTTCCGGCCATAAAGAGCTTCATAAGGCGCCATCTGGATGCTAGTCTGGTAACTGTTGTTGTATGAAAATTCCGCCAATGGTAGATGCTCATCCCAATTCCTACCATGGTGGATGGCACAGGCACGAAGCATGTCCTCAAGCACTTGATTCACCCGTTCGGTCTGACCATCAGTCTGAGGATGATAAGCCGAGCTCCGAATTAACTTGGTTCCCAGCGCAGCGTGGAGATGCTCCCAGAATCGCGAAACAAATACAGCCCCACGATCTGAGATGATGGTGCGGGGTATTCCGTGGAGACACACGATTCTGGCAATATATAATTCCACATACTTTGATGACCGATAGTTGGTATTGACGGGAATGAAGTGTGCCGTCTTAGTTAGTCGGTCAACGATCACCCAAATTGAGTCATGCTTATGGAGAGTGGGAGGCAACCCAACAATGAAATCCATGCTGATATCCTCCCATTTCCAAGCTGGTATGCTTAAAGGTTGAAGCTGTCCTGCTGCTTTCATATGGTCGGCCTTCACTCGCCGGCACGTATCACACTCGGATACATATTTAGCTACTTCCCGCTTCATCCGAGTCCACCAGAAATTCTTTCTTAAATCTTGGTACATTTTGTTACTTCCCGGATGAATGGAATACTTGGATAAATGAGCTTCATCCAGTATCTTCCCCCGAAGTTCCATGTTTCGGGGTACCACTATACGGTCGTTAAACCAGAGGGTACCTTCATCGTCACTTCGGAAGCATTTCATCTCCCCCTTCTTTATTCTTTGCTGAATATGTGACATCCCCTTGTCCGCCTTCTGAGCTTCCATAATATCCTCCCTGATGGTAGGAATGAGAGCGAGATTGTAGAGCGCCCCATATGGAACCAAGTAGAGACTCAGTTCTTCTTTTCCTTCCATCGAGGTAATGGAAAGATTGTTGATATGGGACTTGCGGCTCAGAGCGTCTGCGACTACGTTCGCCTTGCCTGGATGGTAGTGGATCTCAATCTCATAATCCTTGATCAATTCTAACCATCGCCTTTGTCGCATATTCAAATCCTTCTGGGTGAAGATGTATTTCAAGCTTTTGTGATCAGTGTAGAGGTGTACTAAATTACCCAGTAGATAATGCCTCCACATCTTCAATGCTAGCACCACAGCAGCCAGTTCAAGATCATGAGTCGGGTAGTGCTGCTCGTGGTTCCGAAGCTATCGCGATCCATACGCGATCACTCTTCGCTCTTGCATTAACACACAACCTAAACCAATTCCCAAATGCATCGCAATAGACATCAAATGCTTTGGTAGTGTCTGGTTGGGCTAAAACTGGTGCCGTTGTAAGGTGTTTCACCAATGCTTTGAAACCTGCCTCACATGCCTCAGTCCATACATACTTTTGTCCTTTCTTCAGAAGTTCTGTCATTGGTTTAGCTATTTTGGAGAAACTGGGTATAAACCTCCGGTAATATCCTGCTAAACCCAGGAAACTTCGGACTTCATGTACAGACTTTGGAGACTCCCATTTGAGGACTTGCTTGATCTTGCTTGGATCAACTGCAATACCTTCTGCTGAAATGATGTGCCCTAAAAATGGCACCTGGTTGATCCAGAATTCACACTTGCTGAACTTAGCATACAACTGATGGTCCCGTAATCGCTGAAGCACAATATGCAAGTGTTGAGCATGTTCTTCTTCGGATTTTGAATACACAAGTATGTCGTCAATGAAGACCACGACGAACTTGTCCAATTCCGGCATGAACACTGAGTTCATGAGATACATGAAATGAGCTGGGGCGTTGGTTAATCCGAAGGACATAACCAGATACTCATACAGTCCATACCTTGTTGAGAATGCTGTCTTGGATATATCTTCTGGTCGGATTCTAATTTGATGATAACCAGGACGAAGATCCATCTTCGAAAACACTTTAGCACCCACTAATTGATCGAAAAGAATATCAATGCGCGGTAGTGGATACTTGTTCTTGATGGTGACAGCATTAAGTGGACGATAGTCTACACACAGCCTCAAGGTCTTATCTTTCTTTTCTACAAACAGTGCAGAACAACCCCATGGTGATGAACTTGGACGAATAAAACCTTTGCTCTCAAGTTCAGTTAATTGTTCCTTCAGTTCTGCAAGTTCCTTAGGTGCCATCTTGTAGGGTGGTCTTGAAATTGGCACTGTGCCTGGTGCAAGTTCAATCTTGAACTCTATATCTCTCTCTGGGGGCATACCAGGAAGATCTTCAGGAAATACGTCGGGGTATTCACATACTACCGGAATATCCTCTAGTTCCATAACCTCGGTATTGAGAATAGATGGTTCCAATGGAATGGTGTTCTTAAGATTGAGAACTTGGGGTCGATGGAGTGGAGAGTTTAGATAAATCTTTCTAGGAATGATATCAAGAATAGCACCATGGTACTGCAACCATGCCATACCTAAGATGATATCAAGCTTTTGATGTTCTAAGATCAGAAATGAAGTAAGATATATGGTCCCATCTAGGTTAAGTGGGATTCCAGGAACCAATTTATTTGTTACCGTTTTCCCGGCTGGAGTGCTAATCACAAATGGAGTTTGTGTGGAGATAACAGGCAATTGACTTTTAACGACAAAAGATTTACTAATGACATTGTGTGAAGCTCCGGAGTCAAAGAGTATGACTACGGGTTGATCGAAGATAGAGAACGTACCCGTGAGCACGGGTGCGCCTTCTGGAACGTCCTCGATGGCGAGGTGGTGGATGTTGCCGGGTCTGGTGGCTAGCTTCTTGGGCTGGTTGCGGGGTTGGTTGGCCCCCTGGTAAGATGATTGCCCTCTGCCTTGTCGATCTTGAGGGCAGTCCTTGGCGAAGTGCCCCGTGCGCCCACACGTGAAACACGTGTACGGGGTTTGGCCAATACGAAGGGGAGGACGAATTCCCGGTGCACGTGGTGGAGGTGGAAGTGCACGTGGAACCATCCCCTGTTGTTGCTGCGGCCGGAATCCGGAGTTGCTGAACTGGCGACCACTGGATATTGGTGGCCGTGATGGCGGTTGCCACCTCTGGCCGGATGGTGATCGATACACCATACGGTACTTCTGAGGAGCACCACCTCCGCTGCCCTGCGGAACACTCCTCTTCTTCTTATCTGAGGACAGCTCGCGCGTAGCGTCCTCCTGCATGATAGCGGCATTGACTATGTCGTTGAAGCTGCCGCGGTTGAACAGGACAAGCTTGTCCTTCAACCTGGGGTTCAAACCCCGGTAGAAACATTCCCGCTTCCGATCTTCGGTTTTCACTTGGTCCTGAGCATATTGGGCCAAGTGGTTGAATAATTTGGAGTACTCGTATGCACTCCTTCCTCCTTGCCTTAGCTCCAAGAACTCTTGAAGCTTCCTCCTCATAATCCCGGGAGGGATGTGGTAGGCGCGAAACGCCTCCCGGAATTCGGTCCAGCTTACGACATGGCCTGCTGGGTGTGCGGCAAGATAATTGGCCCACCACGCACCGGCAGACCCCTGCAGTTGTTGCGCTGCAAACAACGTCTTCTGCTGTTCGGTTACCTCGAGTAAACTGAACTTTCCTTCAATGGTGCGGAGCCAGTTATCCGCATCCAACGGTTCATCGGCCTCTCTGAATACCGGTGGATGTGTCGATGAGAAATCAGAGTAGGAACTCTGAAATTGCTGACGCGGTCCATCATCCTGTCGTCCCCCTCGACGGGACGAGTGCTGCACCAACGTCCGCAGTAACTCGGTTTGCTCGTCGCGCGAGCCGAGCACTGCAGCGAGAACCTCCGCGAGACTCCTGGGGAGTGTGGTTGGAGGTGGTGGAGGTGGTTGCGTCTGAGGCGTATTCTGCCCCGGGGGTGGTGTGCCATCCCCCTGTCCTACACTAGACCCTCCCACCTCTGAGGCTGTACGAGTACGCACCATACTGCAATATAATGATTAACACGGTAAGTCCCATTGCCTCAAGTTCATCCTCCCTTAGAAATGCGGTAGATAATAATAGACGATGCATAACATTTACATATATTGATAAAGCATAAACTTTATACAAAATATACCATCTCATGACCAAGTTTACAGTAGTAAACCCAAAATGATGGACTCCCTTTATGGAAATACATCTCTACCATACTTGGTCTTCCTGACATGTCATACTCATCTAATTATCTAGAAACCACAACCATTACTCTTAATATGACACAAACATGGTCACAAAAGAGAGACACTAGCAACCATTTAACTATATGTTGCCCTGTGTTGGCGGAAGTGCTACCACATCTAACTTCAATACGCTCTACTCGACGTATTCAAGTTCCTCTGGGTCTTCTTCTTCTTCTTCATCTTCAGGGCTAGGCACCTCTGATACGGGTGCTGGAGTAGAAGTTGATACATCGTTCAACATCAACGTCTTCTTGGCAGCCATAGCTTGCCAATCTGCCTGTATCATAAACATCCCCCAGGCCTCATTCTCTTGCTGAGCCTGTTCACAGCTGGTCTTCCAGCTCTGAGCCTCTACTCTGGACTGATCCCTGTCTGCAGTCACCACGTTCAACTGGGTGTCCCGTTGATGCCCATAGAGTAGGCTTGCCTCCAGATCAATATCTCTCTCTAGAGTCTCCTGGCGAGATGCGGCCAAATCCATAACAGCGTCATGCCACTGATTCTCCCTAAGGTTCAAACGATGATTGAGAGGAGCCATCATATCCCTAAGTCCGTCATTTGCCCACTCAAGGTGATTTGCTCGCATCATGGCTTGCTTCAGATTGTTTGTCAATTCTTTTATGCATGTCCTTTGATTACCCTTCTCGCGATGTGATGCTGCTGCATACATCGCTAAGGCTGTTGCGGATGTTTCACCATGCTCTCCCACCTCCGCAAGCAAGTGGGTTGCCCAAGCTTCAGAAGCCCTGCCGTTAACTGGAAAGAACTCATACGGAGTACCCACCAGATGACGGTAATGGAGTTTGCAAAACCTCCCTATGGCAACACTTGCGGCGTAGCTCCATGTTTCTTCTAATATCAATCCTTTGATCTTGATGGAGTATGGAGCCCATCCGAGGTGCGGTGGACCGGCAGGCACATCGACGTAGATGGTGCAACTCCACATACCGCCCTCCTGGAACTTCTTGCCCCAATAGCTAGGTAACACCAAATAGCCAAACTGGCCGAGCAACCGTGCAAACACGTCCGGGAAACCGGCGTGCCCGGTGCATGTTGAGAACACCCATCCATTAGGCAACTGAATTCTTGGTGCTGCCATCTGTGGACAAGCATACCAGGATATCAATACACAGTATAAGTATTCAACTTAATCACTGATAAGTTTGGATCAGAGAAACTATCCATTATCAAATGATCCAAGAAAGCTGCAAATTGGAAGTGATCACAGTTCTGTTCCAGCCGACCTGTCTGCATTAACCCGTACGTTTCTTACAGAAGAAGTCAGAACTAAACTTTATGTTGAATACAAAAATTGTAGTACACTTCAAAACCTTTCCAGATTGTACTCATACAGCCACTGTTGAACTAGTATGAACAATCTATACCGGTTTTGAGTTGACTCAAGGGTTCTGGAAATTTCGACAGAACCTCCCCTGTATATGGGCTTATCTTCACATTCAATACAGGTTTATCATGATAAGATACTGAGGTAATGTCAAAATAAACATTGAGTAACATCGTGTTAACAATCCAGAACTAAAGGATTCCCACCACGAAAACCTTGTCATGAAGGTATTATGCATCAATTCACAAATTGGTGCAAACTGTTCCAAGTTCTGGTCTGCAGGAACCAAATTTGCGACAAATGGAATTAGGCATAGCTATACCAAGATCCAGGTCAGGAGCGGTAAATAAGGTTGATAGGTGATTTCCTAATCTTTCCAGAAATGTATACGTGCAACCATATCACTGTTCTGGATTAGGAGTTATAACTATCAAAACTTAACAGTAAAACTGACTGGTTTGCATCAGCAGTCATGCAGTTCACTGTGCTGACTTCCCAATTTGGTTAAACTCTAATTAAAATCAGGAAAGACTCCCCATAACAAACTCGTAAATCTCCACCTACCCTTCTCAAACATATATCCCAATAAGGTAGTGGACTTTTCTTCAGTGAGTTATGGCAAGAATACAGAAACAGTACAAAGGTGGGTTCATATGGAGTAATTACAGTAAACCCCAGTTTTGAACAGATTAACAAGCTTTTCTGTCTTTATGGTCAACGGAAAAGTTGGAGAGACCTTCACGAGCTTTCCATCCATGTAGGATACTCTTATGTTATCTAATTGCTAACCAAGATTACAACCTGGCGAAGTTGAGCCACTTCTACCAGAAAGCAAGAATCTTGGTTCGATCTACCTTATCAAGTTGAGCCCGAAATTATCAGTATCTGATGGTCGGACTTTCTCAAAACACAATGCAACCATTCTGTCGGTGGGGAGGGTCTAGTATCATGTTTGATACTGACGGTACTACGTGCCTCACGAAAGGAAATTCTATCCGGTACATCCGGTTACGTCTATAGGTGGTTCCTATATCGTTCTTTCGCAAACGGTTTCTACACGGTCCTCTACCGAAATTAGTATCCCTGCAGAAAGCAAACAATCCCCTGGCACAGGCACGCCGTACGGCGGCGGGGAAACAGAACAGGTAACCACAATATACAATTATATTTGAAAGTAAAAGCATACGACTCTGGAGTGAGTCGCCCTCGAGCGAAGTCATGCCTCGAGGTACATGGCTGTAAATACGTCTGTACAACAAAGACTCCCGTACGATCTGGCTTATACACGCTCAGGCATACGTGTTCGCATGTTCTCATAGATATGAGAACACACTATCGGGTTACACACCACCCGACGGGGTTTCCCTCTAACTTTGTGTCACGCTGGGGTACCGCGTGTCATATGTTCTCAGAAACATGGAAAGTTTCAAAGACTCATATTGACTTTCCGTGCCAAGCCACGGAAATTTCACATACCACCTCTCGTATGCTGAGCTTACCGAGATTGATCCGCTCTCGGTGGCGTACCTTACCTCTTACCTGATGTCGGGGCGTCGTTACAGAATATAATAACACATAGTTAGTTTTCCACCTTTATATCTTATACTAATAATACTCCTTATAAAGGCATATAACTAATTTCCTCACTCAAGTTCCTAATTTTTGAAAATATGTTCTTTTCCGGTACACTGTTCCCAACGAAGCTCTGATACCATGTCTGTGGGGACCGGAGTCCACACATCCGAGGATCTCATTGGGTGGTGTCGTGCGATGCGACACCCAACAGTTTACAAGAATAGAACCAGAATAAAGTACAAGATCAAGTCTTTTATTTAATACACAGCGGAAGTTTTCACAATACTAGCGGATGTAAAGAAATATATACATACCATAGCTACGCTCTCAGCACTAGCTATGCAAAAAGCAAAGTTTTCCATGCCAGGGATACTTTGCACTAGCAACACTCAAACTATGGCGGTGTGCAGGGTTCCCACTCGGCTGTACACCCTGGAGGGGGTGTTGCTTCATCGTCAAACCCATCCTCAATAGGATAACCTGCAAAAACTCGTTAACTGCAAACGTGAGCATAAGGCTCAGCAAGACTTAACCGTCTCACTAGACAGATGCACGGGGACACTAAACATAGGTAAGGAATAGCATAAATAACTCGCCTACAAGTGGATCCTTATAATCAAGTTTTAAGTAGCAAATGACATTCTCTGGGCATGGCACATCATGGGCTCCACAATCAAACAAGAAACGCTTTACCAATGATATGACATGCCCAAAGCACATAATGCTTTTACAGCTAAAGTATGGGGAAACTGTAAATCTTTAGTTATACTATCTCTACACCAAACAAAGTTGCAAAGTAATTAAAATTCAATATCATATGACTTTTCTGACTTCTTTAGTATTTACTACGTCACGACTGCGACAGACAAGTGGTACTCTATTACTGCGAGGGACAGTGATTGCAATCAAGACACACCCGGACAACACGACACATACGTCGTTCGGAAGTGTCAGCGAGCACACCTGTACCTACATAACACTTCAGTACTAGGCGTATATGGCCACCTTTCACAAGAAACTCAAATGCTGAGCCCGTCTCACCTCCGCAAACAGAAGGTCTCCGCACGGAACACCTCATGTGTCCGCCGACCGATTTACACCTTACTGTCCTCAACCCACCCCTATCGATGGTGAGTTAATGGGTCTCAACATCCCAGTTGTCAAGTTACATCAGTTTATTGGATTCCATATGTCCATTATATTGCCGGTACAACTCAAGCTTGTCCGAAGGGGCCGCACATGAAGCGGGCCTTAATCGACACAGGCAGGGCTATGCGATCGAGACTCACTTCTCGCCGCTTCCTATCCATTCCCTGCCCGGTCTCAATTTCATTATAATAAGCCATTTGCTATCCAACCAATCCTGTGAGATACATCTCTCGCGAGTAGATTCCAACTACTCGACTTCTACCGGATTTCCTATGCATTAGCAAAGCAGTTACTACAGGTCAAACTGTAACTCGTGCCACATAAACCCTGGGATTTTTGGTCATGCATGTGGAGTATCATTCACCCTAAACGTAATGCACAATTCAAATACTACTCATCATAGTGATAAAGCAAAAGTTTATAAACGACTTAAATGCAAACCGGGGCTTGCCTTGTTGCAGGTCAGGTTCTGAGTTAAAAATTGGAAGGTTCTCTTCCAAGGCCTCTGGCTCCTCCTCGACTTCGGTCACTATACGATATGCAGATAACATGGATATATAAATGACTTTGAAGTTTATTTATTTTAAGACCATAAATTAATTCATGGTGATCACTATATGACAGGGACCTTAATTGGCTTTGGAACTTCGATGGTAGATACTAGGGAATATGATCAAGGCTCTTGCAAAGAACAGGAGATGATCATAGCAGATTGTGGTCTCCGAAAGTATGGCAAGTAATCAACTTCCAAAAATTTCCGAGAGGAAACCGTAGCTTGAACCTAGCTAACAGTTGATAATCAAGATGGAGGGAGTGGTTCTGGTCTTAGCAAAATTTGTTTCATAATTTTCTAAGCTGTGGGGAAGGAGTTATTGTATTTCTAATTCGGCAAGAATTTCTGGATTTACTTTATAATTGAGTTTCTAGACATTAAATCAATATTTATTTTGTAACTGATTTAGGACTAGTATAGTAGGTTAATTAAATCCAAGACTTTAACAGGTGCTAGGGTATGACTAATGGAAGACTCAGTAAAATTTTGGGACCTAATAAAGTAACCTAATAGCTGTGAAAATTCAATAACTGAAAAAGGAAATGGAATTGTACAGAGAGTTAAACAGGTGCTATGACTCCCAAACTTTGCCTGATGATCAAGAATAGGACAATAAATTTTATGTGAATTTTGGGGAATTTTCCCGTAGATATCTTGTCTGGAAAAATTGCATTTGCATTAGGAAAGATTATTTTCAACAGAATTTAACTCTGAGTTCCACAGAACCTAATTGGTATTGACAGAAACTAGAGCTCAAGTGCTTTCGAGCAAAATTTGTTTGAAGATTTTTGGAGTATCCTACAGAAAGATATTCAATTTAGAAGTTTGGATAAATTTCTGGAATTAAATATATCCCAAAGACCACGTGGCACATTCTGGTTGAGGCAGCACCGGGGTCCACAGATTTAAAGCGCGCAGCCACACTAGATCTCAGCCGCACCGTGATCCCGCAGTGAATGGCAGGTGGGACCCGATGGGGTCATCGTCTACCTCGGGCCGGTGCTCGCGCGGAGCGGCACCCGCGACGGTGGCTCGCCGGCGAGCTCGCCGCCGGCCAATCCAACGCACCAGATTCGCGGAAACTTGCCGCCTGGGGGTTTTTGGGGTCGCTGAGCACGATGGTGAGGTCAGTGGGTATTGAAGCTCGCCGGAAAAGGTCGTGCGACGGCGGTGGCGGCGATGAGCGCTCAGGCAACATAGAACTCTCTATAGAGTAGCTCAAATCACTTGGGAATTGCTCCAAAACCTATCTGGGATGATGGAGTTAAAGGATATGGGCGCAGAAGGGGAGTGAGTTGCCGGGAATCATGAGTTCGACGGTGAACCGAGGTTTTCTCACCGGCGGCGAGGAAAACTCGAAATTCAGAGCCGTTGCTTGATGATTCTTAAAGGTTTTTGCTCAGACAGGAGCGCTAGGGCCTATAGAAACTGTCTCTAAGTAATTGCAAAGGATGATTGCTTGCCGAAAAGGAATTGACATGAAATCATAGCTAGTTATCTACTCTCGGCCGTAGGGGAAACGAACAATAACTCGCTCAAGCTTCAACGATAAGGGAAACGGTTTGTACCATGAGCTAGAGTTTGATCAGGCGCACCTTTTTGCTCTTTGGAGCTTGGCTTGAAACGGCACGGAACGGCGGCACGCCGCGGAGCAGTGGCGAGCGGCGGCGATGGCGCGCGGCGGAAGAATAGTTGCGAGGCAGTGGAGCTGTGATCGGGGATGAGGAGTAAAGGGAGCTTCGGCCGGCCTTTTATAGGGCCGCGGCGAGCAGGCAGGCAGCTCGCTGGAGCTGCATGCGCGTGCGCGGTGTCGAGCGGGGGCGCGGCGGTGCAGAGGTGGCGGGGTTGAGCTGATCCGTTTAAAAAGGGGAGCTGACATGTGGGGCCCACTGTCCAGTGATTCTCCCCACAGTTCAGTTACTAATTCATTTAAAAATAGAAGATCAACTCCAAAAATCATGAAATTTTGTGGAGATGGCAAATGAATTATTCTGAACACAATGGTGAACTCAATTCTTATGTTTAAAGAAGTTGGAGAAGAATTAAAAATTCAGATTTGAATTTGATTCAAATTTGCCAAGCACCTCAATAAAAATAGTAGATGAGTTTCTAAAATCTTGAAACTTTGTAAGCATGCTATTGAGGAATTTAGGAGCTCATGGAAAAATTTAGAGCCCTTAATTTGAATATTTGGTTTAGAGCTTATTAGGGCTTCATTGTGCATTGCTTACTAATCCTTATCCAAAAATTCTTATTCTTAAAAAGGTGAATTGAATATAATTTGGATTCATGGTGAAGTCTAATACCCATGATAAAAGAATCTAACAAAGAGTGCAAGAAAAGTTTTGGATGGCATAGTTCATGTGTACCATTATATTGGATATCCAAAATAGTTGATCACAAAACCCATATGAACTTAACATGCCATAAAAGTGGGGTTTTACATCATCCTTCTTCCCATTGCACTCTCCAAGTTGAAACTTTGACCCAAAACATTCCAGCAACTGGGAGTTGGATCTTACAAGATGATAATGAAGCCATTCTTTCTTGGGGGATGGTCAAAGTATCAATTGTGATACTGACGGTACTACGTGTCTTACCAAAAGAAATGTCTAACCCGTTATATCCGGATACATCTATAGGTGGTCCTAATATTGATCACCCACAAACGTATTCTACACGGGTCGCTATCGGAGTTAGTGTACCTGCAGAAGACAAACAATCCCGTTTCACAACTTCACACCTCAAGGGCGGCACGGGGAAACACGACAAGCAGTCACAATAATATATATAGAAGTAAATGCATACGACTCAGGTGTGAGTCGCCCTCGAGCGAAGTCATGTCTCGAGGTACATGGCTGTACTACGTCTGTACAGCAAAGACTCCCGCACGAGTCGGCTTATACACGCTCGGGCATACGTGTTTCGCACACTCCCATTGAACATGAATAGTTCTATAGATGCATACTATCGGGTTATACACCACCCGGCGAGGGCTCCCACAAAATTTGTGTCACGCTGGGTACCGCGTGTCATATGTTCTCAGAAACATGGAAAAGTTTCAGAGATTCATATTGACTTTCCGTGCTAAGCCACGGAAATATCACATACCACATCTGGTATGCAGAGCTTACCGAGATTGATCCGCTCTCGGTGGCGTACCTTACCTCTTACCTTGAAGACAGAGCGTCATTACAGAAATAATATAACAAGTTAGTTCACCACCTTTATACCTTATACTAGTAATAGTCCTTAATGGGCATATAGCTAATCCTCACTCGACTACTTCAGAGGTTTCGAGAATAGGCTCTTTTCGAGCGTGCTATTCCCAATGAAGCTCTGATACCATGTCTTTGTGGACCGCAGTCCACACATTTGAGGATCTCATTGGGTGGTGCCGTGCGATGCGGCACCTAACAGCACACACGAAAAGGATACCAAAACATATAAAGTTTTCATTTCATAATAACAAGAGTTTACAAGAGAGTGTATAACAGGGGTACACACGCAGCGGATAACACATACTCATAACCTCACCTAACTAAGTAGGAGAGAAGACATCCATACCCTAGGACGCTTCTCACTAGCAACACGAAGAACATTCAGCAGCGGCGTGTTTCACATGAGGTTTATCTTAACACCTCGAGTCTCATGTACAACCCAAACAGCAGAAATAAAACTAATACCTGCAAAAATCGTTAAAGCGCAAACGTGAGCATATGGCTCAGCAAGACTAACTCGTCTCACTAGACATATGCAGGGGTAAATACTAAGCATAGGTAAGGAATAACATAAAAGACGCGCCTACAAGTGGATCCTTATAGTCATGTTTTAAGTAGAACATGACATTCATCAGGCATGGCACATCATAGACTCCACAATCAAATAAGAAACGCTTTGCCGATGATATGACATGCCCAAAGCACATAATGCTATTACACATAAAGTATAGGGAAACTGTAAACTTTAATTTTACTATCTCTAAGTCACACCAGGTTGCAAAAATTATAATTCGATACAATGTATTCTTCTGGCTTCTTTAGTATTTACTACGTCAATACTTTGTGTCCAAGTATGCTCAATCCATAACCGCGAGCAACGGTGATTCGAATAAAAAACATCCGTACTGCATGACACGTATGCCCATACCCGGAGTTGCCTCGGCACACTCCACTGATGTCGCACGCAGCTACCTTTCCCTAAATTCAACCACATCGAAACAGTTCGATCGACCCGAACAGTGAGCTCAACTTAAGGTGCATCTCTGACGTGAGATGTTCTTGAGTAAGTTACCTCCCACTGTACTGACAGGCGACAGCTTAAGCTGATTGAAAAGGTCCCAACATAGGATCCTCAAGGTACATCAATTTCCTGGATTCCATATAGCCAGTATGCACCCGGTACAGTTCAAACTTGTCCAACAGGGCCAAGCACGAGACGGGCCTTAAGCGACACAGACGGGGCTACCAAGCCATCTCCTAACACCTGCCTCACCATTACTGACCCAAGCATGATGTGGGCAAACCAACCTACACAAATCCTGGTCTACGTCTCATATTAAGGAGTTAACGTTATGGTAACAACTCCCGAGTAGGTTTCCCTCACTCGACTTCTCTCGCAAGTAGAATTCAACTACATGACTTGTGATCAATAAAATGTGACCTATCTTGCGAGTAGTATCCAACATACTCGACTTCTACCGATCTTCTAACAAACATTAAGCATAGCAATATAAATCGAGGGAGTCTTATACTACCCATCCACTTCATGGATTATTTTGTCATGCATGTGGGGTATTCAATCAAACTAGACCTAATGCACATATTAAGTCTATTCAATACAGTGTGTAGAAAAGAAAAACATTAAAAGGCACTTAAATTCAAACCGGGGCTTGCCTTAGTTTGCGCTAAGTCAAAGAGTCAGTGGTTTGATGCTTCACGAACAGGTCCTCTTCGACTCCTTTCTGTTACGGTGTCTATCGCAATTGATATGCATATAACTCATAATATACTTTAATAACTTAACTAAAGAATATGCACACATTATGCAATGTCATACTCATAAAGGAAGTATGACTGTAAATCAAAAATGAATAAGGTGCACGGTTGGGTATTAAATTGGATTTGGGTAGGTTAATTTGATATCACATCATATTATAGGAATGTACATAAGAAATTTTTATATAGTCATGGATATAAGAAAACTATACAGACATAATTCCTATGCAGATGAGTTCTATTGGATCTGATATTTATCTCTGATATACAGATGTGATGAAGAAATTCTCATAAAAATGAGAATTTGATGGGAGAAAATGATCTACAAAATTCTATCAAGCTTTCATGATTTAGGAATTTGCAGATAAAACCTGAGGTTTTATCATGTCCATAAATGGCACAGCTAGATAGTATTGATCAAAAGGAAGCTACCAAAATTGGTTTCACAATTTTTCAAGCTTCCTACAGGAAGATATTGAATTTACAAGTTCTTAGGAATTTCTGGATTTCATTTGTTATTTTCTGGAATTATAATTAACCTAGGCAAAGAGTTTGAATTAAACCCTCTTAAACAACCTTGTTATGCTTGAAACTTTTACTGGAGCTTCTACATAATAAAATGATTGGTAGGGTAAATTTCCAGAATTATCTGAATAGAATCCTATTTTCTATATTTTCCACAATGCAATATATTAATTGATTAATAGAATATTCTCTAGTGCTTTTCATGAAGATTGAGATGGACCACTGGAAAGTACAGATCCTAAGGAGAATTACAAAATTTGTTTTATCTAATTTGGAGCTCCTAGCCAAAGTTATAGCATTTCAAAGTTTAGGCATTTTTTTGGAATTCTTTTTGAATGGAAAAGGACAACCCTTTTAAACAACTGACATGTGGCCCCCACTGTTTTAATTATTCCCACCCAGCCAATGCCACACCGGGGCCACATGGTTTACTCACTTTGTCACACAGAACCCCTGCACCACAGAAAATCCCACGGAGGAGGGGGGTGGGTCTTCTTCTTCCCCGACGGCCTGTGGCGGCGCCATGGCCGGAGGCCGGCCGGCGACTCGCCGGAAATCGCCACGCCACCTTCCCCGTGGCTGGGACTTGCCACTCGAGGGTTTTCGACCCTCAAGAATTTACTGGTGGCCTCAGTTTGGACTGAAATGCCACGGAACGTGCCTACACCGGCGACCGGCGGAACTCGATGATCGGCTATGGCGTTCTCGGTGTACAAGGCATGGGAAAAGCTGCTTCTTGCTCTGGAAGCTTCAAGGTGATGCCCTGATCTTTGGCCAACAATCCAATCGGATAGGAATCGGCTAGAGGATAGGGCGCAACGTGGAACCGATTCTAGGCGGTGACGAGATTGGATATTCCGATTTGTCTGAGTGGGGATATGGCTAGCTAACATCTCATGAAGGAGCACACACAAGTGTAGAAGCTGGGGCGGCTGGAATTGTGAAGAGGTTGTAGACAAAGAAGGTCGACGGCACACCGGAAGAAGAAACCGCGATTCCCTCCGGGATGCTAGGTCTGGCGGCAGCCTCGGTTCAGGGAGGTCGAGAGGGTGGCTTTGCTTGAGCAGGGGCTGCTGTACTTTCGGCGGCCGAGTGGAGCGATGCGGGAGAAAGAAGAAGAGTCGAGCGGTCGGTCACTTTTATATGCCGACCAACGGAGCCGAGCCGATGGTGTCGTGGCCCTGCGTGGTGCGCATGCAGGCGAAGGCGCATCGAGCTGGAGTGCTGCTTGCCGCCTTGTGGTGAGCTGGGGAGCTGCTTGCTGCCCTGCGGCCAGCGCTGGGGCGCGCACTCGTGAGACAGAGCAAACAACCTTTGGGCTCCTCTTACAGGTGGGCCCCACTCTGCTCTTATCCCCTAAATTTTATTTCTTTCATTACTCTAATACAGCTGGTTTCAAAGATCTTTGTTCAGATGGGATGAGCCCGGATACAAAAAACTTTTTTTGCACATCTTTGCATAAAGAGTTTGGCCACTTAGAATTTGAATTAGATTCAAATTTGAACCCATAACTTTTATGCATATATATGAATCTTCTCAATTATTGCCTTTTTAAATGGCCATGGGTTTCCAATAATGTGCTCAATAATTAGTCCACTACAAATTTGAAATTGAACACTTAATTTGAATATATTTCCATATATAGATTTACTCACACATGTTTGTTTTATTTCTTTTGATTTTTCCCTTGTGACCAAAACACATAAATTCAGGTGTCTTAAATTTATGATTCAAGAATATTTAGAATTTAGGCTTAGTTGGTTCCAAAAATAATGATAGGTTTAAACTAGAGCTTCCAATAAAACATTACACTTACATTTATATGACTTTATTTGCTCTCATTTTAACATGGTCCTTATTGTATACACTTAAACTATTATTTCATGTGCCACACATAGGAGACAAAAGCTTCCAGAAGTTTGTGCTTTTACATTTTGGCACGATTCTTCTCAGGGAGAAAATTTATTTTTCTCATTTTATTTCCGTTTTACAAATGGGGAAGAAATTGTTTTCAAAACTTTTAATGTGAATAAGCCAATGTTCGGATCTTAAGTGTTGTTGCCAATGCATTCATCAAGGGGGAGATTGTGAGACCTATGTGTGTTGAATACATTGACTTGTACTGAATATATTAGCTTTGACAATAAAAGTTTTGAATGTTGCCATAACATATTTTTAGCAAGGTCTGACTCTAGCTCCGAGCTTCTGCAAGGTCCCACGTAAGGTCCGATTTGCTTTGTCTAGGTCCGACATGTTTTTTGATTGCTCCGGCATGTCTTTGTTAAGCTCCGATATGTTTTGCTAGGTCCGACTTATGTTGGTTAGCTCCGACATGTTTTTCTAGCTCCGACTTTTGGGATGACTAGTTCTTACTAGCTTTGGTAAGCTCCGGCGCTAGGTTGTACTAACTTTGGTAAGCTCCGGTTAGCTTTGACTAGGTTCGGAGCTTGATCGCAATGTTCCTGCTTTTATCTTGCAATATTTCTAACCTGCTTTATATTCTTAGAAAGATTGCTTAGTATTCATTCGCTATGTTTTTTGTGCATTTTGGTTGATATGGCTGATATCATTTTGATATGCTTTGCAACATTCTCATGTGAGGTGCTCACATAAGGTGTTGTGTTTGGAACTGACTTGAGTCAAATTGCGGACTTGGGCTCGTACGGATTGGTTGTTTGTTCATGTGCAGGTGTTGCTTGAGTTGAAGTCATGGCTGGTTACAGGATCCTTTGGACTAGTCATAGGGAGGAGATGAGGTTCCAACAACCAAATTCATGAGGAATTGTGGTTGAGCGGATCAGGAGGTCGCGCAGGATGATTGAATCAAGGGCAGTGCATATGAAGGTTACTGGACATCGAAGGAAGGTGTTTGCACGTATGCATGCGGTGCATGACGTGGTAACATGGTTCTGAAGATGGTTTATGGATGGGAAAATCTGGTTGGAAGGATCGGATCGTATCGGTTGATGACTTTGGCTACGGCGGAGTCGGTTATGGCTCGGTATGGAAAGTATCGTGTTGGTTATGATAGGATTTCGTGTGGGTCACAAATTTGGGTTGTTTTATGAATGTGGGATACGTTCTTGAGGTGTTTGGGAAGTCTTAAGATTGCTTCTATCTGTGTATACAAGAGTCCTAAGCAGTTATGGAATGTTTCAATTCGTGATCTGAGTAGGATTAGAGTCCTAGTTGAGATTGGGTTGGCCTAAGCGCTGGTTACATAAGCAAGGGAGGCCAGATCTCGTGGTAGATGACTTTGGGGCTGTTCCTCTTGTTTTCTATTGAATAAAATTCGTATTTTGAAGGAACGTTTGTGCCTTGTTCGTCCGACTTCTTCCAGACAAGTTTTACTCGTCGAGTTTTTGGACAGCACTACCTTTCTTCGGTGGTTTTATTATAACTCGAGTTTTACAGATCCAATTGACGTGATTCTTTTTGGGTTGTCTTCAAAACTTGATTATCTATCATCTATCAAAATTTCACGGTCATTGGATTTGTGGTTTCTGATCTACATGAGTTTCTTTGCAGCGTTCTAAAACTGTTGTTCTTGGGTAGGACGGATTGAACTTTTTTCGATCTTTTGATCATAACTTGTGTTTTCTTCGTGACTTGATTCTCTCTGATATATATCACTTTTTTCATGGTGAAAACACGTTTAGATTAGTTTCACACACGATTTCTCTAATATATCATTTTTCTGCCGAAGGGGTTGGGATTTAATTGTTTCCGCTGCGTAAGATTTTTAAATCTACCATTCACCCCACCTCTGGTAGCTTTTCACGTGCTCTTCGATCCTACACGATGCAACAATAATCACTCAAATCCGTCAAGAGAAACTCAAGTTCTAATCGAATGATCAAACAAAGGTCAATCTGTCCTACCCGAGAAAAACAGTTCTGGAACACTGCAAAGAAACTCATGTAGATCAGAAACCACAAATCCAAAAAGAATCACATCAATCAGATGTGTAAAAATTGAGTTATGATAAAACCACCGAAGAAAGGTAGTGCTGCGCACAAACTCGACGAGAAAGACTTGAAGAAAACAAGTCGAACGAACAAGGCACAAAAGTTCCTTTCAACTACAAATTTTATTCAATAGAACACAAGAGGAACAGTCCCAAAGTCATCTCTCACGAGCTCTGGCCTCCCTTGCTTATATAAACAGCCCTTAGGCCAACACGAACCTAACTAGGACTCTAATCCTACTCAGTTCACGAATCGAAACTTACCATAACTGCTCAAGACTCTTCTATACGCAGATAGAAGCAAACTTAAGACTTCCAAACACCTTAGGAATGTATCCCACATTCCTAAAACAACTTAAATTCATGACCCATACGAAATCCTATCATAACAAACTCAAAACATTCCATATTTTAGTCAAACACGACTCAGTTGCAGCCTGAGTCCATAACCTAGTCGGTTGGACCTTTTCGACCAATTTTGTACGTCCACATTTCTTCATCACGGCTCAGAACCATGTAGCCAAGACCGTGCACTACTTGCACTTGTGCAAACATCTTCCCACGACGTCCACGATACCTTCATATGCATTGTTCTTGATTCAAATATGTAGCGCAAACTCCCGGTCAACTCAACCACAATTCCTCCCGAACTTAGTTGTTGAACCTCATCTTTTCCCTAAGACTAGTTCAATGGATCCCGTCACCTACCATGTCTTGAACTCAATAAACACCTGCACATGAATAAACAACCAATACTTCCGAGCACAAGTCCTCGACTTGACTCTCGTTAGTTCCAAAACCACAACACCTTTCGTGAGCACCTCACGTAAGCATGTTGCAAACCATAGCAAAATGATATCAATCATAACCACCAAAACACACCAAAAACATAGTAAAAGAGTACTAAGCAAATTTTCCATAAGTGTAAAGCAAGTTTTAAACATTGCAAGATAAAAGCAGAACAATTGCAATCAAGCTCCGAACCTTGCCAATCCTAACCCGACCTTGAGTCGGAGCTAAATAAAAAGATGTTTTGGGAGTATTCAAAACTTTTATCGTCAAAGCCATTGTATTCAGCACACATATATCTCACAATCTCCCCTTGATGAATGCATTGGCAACACCACTTAAAATCCGAACATTGGCTTATTTACATGAAAAGTTTTGAAAACAATTTCTCCCCCTCTTTGAAAATCAAATGAGATAGAAAAAATTTATCCTCCTATACATACTTCTCCCCCGGAGAAGAATCGTGCCAAAAACACTAGTGAATATGTGCAAAGTGTGATCAATTTCTCCCCCTTTGACAATTTATTCATCAAGGTACAAACAAGAAATTTTAATTGTTATGAGCATATTATAACATATACATATAAAACAAAGCTCATCCAAGTCATACTATAAAGTTATTTACACTATCACAACAATGAGATACATAAAGTAGTGTAAGCCATGCTAGAGATCAAATGTAATTTTCAATTTAAGCAAGTCATGATCTCACAAACTTAAATATTTCAAAACCTGAAAGCATGACACTTGTTGCTGCAATTTTTTTCTTTTAAGCACAAATTTTGATCATATGATATTTGCAAGAGATTATATGCGCATCTGCCTTATTCTAACCAACAAAGTCAAGCCTATGTCATTTGACAATCTGAAGCCTAAGGACATGGTTTTAGTCATACACAACTTCTTCCAAGTTCATATCTAAGTGCAATGATAAGCCATCTCAAAATAATAAGTGCGATGCATGCTTATTCACTTGATCTTTTCTCAAATTTTTATTTGATCATAAAAACTCAACATGTGTGTTGATTACTTGATTAATTCTTTATGATTAAAAGCACTTGTGATCATGCAACAAGTTCAAAATAGCAAGAAAGTTCGATCACGACCAGATTTAGTGTAAGTAATTATTCCAATTACTAGTCATGGAAAAAACTACAAAATGTATCACATGAGTAATGTAGTAAGAACTTTCAGCATATAAAAGGAATCACAAAGTCATATATGTATGAAATACTATGCTCATATTATTTTAAGTTCAGATTCACACATAGACATCCAAAGTTTCAAAACTCCCCCTCAATGTAAGCCACGAGGATGCATAACCCCTATTTAACTACAAATGTAACAAATACGAGTGAAATCCTAAGGTTTTGTGAAAATGTCAGCCAATTGTTGTTCGGTATCTACATGATGAAGCACAATGTTTCCTTTTTCAACATTATCACGGAGAATGTGATACCTAATGTCAATGTGCTTTGTTCTTGAATGTTGCACGGGGTTTTTAGCAATGCAAATATCACTAGTGTTGTCACATAACAGTGGAACACTATCTAGATCAACCCCATAGTCCTTAAGTGTTTGAACAAACCAAATAATTTGTGAGCAAGTACTAGCAACAGCTACATATTCTTGAGTTCCATGTAAGTACGTGAGAATCCTTTTGACGGCTTGACGATGTGAAGCACGTGGGGAAGCTTGAAACCGTGCACAAAGACATACGCTAAATTGTATGTCCAGTCTTGATGCTGTGAGGTACAAAACTGATCCGATCATGCTTCGATAATCTTTTTGATCCACGGGTTCACCATCTTCATCAAGTTGAAGTGTATTAAGAATCCAAAGAATTTATGAGCAAGCACTAGCAGCAGCTACATATTCAGATTCAGCCGTGGATTGTGCAACTGAGTTTTGTTTTTAAGAGAACCAAGCAACAAGTGAATTACCAAGAAAATGACAAGAACCCGAAGTACTTTTCCCATCAATCCTACAACCGCCAAAATTAGCATAAAAAAAGCTTTCAAAGAAACGGTTGAGGAAGAACTAAGAAAAATGCCAAATTCTTGAGTTCCATGTAAGTACCTGAGAATTCTTTTGATGGATTCATGATAAGAAGCACATGAGGAGGCTTGAAACCGTGCACAAAGAAACAAGCTGAATTGTATGTCCGGTCTTGATGATGTGAGGTACAAGAGTTATTCGATCATGCTTCTATATTGTTTTTGATCCACAGGGTTCACCAACATCATCAAGTTCAAGTGTTGTTGCTGTTCCCATTGGTGTCCGAAGAGGCTTGTTTTTGTCCACGTTGAAGCGCCATAGGAGGTCTATTGTATACTACGTTTGATGCACAAAGTTACCCTCCTTGGTTTGCTTGATATGCAGCCCAAAAAAAATATGTGAGTTCTCCCATCATACTTATCTCAAATTTTGAACTCATCATAGCTAAAAACTTGCACACGAGATCATGAGAAGCACAACAAGAGATAATATCATCCACATACAATTGAACGAATAATGAGTCATTGCAATGCTTAAGCACAAAAAGAGTTTTATCAACCTTGCCCATGGTAAACCCCATTTCATGTTAGAATGTTTTTAACCTATCATACCATGCTCTAGGGGCTTGTTTAAGACCATACAAGGCTTTGGACAGTTTGTAAACATGATTAGGAAAATTTGGATTTTCAAAACCTGGTGGTTGTTTGACATAAACCTCCTCATCTATGTAGCCATTAAGAAGCACTTTTAACATCCATCTGATATATCTTAAAACCTTTAGATGCAGCAAAAGCTAACAAAATTATTATGGCTTCTAATCTAGCAACAGGAGCAAAAGTTTCATCAAAATCTAGACCTTCAACTTGAGTGAAACCTTGAGCAACCAACCTAACCTTATTCCTAACCACAACCCCATCCACAATTTGTTTACTTTTAAAAACCCATTTAGTTCCAATTAAAATGTGACCTTGAGGTGGAGGTACAAGTTTCCAAACATTATTTCTTTCAAAATATTCTAACTCTCCTTGCGTGGCAATAATCCAGGATTTATTAGTGGGTGCGTGTGATATATCCTTGGGTTCAAAAGAAGCAACAAAAGTAGAATGAGCATGAGAGTTTGGATCACAAAACCTGGATCATGTGACTCGTTCGTGCAAGCTTCCAATAATTTGTCGTGGAGGATGACTTTTGAGAACCCGGAGAGGAGTGGACACTTCACAAGCTTCTTCTTCTTCATGTTCATCACAAATCTATGAGCTTGTGACTTGAGGAGGCTCTGGACCAGCAATGGTGGTCGTCAGTGATGGCTGTGAATCAAAATCAGGAGGTGGAACAATGTCATTAGCGGCTGAATTTTCGGGCAGCAGCATCACTTCTTCCTCATCTTCAACGAAAATGCTCTCCCCCTGCGGCTATGGATTTGGACCTGCAAGTTTGATCTAGTACATGTGCTATCTTCATTGAAAGACACTTCACAAGTCTCCACAATTTTTTTAGTGTCAAGTAACAGCACACGATAGCCTCTAGTATGAAATGGATAACCAAGAAACATGCCATCAATGGATCTAGATTCAAATTTATCAAGATTGCCATGTTTCTTAACAAAGCATTTGAAACCAAAGACCCTTAAGTGTGTAACACCAGGACTATGTCTAAACCGAAGCTCATATGGTGTTTTACCTAGCTTAGCACGTAAGAAAACATGATTTGAGACATAACAAGCAGATGCAATCGCATCAGCCCAAAATTTCCTAGGAGTTTTATATTCATCAAGCATAGTCCTAGTCATCTCAACTAAGGTTTTGTTGTTTCTTTCTACAACACCATTTTGTTGAGGTACATATGGTGAAGAAAATTGATGATCTATTCCATTTTGAGCACAAAACTGATCAAAAGATTGATTTTTAAATTTGGTTCCGTTGTCACTTCTAATTGCTTTTAAAGATCTTGGGTGATCAATTGATAATCTAAGAAATAAAGTTCTAAAGTGACTAAAAGCTTCATTCTTAGATGACATAAAGTAAACCCAAGAGTATCTAGAATAATTATCAAGAATCACAAGAACATACCATTTACCTCTGAAGCATTGAACACGTGAAGGTCCTACGGCGTCATGGTGCAAAAGTTGATCCGGTTCAGTTGTCATGATCATTGTGAGACTAGTATGTGAACCTGCAACCATATTATCACGTCTACAAGAAGATCACACAATTTATTTGTCCCCTTTATGCTTAGGAAGCCCACGTATACGATCAAGAGCACTAACACACATTAGATGATCAAAGCCTACGTGACCAAGTCTACGAGGCCAAAAATATAAGTCCTTTGAATCATTAGAAACTAGACCCCTAACATAGAGGAAGACATATCAAAATCAGCTTTAAAAACTCTTCCAAACTGTGTTATGTTAAAAATAAGCTCACTGTTTGAATTTACAACTTTGCAGCAACTTTTAGTGAAAATAATTTCCAGATTTTCATCTAGCAGTTGTGAAACAGGAAGCAAGTTGTATTTCAAATTTTTAACAAGTGCCACATCCTTCAAAGTGTAGTGATCATTTACTATAACCGAATCCTTAGAAATTATAGGAGTTGAACAATTCTCGACAAAAGTAACATTCTCTACACGTGACACAAAAGAGAGGAAGGAGAACCATTCTTTGTTACCAGTCATGTGGCGTGAGCAACCTGAATCCACAATCCAAATGTTCCCCTTCCTCAAGTGTGTAACCTACATACAAGCACAATACGCCGATGACTCAATACTGGGGTTAGTCAAAAGGCATTTAGGAATCCAGTACTGAGTCAGACGACGTCTAGCAGGAATAACACGAGAAAGCTGATATGAAACATCAGGTTTATGAGCCAAAGCTTAAGGATTTTTGTACCCAACTACTGACTTACGGGGTGTTACATGTGTAGCTTGAAAAACAATAGGTTTGGGAGCAAACTTTGCATGTTTTTTACTCATAACAGCAGATTGCATGTTCCTATCATTCAGTTTAGCAAGTGCAGCAAATATTGCACGAAAGTTATGAGATCTAGCAATCATTCTTTCATTTTTCTGTTGTTTAGATAGTCTATAACAAAAATCTATGACATGACTATCTCTACCACAGTAGGTACAATGAAATTTAACTTTGTGTTCATGTCGAGATGAGCAAGCAACATTTTTATTTAAAACCGAATGAGACAACACTCCTGCAGATTTGAAAACCACTTCTTTTTGTTTAGGAACTGTTTGAATCAATCCACTTCCTAATGACTTTATAATTATAGGTGGATGTGCCTTAGCATGAGCATCAGAATCAAAACCTAAATCAGTTTTATCATTGCAAGACTTGGTAGAATTCAACAGCAAGTTTAGTTTCTTATTCCCATTAATAAACTGATCTAATGTCGTATGCATGTCATCAAGTTTATTGGACGTATCAAGACAATTTTCACATGATGTTTTTCCTTTTAATTTGCAGTTGGAATAATATTTAACTTCATGAGAACGTAAAGCATTGTTCAATATAGAAATTTCATTCATAGCATCTTGTAGTTTCTTATCAAGATCATCTCAAGTAGAACAATGCAAATCAATTATAGAACAGCTAGCATCTTTCAGGAAGTTCTCTGTTCGTTTCAATTTCTAACTCAAGTTTATCAAGTTCGGAGGTGTGCGCACTTCTTAATGAGGACAATTGTTCATATATTAAATCACATGATGAACAAGAATCATCACTAAGAATCAAGGATTTCAAATGATTAATTTCAGATTCTAGTGACTCAATTTTAACAGCATTGTCCCTAAGGTTTTTGTCCTTTTTCTTAACTATAACAGTGACACGAGAAATAGCATCACACATTTCTTCGCAGGTAGAACATACCTCTTCATTGTCGCAGTTGTGTTCAGCCTCCTCCATACTTGATCCTGACTTGCCCGCCATGAAGAACAAGTTTGTCAAATCATCTTCATCTTTGTCACTTCCAATGTCCACATCGATTGAGCCAAGTTCTTGAAGTACAGAGATAAAACTTCTTACCAATTGACGTCCTGTAAAACCCTTCTTTTTCTTCGTATCTTTTGCAGAGGAGTGTTTCGTCCTTGTTTGCTTTTCATCCCAGAAAGTAGGACCGGGTTGCATCTCAAAACACACGTATTCCTTTTTGAAGATATATTGTTTTACCTCCAAAGATTAGAGCACCGTGGCTCTGATACCAATTGCAAGATCGAATATCACATGAAAAGCTACCAGAGAGGGGGTGAATGGTAGATTGAAAACTTTTTCAGCGGAAGCAATAAAAACCCCTCAGCAGAAAAACGATCTGTTATTGAAATCATGTGTGAGACTAATCTAAACGTGTTTCACTGTGACAAAAGTGATAGATATCATAGAAAATCAAATCACGAAGATGACAAAACAAGAATCACTCAAATCCGTCAAGAGAAACTCAAGTTACGATCGAAAGATCGCACAAAGGTCAATCTGTCCTACCCGAGAAAAATAGTTCTGGAACACTGGAAAGAAACTCGTGTAGATCAGAAAACACAAATCCAATGACCGTGAAATTTTTACAGATGTAGAAAATTCAGTTGTAAAGACAACCCAAAAAGAATCACGTCAATCGGATCTGTAAAACTCGAGTTATGATAAAACCACCGAAGAAAGGTAGTGCTCTGCAAAAACTCGACGAGAAAGACATGAAGAAAACAAGTCGGACGAACACAGCACAAAAGTTCCTTTCAACTACAAATTTTATTCAATAGAACACAAGAGGAACAGTCCCAAAGTCATCTCTCACAAGCTCTGGCCTCCCTTGCTTATATAACCAGCCCTTAGGCCAACCCGAACCTTACTAGGAGTCTAATCCTACTCAGTTCACGAATCGAAACATTCCATAACTGCTCAAGACTCTTCTATACGCAGATAGAAGCAATCTTAAGAATTCCAAACACCTTAGGAACGTATCCCACATTCCTAAAACAACTTAAATTTGTGACCCACATGAAATCCGGTAATAACCAACTAAAAACTTTCCATATTTGAGTCAAACACAACTCAGCCGCAACCTGAGTCCATAACCTAGTCGGTTGGACCCTTCCGACTAATTTTTTACGTCCACATCTCTTCATCACGCCTCGGAATAATGTAGCCACGTCCAAACATGCCTTGCAAACGTGCAAACATCTTGCAACGACGTCCACGATACCTTCATATGCATTGCTCTTGATTCAAACATGTTGTGCAACCCCCCGATCAACTTAACCATAATGCCTCCCGAACTTAGTTGTTGAACCTCATCTTTTCTCTAAGACTAGTTCAATGGATCTCGGCATCAGCCATGTCTTGAAATCAATCAACACCTGCACATGAATAAACAACCAATACTTCCGAGCACAATTCCTCGACATGACTCTTGTTAGTTCCAAAACCAGAACACCTTTCGTGAGCACCTCACGTAAGCATGTTGCAAACCATAGCAAAATGATATCAACCATAACCACCAAAACACACAAAAAACTTAGTAAAAGAATACTAAGTAGACTTTCCATAAGTGTAAAGAAAGTTTTAAACATTGCAGGATAAAAGCAGAACAATTGCAATCAAGCTCCAAACCTTGCCAAAGCTAACTGGACCTTGAGTCGGAGCTTAATAAAAAGATGTTTTGGGAGTATTCAAAACTTTTATTGTCAAAGACAATGTATTCAGCACACATAAGTCTCACACTAACAAAGCTTTGGTGCCGTTTGGCTTCAGTCTAGTACGTCCGGCTGACCCGGAGCGGGAGCTGGAAAAAGTGCTAGTGGCGTTGAGCTTTGCCGGCAGCAAGATACACAATGGGTGACATCATCGTCGACCAACTAGAGACGGAGGGGAAGTCTCTGGCCAAGAACGTTGCTGAATACGTGCTGACGTGTTTCAATAGCCGAGACCCTCATCTGTCTCTGGATCCAGTGGTTGAAGGACCCATTGTTGAAGAAGAAGACGTCGCCAGGGCCAGTGTTCAAGAAGCTGCCCAAAATTTTCCTTGTTTTTCCATAGGACCTCCACTAGCTAGATCTTTTTTCTTCTGCCATCACTTGTAATTTTCATTTTGTACGAATGAGAACCAATCTTTTGAATGAATGAATTCCATTTTGTATGTCTTCAAGGCATTGTCCTTTATATTGTTGGCCCCCTGGTAGATGTACACAATTTGATTGCGAACATGTGAAAGTCGACTAGAGGGAGGGTAAATAGGCAATAAGACCTAAAATGGCTTAACCAAACGATATTAAATCATTGAGGTGGGACTTGTCTGGACAGGGCCGGACAAGTCCACTCAACACAGGGAGAAAACCAAAAAACTTGATTTCTACAAGTCATTTGCGGAATTTAAGTTCACTAACAATGAATACAATGTATAGTAACCTAGTACAACTTAATTTAACAAGTTAAAGAAATTAGGTTACAAGATTTCGACAAAGATCAAAGTGAGGAACAATATGAACCTAATAGCAATTCTAGTGATTGTGAAATGTAAAGCGACAAGCGAGACAAAATTTATCCCGTGGTTCAACTCCACGAAGAAGCTTACACCAACGTTGAGAAGTTCACACAAGGATCGGGTCTCACATGACCCTCTTCTCACAAAGCCACCATAATGGCCAGCTTGGATTCCACTATATCAAAGGGTAATCACCGAGTTTATTGGGGCTGCTCACATGTTGAGGCTCCCACGAATCAATACAGCCAGGAGCACTTGAAGCTCATCTCACACAAGCCACAAAACACAAAACAATGTGCAAGAGATCAAACCAAGAGCCAAAGCACGATGATCTTCCTTCACTCTCCTTCCTGAACCATAATCTCTTCAAGATTTGGTCTTAGAGGGCTAGTAGGAAGAGTAGAAGGTTTTAGAAGGCTCTAGGTCACTTGTGGCGGCGCTACGTTTCAAGAGTTACCAAATAGGGGTCGAGTGTCCCCTTTTTATAGGGGTCCTGGCAACTATCCGTTGCGACCAGGACAACTCCGGACTAGTCTGGACCTGTGCCTAGGACTAGTCCGACCTTTTGGGACCACCAAAAATTTCATGTCATCGATTGACAAAACAAATGACGTGGGCGCCAACGTTTGAATTTCAAACAGACAAAGACAACACAGACTAGACCAGCCAACAACGGACTAGTTCGAAGTCCAACATAATGCTTTAGTCCATCCCAGAACAGGCTAAGCATGGTAGGCCCGGACTAGTCTAGCCACGGGGGCGGACAAGTCCGACCTTCTAGGGTTTGACTTTGTTTCTCACACTAAGTCTCAAACAGACTAGTCCGTACAACAGCGGACAATTCCGAACTTTTCTAGAATGCTTTGGTCCATCCAAAAATGGACAAGTACGATCTTTCAGTACTTTGCACCAACTTCACTCACCATAGGTTGAACGGACTAGTCCATACCCATACGGACAATTCCGAACTCATCTATAGACGTTTAGTCCGATCCATAATGGACTATTCTGTCTGGCCAAACTAGCCCGGCCCTGAGGCCCAGACTAGTTCGGCCTCCTAGAGTTTTTCTCTCATTTTAGCTTCACACTTAGATTTTTCTCTCAACCACCACTTTGACCCCTCTAGAATGTTTTCAATGCACATGATACAACCACCCTCACACATCATACGGCTCATCTAAGCTCAACACCATAGAAATCCTAATTTCTACGCTTGAGTCCTGGACGCCCATTTCAACCTTTTCCTTTTTGAGTGATTTTATCTCATTTCAACCATCACACCTGTGCTGAAGATCAACTCAGCTCATTAGTATCTTAATTGTCGTCATCAATCATCCAAAACCCACGGGGATGCCTAGATGCACTTTCAATCTGCCCCCTTTTGGTGATTGATGAAAACACATTAAGACCCAACAAAAAGGATAATAATTTGTTTTCATAACATGTATGTGTATGTGTTACTCCCCCTCAATGTATGCATCATGGGTAAGAGAAATTGAAAGACTTCTCATACATATACATGTTATGGTGGGGTGCCTAAGTGATGTGCTCATAAATTGTTATAAAGCAACAAGTATGCAAGATAAACATATAATTCAAGCATAGCATCACAATTTAGACATAATACATGAGAAACATAGATTCATTCTTACATCAATTGAAATCAGATTTTTAAATCAAACAAAGTCCATAGTGGATCAAAAGAGACAACAATATAAAACTATCTAAGTACCCCCTTCCAATCTCTCCCCTTTGGCATCAAGACACCAAAAAGGAAAAGAGAGAAATGAGAGTCCTCATATCTACTTATCATCAGCATAGCCGTCGCATCATCATCTCCGCCTTGGTGCCCGCTATCGCTCTCTGTGGCTTCCGGATCATGAGCATCATCGTCTTCCTCGGACACAGCAGCTTGGAGGTCCTAACTTCACCGAGTTGGGCAAGTTCCTCGGCAGTGAACTTCAGGAATGGAGTCATCTCCCCATCACTCTCCGCGGCGGGAGACATGGAGACTTCAGCTTTTCGCACATCGCCTTGAGGTACTTCTCTTGACGATACTCCATGTGACATTGCCGATCTTCCGCCTTCCGGCAAGAGGCGAAGATAGCCTTAAAGCACATGAAGAAGCCAATGCCGGATTGTGATGGAGGAGGAGGTGGAGGTGGCAAAGGCACGATGTGAGAAGAAGAAGCGGGAGGATCCGCATTCTTCCTTCGAGGGGCAGTAGGCTCTGAAGGAGGGATTTGAGGACGAAGTCTTCTATGAACAATGTCCTTCTTGAAGTTAAGTCCGGACACTTTCTCGATCATGAACATGATGTAGGGAGCATATCCACATGATCCGTTGGGTGTGTGCGAAATGTTGAAGATGTCATGAAAGATGTAGTCAACATCGTTGAAGCGGACATCTCTATCAATGAGCACCATTAAGTGCCTCAAATTTCCTTGAATAATGCCCGCATCACCATCTTTGGGGGCAATGGTCTTCCGAAGCACACGGTTGAGGACACTATAGAACGTCTTGATGTATTTCCCGCCTCATATGGTACATGACTTGGATACATGTATTCCAAGGTGTCTCGATGAACTGGCTTTAGGTTGGAGATGATGATATTGTTTTCCAGTTGATCTTCCAAGTCAAGAAGTTGATCAAACTCCCAATAAGTGGTGGAATATTGCTCTCTATGGGTCATCCATGTGATCCTCCTATCCTCATCGGTGTGGAAGTAGATAGTAGAGTAGAATTGGGCAATTACTTCCACATTCCAGTCATATTGGAATGCCATGATCTTCTTCAATCCATGGCCCTCAATGGCCTCAATCACAACATTGAAGGCAAAATGATCCTTCTGGGCCATGTAATACCAATCAATCCACTGAGCATCTGTCATCGGTGTTTGCTTTGACATGTAGATCGTCCTATAGTAGTCACTGTGGAAGTCACACCAGAAGCGGGGATCCACGGTGCTCCTCTCGCGTTGATACAAATTGATCATCCTTAGCTTCCTCGCCTTTTCATCCCTTTGCCTTTGAAGATGTTAGCATCAAAAGAAGCTGAACGGTTAGGGTTCCTCGCAGGTGAGGACATCCTCAAGGGGCCTATGGGTTGAGAGGGCCCCTTCTTTGCCTTGCTTGCAAGCTTCATAGTAACTAGACCCCTTTTCTTAGCCGCATCAGCCACTGGCGCCTTTCCCTTGTCCTTGGATGCCCCAACCTCTTGAGTTCTAGTTTTCTCTCCCATGGTGACAAGTCTATTCATCTTTGGGGCTCCCTCGGCCGAAGCTGAGTTGTGTGCTTCCCTTTGCTTTTTCTTCGCATTCCTTGCCTACGACTGAGATTCAAGGAGAGCTATAGCGAGCTATCGCTCCTCATGATTCCATCGATAGAGAGCTTGTCTTCCCGCCTCGGCCTTAGAATCAAAAAGAGGAACATAGTCAGAATCCGACATCGTCACTGATAAGAGATGAAAACAGAGATTACATGAGTCCAAGGAAATAGAATAGGGTGTTAGAATTCACAAAATGGATCAAGGTTAGAGTTTTCACTGTGTAACCCAGACTTGTCCGCCCAAGGGCCAGACTAGTCCGCACATGCCGAACTTGTCCGCCCTGTGGCCGGATTAGTCCGGTGCACACGGTAAGAACCATTATCTTGAGAATTTTTGCAAAATCTATGGATCCGACCGCCAAATTTGAGGTACATGATCACAATGATATACGGAATAACTTTTGTGAAGAGGTTTCTATAAAAAGACCTAAAAAATGGAATTTTGATGAATTAGGAGTTAGGTCAAGAATACCTCTTCAAATCTTCAAATGGACACAATGTTGATAAAGAATCGCCTTAGGAAGATTGAGGAAGAGTTCGCACGCACCTAGAGGCTTCAATCCACGGATTTGAATCGAGATTTGGTGGAGGGAATAAAAAATCACCGATTTAGGGGCGATTTTCCTGCGTTTTGTGGAGAGAGAAGGTTTGAGTGGAAGTGATCGTTCGAGGGTTCCCTAGGGAGGTTATGTCCCCATGGGCCGTAATAGTCCAGTTAGGGACCCGGACTTGTTCGGCCAGTGTACTGGGTCCGAACAACACATAACTGTCGGACTAGTCCAGTCAAGGGGCTGACTAGTCCAGTTCAAAATCTAAAAACTCATATATATTGAGTTTTCAACGGATATTTGATCCTTTGGACTATAGTTTCAAAGAAGATGTTTGTAAACATGGTCAGTAAGCAATCAACAATCAAACTATGACCATAATTCACAAGTATTCAATAATTTCAAAATAGTTTTATAGAAAATTGAGGTGGAAGAGTTTTTCGCAAGCATGTGTGAATTTTGAAGCACATTTAAGTAACAATCAGATGTGCAAGACTCAAGCCACATTTCGAGATTCTAAGATATTGAGCTCACTCCTAAGTTCACAAAATCTTCTCTCATCTAAGGGCTTGGTGAAGATATCGGCCAATTGTTTTTCGGTTCTCACATGGGAAATTGCAATGTATCCTTTGATAGAGTGATCTCACGAGAAAGTTTGGCGAATATCAATGTGTTTGGTCCTTAAATGTTCAACTGGATTGTGGGCTATTTTGATGGCACTCTCATTGTCACGTAGGAGGGGGATATGGCGCAACTTTATTGCATAGTTCCTAAGAGATTGTCGCGTCCAAAGAAGTTGTGCAGAACAACTTCTGCGCAGTGACATACTCCGCTTCAGCTGTGGAAAGAGCAATGGAGTTTTGTTTCATTGGGGACCAAGACACTAGAGACATACCAAGGAATTGGCAAGTTCCGGAGGTGCTCTTCCTATCAACTTTTCACCTCGCATAGTCCGCATCAGAATATTCAATGAGGTTAAACTTAGAGCCCTTAGGGTACCAAAGTCCTAGGCTTGGTGTGTGAACAAAATATCTAAAAATTCTCTTGACGGCAGTCAAATGACACACCTTAGGAGAAGCTTGAAATCTAGCACACATACACACACTAAGCATGATATCGGGCCTAGATGCACATAAGTAAAGCAATGAACTTATCATGCAGCGATATACCTTTTGGTACACACTTGGACCATCTTCATTAAGATCGAGATGCCCATTGGTTGCCATAGGAGTCTTAATGGGTTTGGCTTTCTCGATGTCAAACTTCTTGAGGATATCTTGTGTGTATTTTGTTTGACTAATGATTGTGCCTTACTTGAGTTGCTTCACTTGAAAACCTAGGAGGAACTTCAACTCCCCCATCATGGACTTCTCAAATATCTCGGCCATTATCTTGGAAAACTCATGACAAAAAGCTTTGTTAATAGAACCAAATATAATGTCATCGACATATATTTGGCAAACAAACGAACCATCATTGAAATGCTTAGTGAATAAAGTGTAATCCGCCTCCCCAATTTTGAAACCATTTTGAGTTAAGAAGTCTCTAAGGCGCTCATACCAAGCTCTAGGAGCTTTTTTGAGGCCATAGAGAGCCTTACGCAATTTGTAGACATGGTTTGGGAATTCTTGATCTTCAAAATCGGGGGGTTACTCCACATACACCTCTTCTTTGATTGGACCATTGAGGAATGCACTCTTGATGTCCATTTGATATAGCTTAAAAATATGGTGAGTAGCAAAGGTAAGTAATATATGAATTGATTCAAGCCTAGCTGCAGGAGCAAAGTTTCATCGAAATCCAATCCTTTGACTTGTGAGTAACCCTTAGCCACAAGTCATGCTTTGTTCCATGTAACCACCCCGTCTCATCTTGTTTGTTGCGGAACACCCGCTTTGTGCCCACAACATTTGCATTTGGTCTCTTTACGAGCGCCCATACTTGATTTCTTTCAAAGTTGTTGAGCTCTTCTTGCATGGCCCGCAACCAATCCAGTTCTCGTAGTGCTTCTTCAACCGTGTGGGGCTACAAGGAAGAAACAAAAGAGTATTTTTCACAAAAATTTGCAATACGAGATCGAGTAGTTACCCCCTTGGAGATGTCTCCGAGAATATTGTCAATAGGATGGTCCCGTTGAATGCTTTGATGCATTCTTGGGTTAGGCGCTTGAGGTCTTGAATATCCATCTTCATCTTCCTCATTTTCATTGTCTCCCCCTTTATTGATGACTCCATTTTCATCTTCTTGGAGCGCATCTTGGGAGACTTCAACTTGATCATTTAAGGAAGAACTTGCTTGATGTGTAGGATGATCACTTGAGTCTTGAGGTTGTTCTTGTGGTCGTATGTCTGCATGTGCCATCCTTCTTATAACCACTGGTAGAGCTTCTTCTTGATCTAGCACGTGATGATCAACTTGCTCCACTTGGGAGCCATTAGTCTCATCAAACACTACGTAACGTGCTACTTCAACAATTTCGAAAGATTTGTTGAAGACACGATAGGCGTCAGTGTTTGAGTCATAACCAAGCAAGAAACCCTCATGGACTTAGAAGAGAACCTCGAAGTCCTAAGCTTCTTGTTAATAATGTAGCATTTGCTCCCAAAAACATGAAAGTAAGAAATGTTGGGCTTGTTACCGGTTAGGAGCTCATAAGATGTCTTCTTGAGAATGCTGTAAAGGTACAACCAGTTTATGGCATGGCAAGCGGTGTTAATCTCTTCCGCCCAAAACTGGTTCCACGTCTTGTATTCGTCAAGCATGGATCTTGCCATCTCGATAAGGGTCCTATTCTTCCTCTCGGCTACCCCATTTTGTTGAGGGGGGTAGGGGGCCGAGAACTCATGCTTGATGCCTTCTTCATCCATGAATTATTCAACATGAGTGTTCTTGAATTCGGTGCTATTGTCACTCCTTATAGTCTTGATACTTAAGGAGAACTCATTATGAGCTCTCCTTGAGTACTTCTTGAGTACACCATGGGTCTCACTTTTATCATGCAAGAATAACATCTAAGTGAAACGTGAAAAATCATCAACAATTACAAGACTATGTTTGTTACAGCCAATACTAATGTAGGTGATTGGACCAAAGAGGTCCATGTGTAGAAGCTCCGATGGTCTTGTTTTCATCATGATGTTCTTGGATGGATGTAGAGCTCCAACTTGCTTTCTAGCTTGGCATGCGCTACATAGCCTATCCTTTGCAAACACAACATTCTTTAAACCACGGATGTGCTCGCCCTTAAGAAGCTTTTGCAAATTCCTCATCCCAACATGGGCTAGCCTTCTATGTCAAATCCATCCCATGTTTATCTTTGCGATTAAGCATGTATCAAGTTGGGCTTTATCCGCGGAGAAATCCACAAGATATAGGTTTCCCTTGAGTACAACCTAAAAAGCATTCGAGTTATCGCTTCTCCTTGTGACGGTCACACTCTCATTAGTGAATACACAATTATAACCTTTGTCACATAGTTGTGATATGGACAAGAGGTTACAATCAAGGGAATCAACATGCAAAACATTAGAGAGTTGAGTAGGGCATATAGCAATTTTACTGGTGCCAAGGATTTTTCCTTGGCTATTGTCCCAAAAATAGATCCCCTCGCTTGGATCTTCGTTTTACTCATACTCCACAAACATCTTCCTCTCTCTAGTCATGTGATTTGTGCATCCACTATCAAGAACCCACTTAGTTATATAGGGGGAGTATGCCTACAAGAAAGATTTAAGCCTTGGCTTTAGGTACCAAAGCGGTGTTGGGTCCTTTGGTGTTAGTCAAGAGGCATTTGGCACCCACACACAAGGTTTGGGGCTCTTGCGATGTGGCCCAACATACCTAGCATAGGACTTTCCAAACTTGTTCCTCGATAAAAATATATGATGCATCTAAATCATGGAACATAGGATGAGGTTCCTTCTTAGGCATTTTAGGTTATGTAGCAATGTTCTTTCCATTATTAATGTTGTATGAACCTCGTTTGACAAAAAAATCAAGTCTTTGCCATTCATGGAAGTTTTGGCGTTTTGCCTCTTCTCCCTAGAATAGTCAAGACCATCATGCGAGGAAATTGAAGAAGAGAATTTAGATTTAACCTTCTTTCTTCCCTCCTTGTCCATGAGGCAAGTTGGCCTTGAATTCTCAAAGTTGTGGAAGAGCTTGTTCTCTGTAGTCGACTTCTTCATAGTGATAGCTGCTATTTTCTCTTCTTCATCTGAGAGGGATTCTTCATTTGAATCCCACTCCTTTCCAAGGTTGGCATGTCCCGATTTCTTCTTCTTTTTGAAGTACTTCTTCTCTTTTGAGTTGCCCCCTTCTTTTTGTTTTCCTCATGTGGGCAATCCACAATGAAGTGGGCATACTCCCCACAATTGTAGCAAGCCCTCTTTGATGTTGTCTTGGACTTGTCTTTGCTCTTGCGTTCATAATGGTATCTCCCCCTCTTTATTCTTGACATCCTCTTGAAATAGTTGATGAAGAGTGCCTCCCCCTCATCGGTGTCGAGGCTCTCTTCATCACTCTCTCTCTTTTCTTGAGATCTTGAGGATGTTGCCTTGAATGCAACATCCCTTTTCTAGGAGGAGGAGAGATCTTGTAGATCGTTGTAGAACATAGCTTCTTGCTCCATCATCTCATAGTTGATCATCCTCCCTCGCACTTCTTCGGGAGCCATCTTATGGAATCTTGGACTTTCACGAATTAGTGAGCAAAGAGTTACATTTCTAGGCCTGAATGCCCCAATAATTCTCTTTACCACTTCGTTGTTGGTCCATTGGGTGCTTCCATAGGATCGATTCTTGTTGATGAGAGCCTCGAGGCGGTTGTACATGTCTTGGGGGAATTCACCATCCATTATGGTGAACCACCTAAGCTCTCCTTTAATCATCTCGATCTTGGCCTCCCTAAGGACAAGGTTGCCCTCAGGTGCCGTCTTGAAGGTGTCCCATATCTCCTTTGCAACCTCCAACCCTTCAATGCGGTTGAACTCCTCTCGAGTCAAGTAGGGGATGATTACTCCCATGGCTTGAGCATTGCGATGGAGGAGGACAGCTTCCTCTAGATTAATGTCTTCCTCATTCATGATAAGATGCATACCTGTCAACACAATTTATCAGAAGCTAGGGTTTAAGGAAATGAGATGCATCTTCATATTATGCTTCCACATAGAATAGTCATTTCCATCAGATTGAGGAGGTTTGCCAATGGGAATAGATAAGTAATGGTTGCTCACGGTTAGTTGCTCATAGTTGTAATGATACCGGGAGTAGTCTTGTGAACTACTCCCATTGTCGCTGCTGATTGGAGCGATTGGCTTTATTTCCCTCTTGGGGAAATTGAACTTCTCATGAAGCCGCACCTTGAGCATACGAACTTCTTCATCGTCATTAGGATCCTCTTGAAGAACATCGACGTTCTTTGTTTTGTCGTCATCGACAATCACCGGAATCTCGTTGTCATCCCTTCTGGCCATTACCTCTTTGAGTTGTTAGACTCTTGGTTTAGACCTGATCGTCCAAAGTTAATGGATAAGTCGATTGATGGAGATCTCGACGTTGATGATCCGAGGCTCTCGAGTAGAACACGAAAAGTCCCTGCAATCACTACACCACTGCTCTGTTGGTTATCAACTGTGCTGCACACGATTGACATTACCAATAAGGCTAATCCCTATAGGTGCAACCGAGAACACAAGCAAGAACGTAGAAGACACAATCTGAAATCACGAAGTTGGGGTTTCACAAACCATAGAACTGCGATATTATTAATCTAAGAAAAACCCAAATGTTTATGGCAGCTACTATGCAGTATATATAGGTGGGAGGACGTCCAAGGGGGTGTTGCGGTCGTGACCTGACCCTAAGACACAAAAATATGAAATGTAGACTTGATACAAGGCCCAATATGGCCCAATACGGTGGCACAACACCCAAACACATTTTGAACTCGATTTTGTTTTGACGATTCCTGTCGACTCCGAAAGACTTTCCACATGGGGCCAGCTGCATTGGAAAGATTATCTTCTCCGCTTTCAGTGCATATGTAGAACGTCTAAAACGGAGTTCATAGGCGTCCTGGGCGTCCATTTTAGTGTGAACTACTACAGGACCCCCGAGTTGGACACAATCCTGAGTTGGGCTCAATTTCCATCTTCTTTAAACGTATTTTCTTGTCCTCTATGCCCATAAACCTTCCTCTAAGTACTCCTTGAACCTCTCCATGTATCCTAATAACAATTAAACTATTAGGTAGCAATCTATTCTCAAAAATATATAAAGAAACATAAAAGAACGAGCTCACTTCTGAATTTAATTGTTGTGTGTGAACTCTATTGATTGCATCTTGTATGTTCAATGGAGTGTCGTTTGTATCCATAGAAGTGATGTCCTCCTCATCCCCCCCTTCTTGAATTGGAGTCGTCCTCGACTCAATTTCATCTTCTCTCATTTGTTAGTCCAAATGTACAATGCCATCAAATCTTCTTGTATGCATGAGAGGAGGAGGCCAAGGTCGTGGACAACATAGTGCACCATCTTCATGTTCTCCATCAAATAAGTGAGCACATTCACTTGAGCCAAGGTCCCAAACAAATAAACATTGTACCATATTTGTATGTGCATTTATAATGTGTATGATCTCATCATTCTCCCCTTCTTGATGGCAAGCTGTCCTCACTTTGCTCGAATGTCCAGCAAAAAGTCTTGCTTTGGGTTAGAATGAGTGATGTCCATAATGCACAACCGCAGTGAATAATGCTTCTGTTGCCCCTGCTGCAAGGAAAAAATACTAGAAAAAATTGACAAGACATTATTAGCATTAGTACATTCATATACTTTACAATGTTGTTGCAGCACAAAAAGAGATTTCTCAATTTAACATATGTAAACTTTATGCACGATAAACATGCCACTATGTTCATATTTCCCTATAGCATGAAAACTATTTCTTTCCAACAAAGGTAATTCAGTTTTAGAAAATATTGCTCTCTCTACAGTATCTAGATCACAAAGAGTGTCAATTTCTATGTAACCCAAAGTATGTTGAGAAGACAATAATTTCAGCTCATCCCTTTGACATGTAATTGGAATCAAATACTTAATTTCAGCACAAGTGAGTGATAAAGTATCAAATTCATTTGGTTGTTCTAGCATAGGTACAATATAATTATCAGCACACAACTCATTTTTGTTATAAGAATCAGTAGAAAATCAACTAGTAGTAAAGGTGTATTATGATAAGGTTCATCTTGTTGCTGCTCATCGATAGCATGATTGGTAGCAAAATTCAGCACATCTGAAAATGTCATACCTTGGTTAAATGTAGAGCATTGTTCGTTAACATTACTCTCATTTTTAGTACGAAGTTCAAATGCATTATGGATTTATTCATCAAAAAATTCAGAAGAGTTGTTCAACACCTCATTCTCATTTGCATCTACATTTATTTGTTCATGTTCTTGCAAAAGTTTAGGCATAGGAGGAAGTACAACAAGAAAATTCTTCTCAAGTTCATGTATTTCATCTTTGCAATTAGATACATTAGCAAAAGTTTCTGGCATAAGAATTTTCATATCTTTCCATGTTTGAGTTTTTTCTAAATTGCTTAAGTTGTCCCACCAAGTTAATGCACAATGAACTAATGCACTAGCAATATTTCTAATCTTTCTCCTCTCACACATATGCCATTGTCCAAAAACTTTATCCAACTCTATTTCCCAAGCAATATATTCATCGTAAACAAAACCATCATGAGAAGGGAGAGATGGGAGAATGTAATTACTTCTTGCAGGAGGTGTTGTGAAAGCTGGCCTAAATGTGTTCCTAGTATCTCATGCTAGCAAGACATGAGACAAAACTAGATGACACAAAGGATGCAAGCACTTCTGTTATTTTTTTGTTGTTTTTTCTCCTCTTTTTCTGTGTGGCTTTTTTATCTTGTTTTGCACATGCGTTTTTCTTTTGTCTTCCCTTTTTTCAAAATGTGCTGAAAAAGAAGAATGCAATGTAAAGCAATCAAAGATATCTCATGGGTCTGTCACAGATTTTCTGCTTAACCCTCCAAGGACAAATAGGCACACTTAGAGGCTCAAAATAGAAAAACTTACAACAACAAGATTGTAGATATATCTCTCCTCTTTAGTTTCAGTATATGGAAGACCTACTTTGGAGAATAACAGTAGGAGATATTGCCCCCGAAACACAGACTGTTTAAAAATTCTAGGTCGAGAACATATTCATATCTAGAGCACTTTTGGCCATGATAACTCCGTTTTCTGGGAAACCTATAAATACAAACGTTGTATAGAAGTTCCAAATCTTTCCAGAAAGTACAAGAACTCCAAAATCCGAGTTTTTATGAGTGAGATATGATGAAAATACCAAACTCGATAGAGATGAATCTAATTTGGACGTGATGACATGATTCAAAAGGATGAATCAACACAATGCAAAAGTGAAACTAAAACCAAAAACACTTTCTAAACCAGCAATATGACTCAACCACGGACACAAACTCAACAAAACCGAACTGAAAAAATAAGTTACAAAGGTTCGATAGTGGTTTGGACAAAGTGGTGAATAGATCTACTAAACTACAAATTTTTTTTGTGGATTTTTTTTGGACTCTAGGAATGAAAAAACAAAACTGATCTAATGGATAGATGAATTACTTGACGCACAACCTTGGAATCCTATACCAACTAATGAGGAGTTTATGGACGATCTTCTGAAAGATAATGGATAAGTCGATTGATGGAGATCTCGACGTTGATGATCCGAGACTCTCGAGTAGAACACGAAAAACCCCTGCAATCACTACAACACCGCTCCGTTGGTTATCAATCGTGCTGCACACAATTTACCTCACCAAGAAGCCTAATCAGTGCAGGTGCAACCAAGAACACAAGCAAGAACGTAGGAGACACAATCTGAAATCGCGAAGTTGGTGTTTCACAAACCGTAGACCAGCGATATTATTAATCTAAGCAAAACCCAATTTTTTATGGAGGCTACTATGGAGTATATATAGGTTGGAGGACGTCCAAGGGACTATTGGGGTCGTCACCTAACCCTAAAACACAAAAATAAGAGATGTAGACTTGTTACAAGACCCAATGGCCCAATACGGTGGCGCAGCAACCTCACAGATTCTGAAATCAATTTTGTTTTGATTATTCCTGTCGACTCCAAAAGAATTTTCACATGGGACCAGCGGCATTGGAAAGTTTATCTTCTCCCCTTTCCGTGCATATGTAGAACGTCTAAAACGGAGCTCGTAGCTGTCCTGGCCGTCCGATTTAGTGTGAACTGCTACTGGACTCCGAGTTGGACACAATTCTAAGTTGGATCGGTTTCCATCTTCTTTCAACGTATTCTGTGGGACCGGGTCCAGACATTCCATGAATCGCAGAGGGTGGTGTCGTGCGATGCGGCACCCAACGACACACATGAAAAGAATACGACAAAATACAAAGTTTTATTTATATAAATAGTGGAAGTCTTTTACAATACATAATATACAGCTGAAGATAATATTCAAATCTAAACTCTCAGCCTAGCTATGCAAAAGTGCAGCCGTCCAGCCCGTGGACGCTACACAATAGCCACACACAATTTACTGCGGCGTGCAGGGCTCCCATTCGGCGGTATACCCCGATGAAGGCATCGCCTCATCCTCGGGCCCTTCCTCATAAGTCTCACCTGCAAACAACTTAATATAGCAACCGTGAACACAAAGGCTCAGCAAGACTTAACCGTCACACCTAAACATGGAACTCTATATCGAGGGATACTTAACATAGGAATAGATATAACAGTAAATGACTCACTTATATGTTGATCATCATTTTTACAAGTTAATAGCGGCAACTTAAATGTTCAATAACAGTAACTTTAATGAGCCTAATCTATAGCAAACATAGTGGCAAAACAATTATATTTCAATACATCGTATTCTCCTGACTTCTTCAGTATTTACTATCTCACAACCAGTGAACGATCGGTACTCAAATAACCATGAGGGAAGGTGATTGCAATCATGACACACCCGAATAAAACGTCATGTACACCCGTGCCTAAGGACCGTGCCGTGCTCCTCACCACGTCATACGCAGCAAGCTTTCACAACGAACTCAAACGCCGAACTGGTCCCACCATCGCGAGCATAAGGTTCCCGCACAGAGCGTGTCTGTGCCCGCCGGCAAATTTACACCTTACTACCCTCAGAGCAACCCTATCGACAATGGGTTATGCCTTGATATCCAAGTTATCATGTTACATCGATTTCCTGGGTTCTATATGCCCATTATGCATCCGGTACTGTGCAAACTTGTCGAGCAGGGCCGCACGCAGATTAGTCTTCAATCGACACAAGCAGGGCTATGCACGTGAGACCACGTCTCCCTGCATCCTACCCGCTACTCGGTCTCAATTTCACATTTCTAAACCATTCTTTGATTCAATTCATCCCGGTTGATAAAATCCTATCTCGCGAGTAGATTCCAACTACTCGACTTCTACAAGATTCCAATAAACATTAGCACGGCATTTTCTACTCGTCAAGCTCTAGACCTACCCAATACTCCATGGATTTTGTGGGTCATGCAAGTGGAGTAACAAGCACATTAGGCCTAATGCATAAAATTCATCCTAGACATACGTGGTAAAAATATAAAATTTGAAATGGCACTTAAATGCAAACCGGGGCTTTCTTGCCTGCGAGTCAGGGGAGAAGTTAGTTCTGGAAGTAGAGTATCCAGGGGCTCCGGGTCCTCCTCGATCTCGATCACTATATGATATGCAATATATAAAGTACATGGGTGATATAGAAACTATATAAGAGATTTTATAAATACTGATCATGTATGTAAATGATTTTATTTGGCTTTCGTATTTTTATAGTGGACACTAGGATCTATGAGGAAGATCTGGACAAAAAATTGGAGATGTTCAAGGAATCTTGTTGTCTCTAAAATTCCAACAAATAAAAGATTTATCTGAATCTATGTTGTAATTGTGGAGCTTTGTCATGGCAAAAAGTGTATGGTCATGGTATAGGGGTCTCACTGGTTCTTGAAAAATTTGTTTCACATTTTTCTAAGCTTCCTATATAGAGAAACTGATTTTACAAGATTGGGGAAAAAGCTGAAATGGTTACTGTACATTTCCCAATTTTCAGCTACATAGAGATTTGGACACTAATCAACCTAGCAAAAGAAGTCCAATGAACTTGAAATTTTACTGGAGATCAAGGGTATTTTTATGAGTGTCCTAATCAAATTGGGAATTTTCCAATTAACAGAACAGGAGTAATTAATTTCTTAAGCCATTAGCTCCAAGGAATCAATTATGAATATTCTGGGAGTTTCATGTACAAAAAATTGTGTCACTGCAAAGCTGGGATCAATATGAGTCTACCAGAATTTATTTGGAAACTTTTGAGCAAATCTAGTAGGAGAAATCAATTTTTCAAGTTGGTTCAAATTCTAGAATTAATTTCCAATGGGAAAATTCAATTAAATCAGCTCGGCCCCACTCATTTAAATTGGGCCAATCAAAGCTGGGCCGCACCGAGGGCCACGGGTTAACCCGCGCAGCCGCACCAGATCCGAAGCCACAGTCGATCCCGCACGGTGGAGATACGTCGCTGACAGGTGGGGCCCGTCGTCTCTTTCTACCTCTTGCCAGGGGGCGGCGCTCCTCGCCATTGCGTCGACCTCCTCCCGGCCCAGTCTTGACCGCCTAACCCTAGAATCGACCGCACAAGATGATGGTGGGGTCCAATCGTGGCGGCGACGGCCGGAGATGGCGACGCGACGACGGCGGTGGGGCTAGGGTTTTGGCGATGGCCGGAATTGCTCGGGGTGGCGCAAGAAGCTCGGGGAAAGGTTGGGAACATTCCTGGGAGCATGGGGAAGATGACTACAGGGAGAGCAAGGGATGAAATCGCCGGCAAAGTCGACTTCGATGGTGGACCGACGAGATTCTTCGTGGCGGCGGCGAAAACATGAATAGCTCGATCTTTACTCGATGGTTTCCACTGATTCGTGGAAGAGGGGTGCTCTAGGAGATAGTGAGCATACTACCTACTAGATTAAGGTTCGGTTCTACCTAGAAACCGAATCGAAGTGGAGACCTAGTTTCGAGGTTATGAACATGCTATAAAGGACAAAACGACGCACCTAGTCAACATGGGTGCAGGCGCACCTTTTTGTAGTTGATGGTGAAGCACGAAACAGCCTATAACCTTGGCTCCACAGTGATGCAGAGATGGTCCGACGGCGGTACAACGACGATGTCCACAGAACTTTAAAATATCGGCAAAATAGTGAGCAAAAAGACGAGCTAAGGGGTGGAGATGATAGAGCATGGCCTTGGCACCATCTTTGCTTTTTGCCTCGAAGAGAAAAGATGTAGGACCGAGCTGTCCACCCAGGAGAGAAGGAAGGCGGTGGTGCTCTATTTTTCCCGGAAAGAAAGAATGACGAGCGACGCTGGCTCTAGTCGATGGCATGGGGGAATGAGTTTGGGGAGGGGATGAGGACGCCTTAAATCCATTTTGCCACCGAGCTGCTTGCCTGGGAGCTTGGAAATCGCAGTGTTGAGTTCTCTCAACGTTGAAGCGCGGGGAGAGAAGAGAGGGGGCGGTGCACGTACTAGAGACACTGGACATTGGGTCCCACAGCTCCTTCATCTCAATCCTCTCTATTCTTTCAATTCACCTACCAAACAAATGTCCAAAAATGCTAGATTTTTGTGGAAGGGGCAATTTAAATATGGATATTATGATTCTGACATTGGATTTCAAATTTGGACAAATTTTAGATGTAATTCAAATTCAAATTTTAAATTGAATAGAATTCAATGGAGCCACTTAATTATAGGAATGAGCTTCAAAAAATTTAAAACTTTGAAGTGAGGCTATTTCACTACAGGAATATCGATCACTTACGTCGGCCATAGCCGACGTAAGTAAGGCATAAACCGATGTAAGTAAGTTAATTACGTCGGTTTTCCTTTAATTACGTCGGCTACTGGCCGACGTAGCGGTTTGGACGTAATTAAGGTAACTTACGTCGGCCACCGACGTAAGTTACCTTAATTACGTCGGTCGCTTAAGAGGTATGGGCTATATGAGTATCTCGTCATGTCCTTTGGGTTGACCAATGCTCGAGCTCACTTAATGTATCTCATGAATTCGGTGTTTATGCCAAAGTTGGACAAGTTTGTCGTGGTATTCATTGATGACATCTTGGTGTATTCTATATCTGAAGAAGAACATGCTAAACACTTGCATATTGTGTTGCAACGTTTAAGGGATCACCAACTGTTTGCAATCTTCAGCAAGTGTGAGTTTTGGATCCGCCAAGTGCCATTTCTAGGGCACATTATATCGGCTGATGGTATTGCCGTTGATCCAAGCAAAATTGTACAAGTCCTGAAGTGGAAATCTCCCAAGTCCGTACATAAAGATCGTAGTTTCCTTAGATTAGCTGGCTATTATCGGAGGTTCATTCCGAGTTTCTCAAAGATAGCTAAACCAATGACAGAACTACTGAAGAAGGGAACAAGATATGTATGGACTAAAGAATGTGAAGAAGCATTTCAAGCTTGGGTGAAACACCTCACAAAAGCACCGGTGTTGGCTCAGCCGGACACAACTAAACCTTTTGATGTCTATTGCGATGCATCTGGCATTGGTCTTGGTTGTGTACTCATGTAAGATAGAAGGGTGACCGCGTATAAATCCTGACAGCCTCGAAATCATGAACAACATTATCCGACTCATGATCTTGAGCTCGCCGCCATGGTGCTATCATTGAAGATGTGGAGGCACTATCTATTAGGCAATCTAGTGCATCTCTACACTAATCACAAGAGTTTGAAGTACATTTTCACCCAGAAAGACTTGAATATGCGACAGCGAAGATGGTTGGAACTGATCAAAGACTATGAGATTGAGATCCACTACCATCCTGGCAAAGCAAATGTTGTTGCAGATGCGCTAAGCCGCAAGTCTTATGTCAATCATCTGTCAATCAATCCAATGGAAGAGGATGAGCCGAGTTTATACTTGGTTCCCTATGGAGCTCTCTACAATCTAGCCCTCGTCCCTACCATCAGGGAAGATATCGTAGAGGCTCAGAAGGAAGATCAGGGAATGTCGCACATTCAACGTAGAATGAAGAAGGGAGAGATGAAATGTTTTCGATGTGATGATCACGATATTATTTGGTTTAAAGACCGTATAGTCGTACCCCATGACATGGAGCTCTGAAAGAAGATTTTGGATGAAGCACACTTATCCAAGTACTCTATTCATTCGGGTAGCAACAAGATGTACCAAAATCTGAAGAAGAAATTCTTGTGGTCATGGATGAAGCGAGAAATAGCAAAGTATGTATCCGAATGCGATACATGTCGCCGAGTGAAAGCCGACCAGTTAAGGCAAGTCGGACAGTTACAACACTTGAACATACCGACATGGTAGTGGGAAGACATCAGCATGGATTTCATCGTAGGGTTACCTCTCACATTCCGTAAGCATGATTCAATTTGGGTGATAGTTGATCGGTTGACCAAGTCAGCGCATTTTATCCCTGTCAACAACAACTATCGAGGTCCCAAGTTTGCAGATTTGTATATCACAAGGATCATGTGCCTACATGGAGTACCCTGCACTATCATTTCAGATCGTGGAGTCTTATTTGTTGCTCTCTTTTGGGAGCAGCTCTACGCATCATTGGGTACCAAATTGATTCGAAGCTCTTCTTATCATCCGCAGACTGATGGTCGGACGGAGCGAGTAAATCAAGTCCTTGAGGACATGCTACGAGCTTGTGCCATCCACTAGGGTAAAAATTGGGATGATCATCTACCATTGGCGGAATTTTCATATAACAATGGCTATCAAGCTAGTATCCAGATGGCGCCATATGAAGCTCTCTATGGAAGGAAGTGCCGCACACCACTGAATTGGTGTGAGTCTGGTGAAAGAGTGACATATGGCACTGATCTTGTCAATGAAGCTGAAGAACGAGTGCGAGTGATCCAAGCCAATCTCAAGGCTGCTCAATCTCGATAGAAGAGTTATGCAGATAAATGATGTTGACCTCTTCACTTCAACATTGGGGATCATGTTTACCTTCATGTATCTCCAATGAAAGGGATTCATCGTTTTGGGGTGAAAGGAAAGCTGGCTCCACGATTCATCGGGCCGTCCGCTATCACTGAGAAATGCGGACCTGTGGCCTATTGTCTGGAGTTACCGGCGTCTCTCTCTGGAATTCATAACGTATTCCACATCTCTCAATCGCGGAAGTGTCTCAAATCCCCAGTTGAAGTCCGCTCGGAAGGTCTTGACGCTCTACGGCCTGATCTCACTTATTCTGGGCATCCGGTCAAGATCATCGATGAGAAGACTCGCACCACAAGAAACTGCACTTTGAACTTTTGCAAAGTCTTGTGGAATAACCATACCGCTGAAGAAGCAACATGGGAAAGCGAGGATTTTGTTAACACGAACTATCCGGACTTGTTAGCGGCATATGTTCATTAGAGCTTGTTCCTTTATCCTTCCTATTATAATCTCGGGACGAGATTCTTTTAAGGGGGGGGGAATGTAAAATCCCACTTAATTGTAAATGTGAATTTTAGTGGTCAGTTAAATTTGAATTTAATGGGGTTCAAGATAGTCTCATGTACATAAACTTGAACCTATTAAATTCCATTTTCTTCTCATGTTTTAAATTTTATTAACATGAGAAGCATACTTCACCAATAATCTTAAAATAATTCAAATATCATCTCTGCAAAATTTTGGAATATTTGAATGGGGTTTGCTTGGGCAAATCAATTTATAGTACCTCATGTACTCAAATAAACAAACAGCGTATACCTACTGTATACACATGCCCTGACAAGAACATTCAAATCTGAGGCTACAAATTTTTCTATAGTCTTCTAAAATTGCAAATAAGCTACTTGAAAAGTTTCATGAATTTTGGAGCCATTTGTTATTTTATTTGAGATGCTCAACAATTTTGAATCAAGTTTAAATTCAAATTTAAAATCTGGTCAAATATACTTGAACATAAAGATTTAAACATACGTTTGTGTTCAGCACATTTTTCTTGACATAGCCATGATGTTTCATTATTTTTGGAGTTCATTTACTATTTATAAATGAATTATTAAAGTGGCAGTAGCTGTAAGGCTGACTGGCGGGGCCCACCAGTCAGCAACCCCACGTGTGCCACAATCCAGCGCGCGCTGCGCGCGCCACCGCGATGGCGTGCATGCCCAGCGTGACAGCGGCGAGCTACTCCCGTTTGAGCTCTATAAATAGCGGCCCTGGCTCCTCCTTATCGCTCCACGGTCGACCTTATCGCCTTACTTCCCACGGAGCTGACGGGCTGCTCCATTTTCGCCCCGCACACAGGATTCCGACCGCCGGCGCCGCGCGCCCGTTGCCGGCCAGCCGAAGGCCTCTCGCGCCAAGCTCCCAACAGCGAGGTTGATCCCCACTCCCTTCTCTGTCCTCTGAATCAATCCTTTCGTTGTTTAGTTGACGGTTTGACCGGTATTTTGAAGCTACACCGAAGCTCGCTGTCGTGTTCACCGTGCGCCGTCTCTGCTCCACGGTGCCAGGCTGCTTCAAGTGGTTTCGTGCTTCGACTCCAATAGCAAACTGGTGCGCCTGGACACGCTCTGCCGGACGGTGAAAGCCATTCCATGTTTACGTGTATCGAGCAAGTTAGATAATTTTTATTCTCGGCTGAAGCTTATGAACTCGCTCGGTTTTTCATTCAATTCAAGTACCACACTTAATCACTCTCCACAATTGCTAGCAAATAGTTTCTACATTTCTTTGTGCACCCTCTCGAACTAGAATCATCAAAAATGATCGACCGTAGCTCGAGAATCATGAGTTCTCCCCTCTGCCGTTAAGAAGTTGCCTCGGTCACGACGTTTTTGCCGACCGTTGCACAACCATCTCACCTTCCAATCACCTTCCTCGTGGTTCCAGAAGTCTTTCCCCAGCATTTTTAGAAGAGTTTAGCCACAGAGTGACGGTTCTGACATGGCCGGAACCCTAGCTGCCGCCGCTGCCGATGCGCCGCTGTTTCCGACCGTCGTCGAGCCTCCCCGACCCTACCATCGTGCTCAGCGCGTGAAATTAAAGTTGGGTGCCAATGATTAGGTGCTACGGGGGCCGGGAACACAGATCCAACGAGGCTCGCTGGAGAGCGCCGCCGCGGGAGCCCCGCGCGCCGCCTGCGTTGGGAGTTTGAAGACGACGCGGCGGGTCCCGCGTGTCAGCGTCTTTTAACCCCGTCGGATCAGGTGTGGCCCGGGATCTATTGTGGCTACGCGGTGTATATCTGTGGTCCCCGTGTGGTTTGAATGCCACTGGTCCATTTTAAAAAGGTGGGGCCCACGGGTTAATTCAAATTAGAATTTATTTCCAGATTTGACTCCAACTTAGAAAATCCATAACATTCTATAGACTGATCCAAAAATCATCAAACAATTTTTTTTGAAAGCGCTTGAGCTCTAGCTTCTGTTAGTACCAATTAGGTATTGTGAAACTTAATTCTAAATTATGTAGAAAACAATCTTTCCAAATAAAAATACCATTTTTCCAGAGGAACTGTCCACTGGAAAAATCCCCAAAATTCACATAAAATACAATATACTCTTCTAGATAGCCAAAAAAAGATTGGGAGCCATTTCACCTGTATAACCCTCTGTATAATTCTATTACCTTTTTCAGTCATTGAATTATTACAGAGTTCAGTGTCTTTATTGTGTCCCAAATTTGGACTGAAGCTTCCATTAGTCATATACTAACCTCTGTAAAAATTTGAGATTTAATTGACTTAGTCTCCTAGTTCTAATTCAGTTGCCAACTGAATGTTAATTGAAAAACTAAAATTCAGTTATACAATAATTCCAGAAATTCTTGTCAACTTTGAAATTCAATATCTCCCTCACCAAGGCTTAGAAAATTATGAAACCAATTTTGCTAGAACCATAACAACATCCTCTGTCATGATCATCAACTGGTAGCTATGCTCAAGCTACAGTTTCTTCTCTAAAATTCATGGAAGTTTATTGCTTACCATAATTTTAGAGACAACAAACTACTTTGATCATTTCCTGTTCCTTGCAAGAGTATCCCTTGTAGTCCCTAACATCTACCATAAAAATCCCAAAGCCAAAGAGGTTCATTCGCTAACTATAACCATAGTTAAAAAGCTTATGAACTATATGTACATTATAATTTATTAGCATTCCTATATGCATGTCGTGTAGTGATCGATATTGACGAGAAGTATGGCTTGGAGGAGAAGGCCAGGGTGTCCACTTGAAGTGTGTCTTCAGAGAAGGACCCTTAACAATTGACATTTAATCGAGTCGCAAACTAAGGCAAGCCCCGGTTTGCATTTAAGAGCCTTTCAGAATTTTCCAGTTTTATGCACTTAAGTCTTCAGTTGATATTGTGCATTTACGTATAAGGTGATTGATACTCCACTTGCGTTACCACAAATACCAGGCGTTGGTTGGGACGAGTTACAGTTTGGCCTGTAGTAACTGCTTTGCTAATGTATAGGAAATCCGGTAGAAGTTGAGTAGTTGGAATCTACTCGCGAGATAGGAATAACAGTTCAAGGTGGATGATTAAAAATGGCTTATGAAATGAATATGAGACCGGGCAGGGAGAATAGGAGTTGATGAGATGGAGTCTCAGACGCATAGCCCTGTCTGTGTCGCTTGAGGACCGTGCCGTATGCGGCACCGTTGGACAAGCTTGAACTGTACCGGTTGCATAATGGTATATGGGCCCATTAAACTGATGTATCTCCAGACTGTAGTGTGGAGACTCCTCAGTTGTCCTTGAATGGAGATGCGAAGGCAGAAAGGTGTAAATCTCCTAGCGGAATGTTTTGACGTGTCCGTGTAGGGGACCTTTTGCTCGGGATGAAGAGGTTTGTCGACATTGGGGTCTTGGGTGAAAGGTGGCCACAAATGATGCGGGGAGGAGAGCACGTATGTGTCTCCGACACGGGTGTGCATGTCGTGCAGTCCGGTTGTGTCCTGATTGCAATCAGTGTCCCTCGCGGTAATACAGTACCACTTGTCCGTCGCTGTCGTGACGTAGTAAATACTAAAGAAGCCAGAAAAATATTATTGTATTGAATTATAAATGCTTTGCAACCTTGTATGACTTAGATATAGCGAAGTTAAAGTTTATAGTTTCCCCATACTTTAGCTGTAATAGCATTATGTGCTTTGAGCATTTCATATCATCGGCAAAGCGTTTCTTGTTTGATTGTGGAGTCTATGATGTGCAGTGCTTGAATAATGTCATTTGCTACTTAAAACATGATTATAAGGATCCACTTGTAGGCGAGTCTATTTACGCTATTCCATACCTATGATTAGACTTTACCTTGCATATGTCCAGTGAGACTGGTTAGTCTTGCTGAGCCTTATGCTCACGTTTGCTCTTTAACGTTTTTTGCAGGTATTAGGTTTATTTCAGCTGTTTAGATTGTACATGAGATGTTGAGGTATCGAGATAAATCTCATGTGAACCACGCCGCTGCTGATGTTCTTCATGTTGCTAGTGAGAAGCGTCCTAGGGCATGGATGTCTTCTCTCCGGTGGCTGCCACGCGGTACTTCTGTGGACCACCCCCGCTGCTGCTCGACGTCACACTCCGTTTCCTCTTATCAGAAACGAGCTCGCGCTGAGCGTCCTCTTGTACAATCACGGCATTGACGATATCGTTGAAGGTGCCGTGGTTGCATTGTGCGAGTTGGACCTTCATCTCGGGGTTCAAACCCTGGAAGAAGATGTCTCGCTTCCTGTCCTCCATCCCTACACAATCCGGCGCATACTGCGCTAGATTATTGAAAGTCCCGGAGCATTCGTGGGCACTCCTCCCGCATTTCTTTATCTCCAAAAATTCTTGAAACTTCCTCTTCATTATTCTGGGAGGTATATGGCAGGCGTGGAATGCCTCCCAGAATTCCGTCCACGTGACCGCATGACCAGCCGGCAGTGAGGCAATGAAGTTCGCCCACCAAGCACCGGCGGATCCTTGAAGCTGTTGCACTGCAAACAGCGCCTTCTGCTGTTCGGTGCTTCGCAGCAAACCGAACATCACCTCGAGCGTGTGGATGAAGTTGTCCGCCTCCAGAGGTTCCTCGGCCTCCGTAAAGACCGGTGGATGCATCGCAAAGAAATCTGAATACGAGCTTTGTTGGGGCTGGTGTTGCCCATTGTCTTGTCGCCCCCCCCCCCCCCCCCCCCTTGACAAGACGAATTTTGAACCAACATCCGCAGTAACTCGGTTTGCTCGTCGCGCGAGCCGAGTACTGCGGCCAGAATCTCCGCGAGCGTCCTCGGAGGTTCAGGTGATGGTGGTGGAGGGACTTGTTGCTGTTGTGTTGCGGTTTGCTCCCGGGTCGGAGATTCATCCTCACGACCACGGCTAGATCCTCCCATTTCGGGCGTAGAGCGCGTACGCACAATTCAGCATCCACATGATTTAAATCAGCAACATGTTTGTTTTCTTCATCCATTTTATACCATAGTAGTGCGAGTAATGAAAATGTGATAATTGCATAACATTCACATATATTGATAAAGTACAAACATTATACAAGGTATATTATCTCATGACCAAGTATACAATAGGGATTTCAAAAATGATGGACTCCCTCCATGGAAGTGCATCTCAACTATACTTGGTCTTCGTGAGTCGTCATACACACATTGTCATCTTCTACACACCCACTACTATTTATAATATGAAACAAACATGGCTACAAAATAAACATGAGCAACCACTAACTGTACGTCGCCCCGTGATGGCAGTAGTGCTGCCCCATCCTACTCCGATGCATTGTCATCGGCGTACTCGATTATCTCTGGATGTTCCTCCCCTTCTTTATCCGAAGGCACATGCTCACCCATGTTCAGCGGCATGTTCTGAGACGGTGGATACACAAATGGTTGCAATTGTGATTCGGCCTCAATCAAATTATCCTGAAGTTGCTCTGCCTCGTACTCCCAATTCTGAGCTTCCTTGATGGCTTTGTCTCGTGCCTCGGTGACTACCAACAGCTGCTCTTGCTGTTGTTGCACCTCCAACTGACTCGCCTGCACCATCACGAGTTTTCTGAAGATCCTTGCAAGCTTGCCGCAGTTTGGCACGAGCCTTCCGCAATCTAGTGCGAGTGTGATGCAACTGATTCCCGCATTGATTTAGTCAGTGATTCGTCGGAGCCAGGAACAAAACGTAGGCTCCAATTGATATAATCAAGAGTTTCACCCCATTCAGATGCTTGCCTCGAAGCGTGGACTTGCTCCTGCAGGATGCACCTTGTGCAAGAACCACCATGCTGGATGCAGCGGCAAATGTCCCAAGTGTTGTCAAGGTTGTGTCGCCATATGGTCTGTAGGCCGCAACCATACCACGTTGCCACTCAAAACAAGCATCACCACGGAACGGAATAAGAGAAAATCGTGTCCCAGCCATGGCATCTTGGTGATGCTCACAAAGCTTCATAAGAGCTTCGCCCGCTGCAAAGACCAACGTGTCCTCCAAACGAGCTCCCTGGATCGTGACCGAAAAAGGAGCCCATCCATAGAAACGCGGACTTGCCGGGATGTTGACCAGGACGGTGCATGACAGTACGCCTCTGTCAACCGTCTCTTGACTCCAATAGCGTGGCATCTCGATGAAGCCAAACTCTTGGAGCACCTCCCACATCATGCTCGGGAAGCCCGGACGGCTAGCGCACGTGGAAAATACCCATCCGTCCTGTAATAGCATCACATCCCTCATCTATAAAATGAGCACTTGAATGAGTCAAATACTCAAATTCAACAAGCATGGTTTATAAATAGATCAGGCATGCAAAAATTGAATTATGAAATTGAATTCAAATTCAAATGTCAAATGAAACATTACACTGGAATTCTGTTGCAGTTCTGTTCCATCTGACCAGTCTGGAGAAACATGAAATTTTCATCAAGTTAGAGGCACATTCAGGGCTTGAGTTAAATAAAAAGTTATAGTACACTCAAATATATTTCAATAATGTATTTATTTGACCCCAGATCATTTCTGTATAAGGATATATGATTTTTGGAAGTAGACTGTGTTTCTGGAAAAATTTTGACAGCACCTCCTCTGTTTAAGGCTGATTTTGTCCACATTTTTCCATACACAAAACATCAATATATGCAAAAATCATAAATTACAACATTGTTGTATACATACTAAGGATTACAGAAATGCATTATATGAAGTCATTCGTTGATTCTACAAAGAGATATAATGGAAACAATAACAGGGTACAGAAACTGTCCAGTCTCTGTCCCGATTTAACAGAGTTTGGAAATTTGAAGTTTTCAATAGTTTACAGGGGGATTCTGATCTGGAGTTGAACATAAGAGTTTTATAGGACTCTATAAAATTTCCATCCGTGTGTGGTAGACTTTCAGGGGTAAAGTATACAGGAAGTTATGCTGTTCCAAACTAAGTCAATTTTCTGTCTATTTCACAGTTCGAACCAGGAACTAATTACTTTAAGATCAAATGAAGTTTTCAAGTTTTAAATTTGAAATCTGCCTTGGAACTTAAAATTAAACTTGTGGAGGACTTTGTCAAGTTCCCAAATCACAGGACTGCATACCTCAGCGACCCCACGATTAATTTTAAATCTGACCAGCACGCTCCAAAACAGAGATTAAAAACTCAACCTTAGTCCTAAGTTGCGAATTTTTAATTGTTGTCGAGTCACAACACCAGCACGGATAATGTCGTCAACATGCCTCATGAAACTCGAATGCAGTGCTGGCACTGCGCCCTCACCAAAGAAAATCCTAAGCCGGTATTCCGGCATACATCTCAACGGTGGCAGCAATAACGTTCACTCGCAAACGTTTTCTACTCGAGCTCCTCAAACGTGGTTAGTGTACTGCATCTACACACAATTGATAGATCAAACATATGGTGCCATATTGCACAGCCTGCACGGGCGAACAGTTTACAATAATATATATGAAAGTAAAAACATTTGTCCCGTATCATTCTATACGGGCCGCCCCGAGTTAAGCCACGTCTCGAGGTACATGACCGTGTTTTCTACCACCCGACAGGGTCCCACGTCTTTGCATAGTGCTGCACCGGTAGGGGCCGCATCGAGTTATGTCCAACCCGACAGGGGCTCCCACTAATTTTGTAGCACGGTGAGGTACCGCGTGTCATATGTTCTTAGAAACATGGAAAGTTTCAGTAACTCATATTAAGATATCCGTGCCAAGCCATGGAAACAATCACATGCTACCTCTCGCATGGTGAGCTTACCACAATTGATCCACTTGCGGTAGCGTACCATACCTCTTACCTGACATCGGAGCATCGTTACAAAATTTAATAACACATAAGTTAGCTTGCCACCTCAAGTAACTAATACTATAATAGAACTTATGTGGGCATAGTACTAATCCTCGCTCGACTGCTCTTAAGTTTTCAAAATAGGCTCTTTTCGAGCGTGCTATTCATAATGCGGCTCTGATACCAGGCTGTGGGGACCGGGTCCACACATTCTAGGAATCACAGAGGGTGGTGCCGTGCGATGCGGTACCCAATAGCACACACAAAAAGAATACGAAATATACAAAGTTTTATTTATATAAAAAGCGGAAGTATTTTACAATACATAATATACAGCGGAAGATAATATTCATAGCTAAACTCTCAGCTAAGTATTCAAAAGTGTAGCCATCCAGCCGGCGGATGCTACACACTAGCCACACAATTTACTGCGGCGTGCAGGGCTCCCATTCGGCAGTATACCCCTACAGGGGCATCGCTTCATCCTCGGGCCCTTCCTAATAAATTTCATCTGCAATCAACTTAATATAGCAACCATGAGCATGAAGTCTCAGCAAGACTTAAGCGTCTCAACTAAACATGGAACTCTATATGCAGGTATACCTAACATAGGAATAGATATAGCACTAAATCCTAGCTTATATGTTGATCATCATTTTTACAAGTTAATAGTAGCAGCTTAAATGTTCAATATCAGTAACTTTAATGAGCCTAATCTATAGCAAACGTAGTGGCAAAACAATTATATTTTAATACATAGTATTCTCCTAACTTCTTTAGTATTTACTACGTCACAACATAGTGAACAAGCGGTACTCAAAGAACCGCGAGGGACGGTGATTGCAATCAGGACACACCCGAAAAACACGTCATGTACACCAGTGCCTAAAGAGTGTGTCGTGCTCCTCACCACGTCATACGCAGCAACCTTTCACAAGAGAACTCAAACGCCAAACCGGTCCCACCATCGCAGGCATAAGGTTCCCGCACGGAGCGTGTCTGTGCCCGCCGGCAAATTTACACCTTACTACACTTAGCCTACCACTATCGATACTGGACTAGCCTCGACATCCAAGTTATCAAGTTACATCGGTTTCCTGGGTTCCATATGCCCTGTATGCATCCGGTACTGTTCAAACTTGTCCAACAGGGCCGCACATGGATCGGTCCTCAATTGACACAAGCAGGGCTACGCACATGAGACCACGTCTCACTACATCCTACCCGCTGCTCAGTCTAAGTTTCACATTTCTAAACCATTCTTTGATTCAATTCATCCCGGTTGATAAAATCCTATCTCAGGAGTAGATTCCAACTACTCGACTTCTACCGGATTCCTATAAACATTAGCATGGCATTGTCTACTCCTCAAGCTCTAGACCTACACAATACTCCATGGGATTTGTGGGTCATGCAAGTGGAGTAACAAGCACATTAGCCCTAATGCATAAAATTCATCCTAGAAATAAGTGATACAAATAGAAAATTTGAAATAGCAGTTAAATGCAAACCGGGGCTTGCCTGGCTGAGAGTCAGTGGAGAAGTTAGCTTCTGGAAGTAGAGTCTCCAGGGGATCCGGGTCCTCCTCGATCTCGGTCACTATATGATGTGCAATATATAAAATACATAAGTGATATAGAAAGTATAGAAGATATTTATAAATACTTATCATGTATGTATATGATTTTATTGGCTTTGCTATTTTTTACAGTGGACACTAGGATCTATGAGGAAAATCTGGACCAAAAATTGGAGATGTTCAAGGAAGATTGTTGTCTCTAAAATTCCAACAAATAAAAGGCTTCTCTGAATTTGGGTTGTAATTCTGAAGTTTTTTCATTGCTAAAAGTGGATGTTCATTGTACAGGGGGTCTCACTGGTTCTGGGAAAATTTGTTTCAAATTTTTCAGAGCTTCCTACAGAGAGAAGCTGATTTTACAAGTTTGGGGAAAAAGCTGAAATGGTTACTGCACTTTTGCAAATTTTCAGCTACATAGAGATTTGGAGATTGACCAACCCAGCAAATGAAGTACAATGAACTTGAAATTTTTACTGGAGATCCATTGTATTCTTACGAGTGTCCTGACAAAAATTGGGAATTTTCCAGTTAACAGAACAGGAGTAATTAATTTCCCGACCCATTAGCTCCAAGGAAATAATCATGAAAATTCTGGGAGTTTCATATCCAACAAATTGTACCACTACTAAACTGCGATCAATATGGGTCTATCAGAATTTACTTGGAAAATTTTGAGCAAATCTACTAGGAGAAATCGATTTTTTAAGTTGGTTCAAATTCCGGAATTAACTTCCAATGGGGAAATTCAATTAAATCATTCCGGCCCCACTCATTTAAATTGGGCCAATCAGAGCTGGGCCGCACCGAGGGCCACGGGGTTAACCCGTGCAGCCGCACTGGATCCGAAGCCACAGTCGATCCCGCGCAGTGGAGATATGTCGCTGACAGGCGGGGCCCGCCGACTTCGTCTACCTCGCGCCAGGGGGGCGGCGCTCCTCGCCGGAGCAGCGGCGGTGCACGTCAAAATCATTGCGTCGACCTCCTCCTGACCCAGTATTGACCGCCTAACCCTATAATCGACCGCGCAAGACGATGGTGGGGTCCAATCATTGCGGCGACGGCCGGAGATGGCGACGCGACGACGGCGGCGGAGCTAGGGTTTTGGCTATGGCCGGAATTGCTTGGGAATGGCGCAAGAAGCTTGTGAAAGGTTGGGAACGTTCCTTGGAGCATGGGGAAGATGAGTAGGGGGTAAAAGGGATGAAATCGACGGCAAAGTCGACTTCGATGGTGGACCGACGAGATTCTTCGTGGCGGGGGGGGGAAAACTTGAATAGCTCGGTCTTTACTCGATGGTTTCCACTGATTCTGTGCAGAGGGGTGCGCTAGGAGATAGTGAGCATACTACCTCTCTGGATTAAGGCCCGGTTGTACCTAGAAATCGAATCGAAGTGGACGCCTAGGTTCGAGGTTACGAACATGCTGTCGGGAAAACTGGAAATAGGAACTCAATAAAGGATGAAACAACGCACGGTCTTCACCCTAGTCTAAGATTGGTGCAGGCGCACCTTTTTGTAGTTGATGGTGAAGCACGAAACAGCCTAGAACCTTGGCTCCACGGTGATGCAGAGATGGTCCGGCGGCGGGACAACGACGATGTCTGCGGAACTTCAAAATACCGGACAAATAGTGAGCAAAAAGACGAGTTAAGGGGTGGAGATGAGAGAGCATGGCCTTGGCACCATCTTTGCTGTTTGCATCAAAGAGAAAAGAGGTAGGACCGAGGTGCTCACCCGGTAGAGAAGGAAGGTGGCTGTGCTCTATTTTTCCCGCGAAGAAAGAACGACGAGCGGTGCTGGTTCTGGTCGATGGCTTGGGGGAATGAGTTTGGGGAGGGGATGAGGACGCCTTAAATCCATTTTGCCACCGAGCTGCCTGCCTGGGTGCTTGGAAATCGCGGTGTCGAGTTCTGCCGACATTGAAGCGCGGGGAGAGCAGAGAGGATGCGGTGCACGTAATAGAGATACTGCACAGTGGGTCCCACAGCCCCTTCATCTCGATCCTCTCTGTTCTTTCAATTCACCTACCAACAAATGTCCAAAAATGCTAGCTTTTTGTGGAGAGGACAACTTAAATATGGAGATATGATTTTGACATTGGAATTCAAATTTGGAAAAATTTCAGATGTAATTCAAATTCAAATTTGAATTTGAATAGAATTCAATAGAGCCACTGAATTAAATAGCAAATGAGCTTCAAATATTTTGAAATTTTCCAGAGAGGCTATTTAGAATATTTGGGATTTAATGGTGAGCTCAGATTTTTTATTTTTGCAAAGGTTGAACAGGAGCCAGTTTTTAATATTTAAAATCCCTCCATTAAATTTTGAATTGGTTTGATTTTTAATTGCCAATTTGATTTATTTCTACCCTTAAAATTTCAATATCTCCCATCTGACTTTGCACTTTGAATTTAGGGCTTTTACATATTCTCTTGTCCTCTACGCCCCTAAGCCTTCCTCCAAGTACTCGTTGAACCTCTCCATGTATCCTAATCACAATTAAATTATTAGGTAGCAATCTATTCTAAAAAATATATAAAGAAACAAAAAATGACGAGCTCACCTCTGAAATTAATTATTGTGTGTGAACTCTATTGATTGCATCTTGTATGTTCAATTAAGTGTTGTTTGTTTCCATAGAAGCGATGTCCTCATCAGATACCAATTGAATGTTGCCTCGAGGGGGGTGAATAGGCAATAAGACGTGAAATGGCTTAATCAAACGAGATTAAATCACTGAGGCTGGACTTGTCTGGACAGGGCCGGACTAGTCCGCTCAGCACTGGGAGAAAACCTAAAACCTTGATTTCTACAAGTTATTTGTGGAATTTAAGCTCACTAAAGATGAATACAATGCATAGTAACCTAGTACATCTTAGATTAACAAGTTAAAGCAATTAGGTTATGAGATTTCGACAACGATCAAAGTGAGGAACAATATGAATCCTAATAGCAATTGTAGTGATTGCGAACTGTAAAGCGACAAGCGAGACAAGATTTATCCCGTGGTTCATCTCCATGAAGAAGCCTACATCCACGTTGAAAAGTCCACATAAGGACCGGGTCTCACTTGACCCTCTTCTCACAAGGCCACCACAATGGCTGGCTTAGATTCCACTATATCAAAGGGTAATCACCAAGTTTCTTGGGGTTGCTCACAAGTTGAGGCTCCCACGAATCAATACAACAAGGAGCACTTGAAGCTCAACTCACACAAGCCACAAAACACAACACAATGTGCAAGAAATAAAACCGAGAGCCAAAGCACAATGATCTTCCTTCGCTCTCCTTCCCAAACCCTAATCTCCTCAAGATTTGGTCTTAGAGGGCTAGTAGGACGAGTAGAAGGTTTTGGAAGGCTCTGGGTCACTTGTGGTGGCGCTAGGGTTCATGAGTTATCATATAGGGGTCGATGGTCCCCTTTTCATAGGGGTCCAGACGACTAGCCGTTGCCACCAGAACATCCCCGGACTAGTCCGGCCCTGTGCCACAGACTAGTTTGGCCTTTTGGGACCACCAACAAATTCACGTCATCGATCAGAAAAGCAAATGATGTGCGCGCCAATGTTTTAATTTCAAATGGCCACTGACAACACAGACTAGTCCGGTCAACAACGGACTAGTCCGACGTCCAACAGAATGGTTTAGTCTGTCCCAAAACTGACTAATCTTGGTAGGCCCGGACTAGTCCGGCTTTCTCACACTATGTCCGGCCTTCTAGGGTTTGACTTGGTTTCTCACACTAAGTCTCAAACGGACTAGTGCGTACCACAAGAGACAAGTCCAAAATCTTACACAATACTTTGGTCCATCCAAAAACGGACAAGTCTGGCCTTTTGAGACTTAGAACCAACTTCACTCACCAAGGGATGAACGGACTAGTATGTACCCTTACGGACATGTACGAACTCATCCACAGATGTTTAGTCCGATCCATAACAGACTATTCTGTCTGGCCAGACTAGTCCTGCCCTGAGGTCCAGACTATACGGGCCTCCTAGAGTTTTCTCTCACTTTGGCTTCTCACCTAGGTTTTTCTCTCAACCACCACTTTTAGCCCTCTAAAATGATATCAATGCACATGATTCAGCCACCCTCACACATGATACAGCTCATCTAAGCTCCAGACCATAGAAACCCTAATTTCTACGCTCCAGTCTTTGACGCCCATTTCAACCTTTTCCTTTTTGAGGGATTTTATCACATTTCAACCATCACACCTGTGCTTAAGATCAACTCAGCTCATTAGTATCTTAATTTTCATCATCAATCATACAAAACCCACGGGGATGCCTAGATGCACTTTCAACATGTACCAAAAGGATTTGACAATTTCTTGATGACTTCACTTCTCGGTCGTAGCCAGAACGATAGCTTCGAGTTTTGAAGTTTACCTCCGACATCTCCAGGGCCCCTTTCTTACATCGACAGTGGGCCCCCTGGGAGTTGTCGGAGCTAGGTTTTCTGACAGCGCCCACTATTAATGCTTGAAACGTCAATGGCGGGTCGCGTGAGAGTTGTCGGAGCTTGGTAGGTCTGTTGATGCCCACTATCAACACTTAGAAACGTCGATAGCTGGCCCCTGGGAGTTTTTGGAGCTTGGTAGGTCCGACGGTGCCCACTGCCAGCACGTAGAGCGTCGACAGCAGGACTCTGGGGTTGCCAGAGCATTGTGGCTTCGACGGCACCCACTGTCTGCACGTAGACCGTCAACGGCGGGTCCCCTAGGGGTTGTTGGAGCTTTGTGGCCTCGACGGCACCCAGTGTCAACATGTAGAAAATAGATGGCGGCCTCCTTGGGGTTGTCGGAGCTTGGTGGCTTCGACGGTGTCCACTGTCAGCGCGTAGAACGTAGATGGTGGGCCCCTTGGGAGTTGTCGGAGCTAGGTAGAACTGACGACGCCCACTATCAACGCTTAGAAATGTCGACGATTGGCCCCCTGGGAGTTGTCGGAGCTTGGTAGGTCAGACAGCGCCCACTGCCAACACGTAGAGCGTCGACGACGGACCCCCTTGGGGTTGTCGGAGCTTGGTAGCTTTGACGGCGCCCACTATCAACATGTACAAAAGTCGAAGGCGGGCCACCTCGGGGTGATTTTTGCACCATCATCATTTAGATTGCCATTAATTCTTCACATCGACGGCTGGCCCCCATGGGAGTTGTCGGAGCTTGTTAGTTCCGATGATGCCCACTTTGAACATATGAAACGTCGACCCCCTGGGGGCTGTCGGAGCTTAGCAGCTCTGACATCGTCCACCATCGCCATGCGTTTTTCATTTTTCCTACACATTAAAGACACGAAAAGAAGTAAAATTCGTCCTCTCGTCTATATCTTATTGGCATCTTACTGTTCTTATTTGAATTTTAGATCCAAAGGAACTCATCATAATAACAATTATATCGATGTAATCTCTCCAAATCAGCATGCCTTCCGGACCTGCCCTACTGAGACATGCCAAAATATGAGTAGAGTATCATACTTAGGGTGCCTGACCAGTCTAAGTCGATAACACACATCGGACCCGTCATTGGCTCTTGTGTTCGGGCGAGTAGACCATCTAGCAATGCTACGATCCGAAAAAAGATAAAGGTGTATTATGATAAGGTTCATCTTGTTGCTGCTCATCGATAGCATGATTGGTAGCAAAATTCAGCACATCTGAAAATGTCATACCTTGGTTAAATGTAGAGCATTGTTCGTTAACATTACTCTCATTTTTAGTATGAAGTTCAAATGCATTATGGATTTATTCATCAAAAAATTCAGAAGAGTTGTTCAACACCTCATTCTCATTTGCATCTACATTTATTTGTTCATGTTCTTGCAAAAGATTAGGCATAGGAGGAAGTACAACAAGAAAATTCTTCTCAAGTTCATGTATTTCATCTTTGCAATTAGATACATTAGCAAAAGTTTTTGGCATAAGAATTTTCATATCTTTCCATGTTTGAGTTTTTTCTAAATTGCTTAAGTTGTCCCACCAAGTTAATGCACAATGAACTAATGCACTAGCAATATTTCTAATCTTTCTCCTCTCACACATATGCCATTGTCCAAAAACTTTATCCAACTCTATTTCCCAAGCAATATATTCATCGTAAACAAAACCATCATAAGAAGGGAGAGATGGGAGAATGTAATTACTTCTTGCAGGAGGTGTTGTGAAAGTGGTCTGAATGTCATGTGAGACCTTGGGTGATGTTTGATTTTTAGTGAGCAACTCCATCGTTGTCTTCATCATGTCAATCATCTCGGCAAATAATGCATGATTCTTGCTTTTACCTGACATTGTTAGAAGCAAACTGAAGATAACAAAAAATATGTTATCACTATCAACTACAAAGGATAATGGAAAAGTGGAAGTGGGATCACACACTTTCAAGCGTCTTACCACGCTCTTACAAGTGTTCTTACCAACACTGCAGGTGACAAACGGTGGCCGGTATGAAGAAACCAATGAAGTGTGGGATGATTGCAAAGGTGTATCGATTCTGCTCAATAGTAAAGGGTACCTTGGATAGCACTTTATATGTAGCAAGTATTAGCAACAATGAAACCAGATAGTAAAGTTGAATATGTTTTCAAAGTACTTGTCAATGTTGCTGGCCTAAATGTGTTCCTAGTATCTCAAGCTAGCAAGACATGAGACAAAACTAGATGACACAAAGGATGCAAGCACTTCTGTTATTTTTTGTTGTTTTTTCTCCTCTTTTTCTGTGTGGCTTTTTTATCTTGTTTTGCACATGCCTTTTTCTTTTGTCTTCCCTTTTTTTCAGAATGTGCTGAAAAAGAAGAATGCAATGTAAAGCAATCAAAGATATCTCATGGGTCTGTCACAGATTTTCTGCTTAACCCTCCAAGGACAAATAGGCACACTTAGAGGCTCAAAATAGAAAAACTTACAACAACAAGATTTTAGATATATCTCTCCTCTTTAGTTTCAGTATATGGAAGACCTACTCTAGAGAATAACAGTAGGAGATATTGCCCCTGAAACACAGACTGTTTAAAAATTCTAGGTCGAGAACATATTCATATCTAAAGCACTTTTGGCCATGATAACTCCGTTTTCTGGGAAACCGCTAAATACAAACGTTGTATAGAAGTTCCAAATCTTTCCAGAAAGTACAAGAACTCCAAAATACGAGTTTTTATGAGTGAGATATGATGAAAATACCAAACTCGATAGAGATGAATCTAATTTGGACGTGATGACATGATTCAAAAGGATGAATCAACACAATGCAAAAGTGAAACTAAAACCAAAAACACTTTCTAAACCAGCAATATGACTCAACCATGGACACAAACTCAACAAAACCGAGCTGAAAAAATAAGTTACAAAGGTTCGATAGTGGTTTGGACAAAGTGGTGAATAGATCTACTAAACTACAAATTTTTTTTGTGGATTTTTTTGGACTCTAGGAATGAAAAAACAAAACTGATCTAATGGATAGATGAATTACTTGATGCACAACCTTGGAATCCGATACCAACTGATGAGGAGTTTATGGACGATCTTCTGAAAGATAATGGATAAGTCGATTGATGGAGATCTCGACGTTGATGATCCGAGACTCTCGAGTAGAACACGAAAAACCCCTGCAATCACTACAACACCGCTCCGTTGGTTATCAATCATGCTGCACACAATTTACCTCACCAAGAAGCCTAATCAGTGCAGGTGCAACCAAGAACACAAGCAAGAACGTAGGAGACACAATCTGAAATCGCGAAGTTGGGGTTTCACAAACCGTAGACCAGCGATATTATTAATCTAAGCAAAACCCAATTGTTTATGGAGGGTACTATGGAGTATATATAGGTTGGAGGACGTCCAAGGGACTATTGGGGTCGTCACCTAAGCCTAAAACACAAAAATAAGAGATGTAGACTTGTTACAAGACCCAATGGCCCAATACGGTGGCGCAGCAACCTCACAGATTCTGAAATCAATTTTGTTTTGAATATTCCTGTCGACTCCCAAAGAATTTTCACATGGGACCAGCGGCATTGGAAAGTTTATCTTCTCCCCTTTCCGTGCATATGTAGAACGTCTAAAAGGAGCTCGTAGGTGTCCTGGCCGTCCGATTTAGTGTGAACTGCTACTGGACTCCGAGTTGGACACAATTCTAAGTTGGCTCGGTTTCCATCTTCTTTAAACGTATTCTGTGTTACCGGGTCCAGACATTACAAGAATCGCTGAGGGTGGTGTCGTGCGATGCGGCACCCAACGACACACATGAAAAGAATACGACAAAATACAAAGTTTTATTTATATAAACAGTGGAAGTCTTTTACAATACATAATATACAGCGGAAGATAATATTCAAATCTAAACTCTCAGCCTAGCGATGCAAAAGTGCAGCCGTCCAGCCCGTGGACGCTACACAATAGCCACACACAATTTACTGCGGCGTGCAGGGCTCCCACTCGGCGGTATACCCCGATGAAGGCATCGCCTCATCCTCGGGCCCTTCCTCATAAGTCTCACCTGCAAACAACTTAATATAGCAACCGTGAACACGAAGGCTCAGCAAGACTTAACCGTCACACCTAAACATGGAACTCTATATGGAGGGATACTTAACATAGGAATAGATATAACAGTAAATGACTCACTTATATGTTGATCATCATTTTTACAAGTTAATAGCGGCAACTTAAATGTGCAATAACAGTAACTTTAATGAGCCTAATCTATAGCAAACATAGTGGCAAAACAATTATATTTCAATACATCGTATTCTCCTGACTTCTTCAGTATTTACTATCTCACAACCAGTTAACGATCGGTACTCAAATAACCATGAGGGAAGGTGATTGCAATCATGACACACCCGAATAAAACGTCATGTACACCCGTGCCTAAGGACCGTGCCGTGCTCCTCACCACGTCATACGCGGCAAGCTTTCACAACGAACTCAAACGCCGAACTGGTCCCACCATCGCGAGCATAAGGTTCCCGCACAGAGCGTGTCTGTGCCCGCCGGCGAATTTACACCTTACTACCCTCAGAGCAACCCTATAGACAATGGGCTATGCCTTGACATCCAAGTTATCAAGTTACATCGGTTTCCTGGGTTCTATATGCCCATTATGCATCCGGTACTGTGCAAACTTGTCCAGCAGGGCCGCACGCAGATCAGTCTTCAATCGACACAAGCAGGGCTATGCACTTGAGACCACGTCTCCGTGCATCCTACCCGCTACTCGGTCTCAATTTCACATTTCTAAACCATTCTTTGATTCAATTCATCCCGGTTGATAAAATCCTATCTCGCGAGTAGATTCCAACTACTCGACTTCTACAAGATTCCTATAAACATTAGCACGGCATTTTCTACTCGTCAAGCTCTAGACCTACCCAATACTCCATGGATTTTGTGGGTCATGCAAGTGGAGTAACAAGCACCTTAGGCCTAATGCATAAAATTCATCCTAGACATACGTGGTAAAAATATAAAATTTGAAATGGCACTTAAATGCAAACCGGGGCTTTCTTGCCTGTGAGTCAGGGGAGAAGTTAGTTCTGGAAGTAGAGTATCCAGGGGCTCCGGGTCCTCCTCGATCTCGGTCACTATATGATATGCAATATATAAAGTACATCGGTGATATAGAAACTATATAAGAGATTTATAAATACTGATCATGTATGTAAATGATTTTATTTGGCTTTCGTATTTTTATAGTGAACACTAGGATCTATGAGGAAGATCTGGACAAAAAATTGGAGATGTTCAAGGAATCTTGTTGTCTCTAAAATTCCAACAAATAAAAGATTTATCTGAATCTAAGTTGTAATTGTGGAGCTTTGTCATGGCAAAAAGTGTATGGTCATGGTATAGGGGTCTCACTGGTTCTGGAAAAATTTTGTTTCACATTTTTCTAAGCTTCCTACATAGAGAAACTGATTTTACAAGATCGGGGAAAAAGCTGAAATGGTTACTGTACTTTTCCCAATTTTCAGCTACATAGAGATTTGGACACTAATCAACCCAGCAAAAGAAGTCCAATGAACTTGAAATTTTACTGGAGATCAATGGTATTTTTATGAGTGTCCTAATCAAATTGGGAATTTTCCAATTAACAGAACAGGAGTAATTAATTTCTTAAGCCATTAGCTCCAAGGAATCAATTAGAATATTCTGGGAGTTTCATGTACAAAAAATTGTGTCACTGCAAAGCTGGGATCAATATGAGTCTACCAGAATTTATTTGGAAACTTTTGAGCAAATCTAGTAGGAGAAATCGATTTTTGATGTTGGTTCAAATTCTAGAATTAATTTCCAATGGGAAAATTCAATTAAATCAGCTCGGCCCCACTCATTTAAATTGGGCCAATCAAAGCTGGGCCGCACCGAGGGCCACGGGTTAACCCGCGCAGCCGCACCAGATCCGATGCCACAGTCGATCCCGCACGGTGGAGATACGTCGCTGACAGGTGGGGCCTGTCGTCTCTTTCTACCACTTGCCAGGGGGCGGCGCTCCTCGCCATTGCGTCGACCTCCTCCCGGCCCAGTCTTGACCGCCTAACCCTAGAATCGACCGCACAGATGATGGTGGGGTCCAATCATGGCGGCGACGGCCGGAGATGGCGACGCGACGATGGCGGTGGGGCTAGGGTTTTGGCGATGGCCGGAATTGCTCGGGGTGGCGCAAGAAGCTCGGGGAAAGGATGGGAACTTTCCTGGGAGCATGGGGAAGATGACTACAGGGAGAGCAAGGGATGAAATCGCCGGCAAAGTTGACTTCGATGGTGGACCGACGAGATTCTTCGTGGCGGCGGCGAAAACTTGAATAGCTCGATCTTTACTCGATGGTTTCCACTGATTCGTGGAAGAGGGGTGCGCTAGGAGATAGTGAGCATACTACCTACTAGATTAAGGTTCGGTTCTACCTAGAAACCGAATCGAAGTGGAGACCTAGTTTCGAGGTTATGAACATGCTATCGGGGAAGCTGGAAATATGAACTCGATAAAGGACAAAACGACGCACCTAGTCAACATGGGTGCAGGTGCACCTTTTTGTAGTTGATGGTGAAGCACGAAACAGCCTATAACCTTGGCTCCACAGTGATGCAGAGATGGTCCGACGGCGGTACAACGACGATGTCCGCAGAACTTTAAAATACCGGAAAAATAGTGAGCAAAAAGACGAGCTAAGGGGTGGAGATGATAGAGCATGGCCTTGGCACCATCTTTGCTTTTTGCATCGAAGAGAAAAGAGGTAGGACCGAGCTGCCCACCCTTGAGAGAAGGAAGGCGGTGGTGCTCTATTTTTCCCGGAAAGAAAGAATGACGAGCGACGCTGGCTCTAGTCGATGGCGTGGGGGAATGAGTTTGGGGAGGGGATGAGGACGCCTTAAATCCATTTTGCCACTGAGCTGCTTGCCTGGGTGCTTGGAAATCGCAGTGTTGAGTTCTCTCAACGTTGAAGCGTGGGGAGAGAAGAGAGGGGGCGGTGCACGTACTAGAGACACTGGACATTGGGTCCCACAGCCCCTTCATCTCAATCCTCTCTATTCTTTCAATTCACCTACCAAACAAATGTCCAAAAATGCTAGATTTTTGTTGAAGGGGCAATTTAAATATGGATATTATGATTCTGACATTGGATTTCAAATTTGGACAAATTTTAGATGTAATTCAAATTCAAATTTTAAATTGAATAGAATTCAATGGAGCCACTTAATTAAATAGGAATGAGCTTCAAAAAAATTTGAAACTTTGAAGTGAGGCTATTTCACTACAGGAATATCGATCACTTACGTCGGCCATAGCCGACGTAAGTAAGGCATAAACCGATGTAAGTAAGTTAATTACGTCGGTTTTCCTTTAATTACATCGGCGACTGGCTGACGTAGCGGTTTGGACGTAATTAAGGTAACTTACGTCAGCCACCGACGTAAGTTACCTTAATTACGTCGGTCGCTTAAGAGGTATGGGCTATATGAGTATCTCGTCATGTCCTTTGGGTTGACCAATGCACCAGCTCACTTCTTGTATCTCATGAATTCGGTGTTTATGCCGGAGTTGGACAAGTTTGTCGTGGTATTCATTGATGACATCTTGGTGTATTCTATATCTGAAGAAGAACATGCTAAACACTTACATATTGTGTTGCAACGTTTAAGGGATCACCAACTGTTTGCAATCTTTAGTAAGTGTGAGTTTTGGATCCGCCAAGTGCCATTTCTAGGGCACATTATATCGGCTGATGGTATTGCCGTTGATCCAAGCAAAATTGTACAAGTCCTGAAGTGGAAATCTCCCAAGTCCGTACATAAAGATCGTAGTTTCCTTGGCTTGGCTGGCTATTATCGGAGGTTCATTCCGAGTTTCTCAAAGATAGCTAAACCAATGACAGAACTACTGAAGAAGGGAACAATATATGTATGGACTAAAGAATGTGAAGAAGCATTTCAAGCTTGGGTGAAACACCTCAGAACAGCACCGATGTTGGCTCAGCCGGACACAACTAAACCTTTTGATATCTATTGCGATGCATCTGGCATTGGTCTTGGTTGTGTACTCATGTAAGATAGAAGGGTGACCGCGTATAAATCCCGATAGCCTCGAAATCATGAACAACATTATCCGACTCATGATCTTGAGCTCGCCGCCGTGGTGCTATCATTGAAGATGTGGAGGCACTATCTATTAGGCAATCTAGTGCATCTCTACACTAATCACAAGAGTTTGAAGTACATTTTCACCCAGAAAGACTTGAATATGCGACAGCGAAGATGGTTGGAATTGATCAAAGACTATGAGATTGAGATCCACTACCATCCTGGCAAAGCAAATGTTGTTGCAGATGCGCTAAGCCGCAAGTCTCATGTCAATCATCTGTCAATCAATTCAATGGAAGAGGGTGAGCCGAGTTTATACTTGGTTCCCTATGGAGCTCTCTACAATCTAGCCCTCGTCCCTACCATCAGGGAAGATATCGTAGAGGATCAGAAGGAAGATCAGGGAATGTCGCACATTCAACGTAGAATGAAGAAGGGAGAGATGAAATGTTTTCGATGTGATGATCACGATATTATTTGGTTTAAAGACTGTATAGTCGTACCCCATGACATGGAGCTCCGAAAGAAGATTTTGGATGAAGCACACTTATCCAAGTACTCTATTCATTCGGGTAGCAACAAGATGTACCAAAATCTGAAGAAGAAATTCTTGTGGTCATGGATGAAGCGAGAAATAGCAAAGTATGTATCCGAATGCGATACATGTCGCCTAGTGAAAGCCGACCAGTTAAGGCAAGTCGGACAGTTACAACCCTTGAACATACCGACATGGTAGTGGGAAGACATCAGCATGGATTTCATCGTAGGGTTACCTCTCACATTCCGTAAGCATGATTCAATTTGGGTGATAGTTGATCGGTTGACCAAGTCAGCGCATTTTATCCCTGTCAACAACAACTATCGAGGTCCCAAGTTTGCAGAGTTGTATATCACAAGGATCATGTGCCTACATGGAGTACCCCGCACTATCATTTCAGATCGTGGAGTCTTATTTGTTGCTCTCTTTTGGGAGCAGCTCTACGCATCATTGGGTACCAAATTGATTCGAAGCTCTTCTTATCATCCGCAGACTGATGGTCAGACGGAGCGAGTAAATCAAGTCCTTGAGGACATGCTACGAGCTTGTGCCATCCACTAGGGTAAAAATTGGGATGATCATCTACCATTGGTGGAATTTTCATATAACAATGGCTATCAAGCTAGTATCCAGATGGCGCCGTATGAAGCTCTCTATGGAAGGAAGTACCGCACACCACTGAATTGGTGTGAGTCTGGTGAAAGAGTGACATATGGCACTTATCTTGTCAATGAAGCTGAAGAACGAGTGCGAGTGATCCAAGCCAATCTCAAGGCTGCTCAATCTCGATAGAAGAGTTATGCAGATAAACGATGTTGACCTCTTCACTTCGACATTGGGGATCATGTTTACCTTCATGTATCTCCAATGAAAGGGATTCATCGTTTTGGGGTGAAAGGAAAGCTGGTTCCACGATTCGTCGTGCCGTTCGCTATCACTGAGAAATGCGGACCTGTGGCCTATCGTCTGGAGTTACCGGCGTCTCTCTCTGGAATTCATAACGTATTCCACATCTCTCAATCGCGGAAGTGTCTCAAATCCCCAGTTGAAGTCCGCTCGGAAGGTCTTGACGCTCTACGGCCTGATCTCACTTATTTTGAGCATCCGGTCAAGATCATCGATGAGAAGACTCGCAACACAAGAAACCGCACTTTGCACTTTTGCAAAGTCTTGTGGAATAACCATACCGCTGAAGAAGCAACATGGTAAAGCGAGGATTTTGTTAACACGAACTATCCAGACTTGTTAGCGGCATATGTTCATTAGAGCTTGTTCCTTTATCCTTCCTATTATAATCTCGGGACGAGATTCTTTTAAGGGGGGGGGGGGAATGTAAAATCCCACTTAATTGTAAATGTGAATTTTAGTGGTCAGTTAAATTTGAATTTAATGGGGTTCAAGATAGGGTCATGTACATAAACTTGAACCTATTCAATTCCTTTTTCTTCTCATGTTTTAAATTTTATTAACATGAGAAGCATACTTCACCAATAATCATAAAATAATTCAAATATCATCTCTGCAAAATTTTCGAATATTTGAATGGGGTTTGCTTGGGCAAATCAATTTATAGTACCTCATGTACTCAAATAAACAAACAGCATATACCTACTGTATACACATGCCCTGACAAGAACATTCAAATCTGAGGCTACAAATTTTTCTATAGTCTTCTAAAATTGCAAATAAGCTCCTTGAAAAGTTTCATGAATTTTGGAGCCATTTGTTATTTTATTTGAGACGCTCAACGATTTTGAATCAAGTTTAAATTAAAATTCAAAAACTGGTCAAATATACTTGAACATAAAGATTTAAACATACCTTTGTGTTCAGCACATTTTTCTTGACATAGCCATGATGTTTCATTATTTTGGGAGTTCATTTACTATTTATAAATGAATTATTAAAGTGGCAGTAGCTGTAAGGCTGACTGGCGGGGCCCACCAGTCAGCAACCCCACGTGCGCCGCAATCCAGCGCGCGCTGCGCGCGCCACCGCGACTGCGTGCATGCCCAGCATGACAGCGGCGAGCTACTCCCGTTTGAGCTCTATAAATAGCGGCCCTGGCTCCTCCTTATCGCTCCACGGTCGACCTTATCGCCTTACTTCCCACGGAGCTGACGGGCTGCTCCATTTTCGCCCCGCACGCAGGATTCCGTCTGCCGGCGCCGCGCGCCCGTTGCCGGCCAGCCGAAGGCCTCTCGCGCCAAGCTCCCAACAGCGAGGTTGATCCCCACTCCCTTCTCTGTCCTCTGAATCAATCCTTTCGTTGTTTAGTTGACGGTTTGACCAGTATTTTGAAGCTACACCGAAGCTCGCTGTCGTGTTCACCGCGCGCCGTCTCTGCTCCATGGTGCCAGGCTGCTTCAAGTGGTTTCGTGCTTCGACTCCAATAGCAAACTGGTGCGCCTGGACACGCTCTGCAGGACGGTGAAAGCCATTCCATGTTTACGTGTATCGAGCAAGTTAGATAATTTTTATTCTCGGCTGAAGCTTATGAACTCGCTCGGTTTTTCATTCAATTCAAGTTCCACACTTAATCACTCTCCACAATTGCTAGCAAATAGTTTCTACATTTCTTTGTGCACCCTCTCGAACTAGAATCATAAAAAATGATCGACCGTAGCTCGAGAATCATGAGTTCTCCCCTCCGCCGTTAAGAAGTTGCCTCGGTCACGACGGTTTTGCCGACCGTTGCACAACCATCTCACCTTCCAATCACCTTCCTCGTGGTTCCAGAAGTCTTTCCCCAGCATTTTTAGAAGAGTTTAGCCACGGAGCGACGGTTCCGACATGGCCGGAACCCTAGCTGCCGCCGCCGCCGATGCACCGCTGTTTCCGCCCGTCGTCGAGCCTCCCCGACCCTACCATCGTGCTCAGCGCGTGAAATTAAGGTTGGGTGCCAATGATTAGGTGCTACGGGGGCCGCGAACACAGATCCAACGAGGCTCGCTGGAGAGCGCCGCCGCGGGAGCCCCGCGCGCCGCCTGCGTAGGGAGTTTGAAGACGACGCGGCGGGTCCCGCGTGTCAGCGTCTTTTAACCCCGTCGGATCAGGTGTGGCCCGGGATCTATTGTGGCTACACGGTGCATCTCTGTGGTCCCCGTGTGGTTTGAATGCCACTGGTCCATTTTAAAACGGTGGGGCCCACGGGTTAATTCAAATTAGAATTTATTTCCAGATTTGACTCCAACTTAGAAAATCCATAACATTCTATAGACTGATCCAAAAATCATCAAACAATTTTTTTTTGAAAGCGCTTGAGCTCTAGCTTCTGCTAGTACCAATTAGGTATTGTGAAACTTAATTCTAAATTCTGTAGAAAACAATCTTTCCAAATAAAAATACCATTTTTCCATAGGAATTGTCCACTGGGAAAATCCCCAAAATTCACATAAAATACACTATCCTGTTCTAGAGAGTCAGAAAAAGATTGGGAGCCATTGCACCTGTATAACCCTCTGTATAATTCTATTACCTTTTTCAGTCATTGAATTATTACAAATGTTCAGTGTCTTTATTGTGTCCCAAATTTGGACTGAACCTTCCATTAGTCATATACTAACCTCTGTAAAAATTTGAGATTTAATTGACTTAGTCTCCTGGTTCTAATTCAGTTGCCAACTGAATGTTAATTGAAAAACTAAAATTCAGTTATACAATAATTCCAGAAATTCTTGTCAACTTTGAAATTCAATATCTCCCTCACCAAGGCTTAGAAAATTATGAAACCAATTTTGCTAGAACCAGAACAACATCCTCTGTCATGATCATCAACTAGTAGCTATGCTCAAGCTACAGTTTCTTCTGTAAAATTCATGGAAGTTTATTGCTTACCATAATTTTAGAGACAACAAACTACTTTGATCATTTCCTGTTTCTTGCAAGAGTATCCCTTGTAGTCCCTAACATCTACCATAAAAATCCCAAAGCCAAAGAAGTTCATTCGCTCACTATAACCATAGTTAAAAAGCTTATGAACTATATGTACATTATAATTTATTAGCATTCCTATATGCATGTCGTGTAGTGATCGATATTGACGAGAAGTGTGGCTTGGAGGAGAAGGCCAGGGTGTCCACTTGAAGTGTGTCTTGAGAGAAGGACCCTTAACAATTGACATTTAATCGAGTCGCAAACTAAGGCAAGCCCCGGTTTACATTTAAGAGCCTTTCAGAATTTTCCAGTTTTATGCACTTAAGTCTTCAGTTGATATTGTGCATTTACGTATAAGGTGATTGATACTCCACTTGCGTGACCACATATACCAGGGGTTGGTTGGGACGAGTTACAGTTTGGCCTGTAGTAACTGCTTTGCTATTGTATAGGAAATCCGGTAGAAGTCGAGTAGTTGGAATCTACTCGCGAGATAGGAATAACAGTTCAAGGTGGATGATTAAAAATGGCTTATGAAATGAATACAAGACCGGGCAGGGAGAATAGGAGTTGATGAGATGGAGTCTCGGACGCATAGCCCTGCCTGTGTCGCTTGAGGACCGTGCCGTATGCGGCACCGTTGGACAAGCTTGAACTGTACCGGTTGCATAATGGTATATGGGCCCATTAAACTGATGTATCTCCAGACTGTAGTGTGGAGACTCCTCAGTTGTCCTTGAATGGAGATGCGAAGGCAGAAAGGTGTAAATCTCCTAGCGGAACTTTTTGACGTGTCCGTGTAGGGGACCTTTTGCTCGGGATGAAGAGGTTTGTCGACATTGGGGTCTTGGGTGAAAGGTGGCCACAAATGATGCGGGGAGGAGAGCGCGTATGTGTCTCCCACAAGGGTGTGCGTGTTGTGCAGTCCGGTTGTGTCCTGATTGCAATCACTGTCCCTCGCGATAATACAGTACCACTTGTCCGTCGCTGTCGTGACATAGTAAATACTAAAGAAGCCAGAAAAATATTATTGTATTGAATTATAAATGCTTTGCAACCTTGTATGACTTAGATATAGCGAAGTTAAAGTTTACAGTTTCCCCATACTTTAGCTGTAATAGCATTATGTGCTTTGAGCATGTCATATCATCGTCAAAGCGTTTCTTGTTTGATTGTGGAGTCTATGATGTGCAGTGCTTGAAGAATGTCATTTGCTACTTAAAACATGATTATAAGGATCCACTTGTAGGCGAGTCTATTTACGCTATACCATACCTATGATTAGACTTTACCTTGCATATGTCCAGTGAGACTGGTTAGTCTTGCTGAGCCTTATGCTCACGTTTGCTCTGTAATGTTTTTTGCAGGTATTAGGTTTATTTCAGCTGTTTAGATTGTACATGATATCTTGAGGTATCGAGATAAATCTCATGTGAACCACGCCGCTGCTGATGTTCTTCATGTTGCTAGTGAGAAGCATCCTAGGGCATGGATGTCTTCTCTCCGGTGGCTGCCACGCGGTACTTCTGCGGACCACCCCCGCTGCTGCTCGACGGCACACTCCGTTTCCTCTTATCAGAAACGAGCTCGCGCTGAGCGTCCTCTTGTACAATCACGGCATTGACGATATCGTTGAAGGTGCCGTGGTTGCATTGTGCAAGTTGGACCTTCATCTCGGGGTTCAAACCCTGGAAGAAGATGTCTCGCTTCCTGTCCTCCATCCCGACACAATCCCGCGCATACTGCGCTAGATTATTGAAAGTCCAGGAGCATTCTTGGGCACTCGTCCCGCATTTCTTTATCTCCAAAAATTCTTGAAACTTCCTCTTCATTATTCTGGGAGGTATATGGCAGGCGTGGAACGCCTCCCAGAATTCGGTCCACGTGACCGCATGACCAGCCGGCAGTGAGGCAATGAAGTTCGCCCACCAAGCACCGGCGGATCCTTGAAGCTGTTGCACTGCAAACAGCGCCTTCTGCTGTTCGGTGCATCGCAGCAAACCGAACATCACCTCGAGCGTGTGGATGAAGTTGTCCGCCTCCAGAGGTTCCTCGGCCTCCGTAAAGACCGGTGGATGCATCGCCAAGAAATCTGAATACGAGCTTTGTTGGGGCTGGTGTTGCCCATTGTCTTGTCGCCCCCCTCGACAAGACGAATTTTGATCCAACATCCGCAGTAACTCAGTTTGCTCGTCGCGCGAGCCGAGTACTGCGGCCAGAATCTCCGCGAGCGTCCTCGGAGGTTCAGGTGATGGTGGTGGAGGGACTTGTTGCTGTTGTGTTGCGGTTTGCTCCCGGGTCGGAGATTCATCCTCACGACCACGGCTAGATCCTCCCATTTCGGGCGTAGAGCGCGTATGCACAATTCAGCATCCACATGATTTAAATCAGCAAGATGTTTGTTTTCTTCATCCATTTGATACCATAGTAGTGCGAGTAATGAAAATGTGATAATTGCATAACATTCACATATATTGATAAAGTACAAACATTATACAAGGTATATTATCTCATGACCAAGTATACAATAGGGATTTCAAAAATGATGGACTCCCTCTATGGAAGTGCATCTCAACTATACTTGGTCTTCGTGAGTCGTCATACACACATTGTCATCTTCTACACACCCACTACTATTTATAATATGAAACAAACATGGCTACAAAATAAACATGAGCAACCACTAACTGTACGTCGCCCCTTGATGGCAGTAGTGCTGCCCCATCCTACTCCGATGCATTGTCATCGGCGTACTCGATTATCTCTGGATGTTCCTCCTCTTCTTGATCCGAAGGCACTTGCTCACCCATGTTCAGCGGCATGTTCTAAGACGGTGGATACACAAATGGTTGCAATTGTGATTCGGCCTCAATCAAATTATCCTGAAGTTGCTCTGCCTCGTACTCCCAATTCTGAGCTTCCTTGATGGCTTTGTCTCATGCCTCGGTGACTACCAACAGCTGCGCTTGCTGTTGTTGCACCTCCAACTGACTCTCCTGCACCATCACGAGTTTTCTGAAGATCCTTGCGAGCTTGCCGCAGTTTGGCACGAGCCTTCCGCAATCTAGTGCGAGTGTGACGCAACTGATTCTCGCATTGATTTAGTCAGTGATTCGTCGGAGCCAGGAACAAAACGTAGGCTCCAATTGATATAATCAAGAGTGTCACCCCATTCAGATGCTTGCCTCAAAGCGTGGACTTGCTCCTGCAGGATGCACCTTGTGCAAGAACCACCATGCTGGATGCAGCGGCAAATGTCCCAAGTGTTGTCAAGGTTGTGTCGCCATTTGGTCTGTAGGCCGCAACCATACCACGTTGCCACTCAAAACAAGCATCACCACGGACCGGAATAAGAGAAAATTGTGTCCCAGCCATGGCATCTTGGTGATGCTCACAAAGCATCATAAGAGCTTCGCCCGCTGCAAAGACCCACGTGTCCTCCAAACGAGCTCCCTGGATCGTGACCGAAAAAGGAGCCCATCCATAGAAACGCGGACTTGCCGGGATGTTGACCAGGACGGTGCATGACAGTACGCCTCTGTCAACCGTCTCTTGACTCCAATAGCGTGGCATCTCGATGAAGCCAAACTGTTGGAGCACCTCCCACAGCATGCTCGGGAAGCCCGGACGGCTAGCGCACTTGGAAAATACCCATCCGTCCTGTAATAGCATCACATCCGTCATCTATAAAATGAGCACTTGAATGAGTCAAATACTCAAATTCAACAAGCATGGTTTATAAATAGATCAGGCATGCAACAATTGAATTATGAAATTGAATTCAAATTCAAATGTCAAATGAAACATTACACTGGAATTCTGTTGCAGTTCTGTTCCATCTGACCAGTCTGGAGAAACTTGAAATTTTCATCAAGTTAGAGGCACATTCAGGGCTTGAGTTAAATAAAAAGTTATAGTACACTCAAATATATTTCAATAATGTATTTATTTGACCCCAGATCATTTCTGTATAAGGATATATGATTTTTGGAAGTAGACTGTGTTTCTGGAAAAATTTTGACAGCACCTCCTCTGTTTAAGGCTGATTTTGTCCACATTTTTCCATACACAAAACATCAATATATGCAAAAATCATAAATTACAACATTGTTGTATACATCCTCAGGATTACAGAAATGCATTATATGAAGTCATTCGTTGATTCTACAAAGAGATATAATGGAAACAATAACAGGGTACAGAAACTGTCCAGTCTCTGTCCCGATTTAACAGAGTTTGGAAATTTGAAGTTTTCAATAGTTTACAGGGGGATTCTGATCTGGAGTTGAACATAAGAGTTTTATAGGACTTTATAAAATTTCCATCCGTGTGTGGTACACTTTCAGGGGTAAATTATACAGGAAGTTATGCTGTTCCAAACTAAGTCAATTTTCTGTCCATTTCACAGTTCGAACCAGGAACTAATTACTTTAAGATCAAATGAAGTTTTCAAGTTTTAAATTTGAAATCTGCCTTGGAACTTAAAATGAAACTTGTGGAGGACTTCGTCAAGTTCCCAAATCACAGGACTGCATACCTCAGCGACCCCACGATTAATTTTAAATCTGACCAGCACGCTCCAAAACAGAGATTAAAACCTCAACCTTAGTCCTAAGTTGCGAATTTTTTATTGTTGTCGAATCACAACACCAGCATGGATAATGTCGTCAACATGCCTCATGAAACTCGAATGCAGTGCTGGCACTACGCCCTCACCAAAGAAAATCCTAAGACGGTATTCCGGCATACGTCTCAACGGTGGCAGCAATAACGTTCACTCGCAAACGTTTTCTACTCGAGCTCCTCAAACGTGGTTAGTGTACTGCATCTACACACAATTGATAGATCAAACATATGGTGCCATATGGCACAGCCTGCACGGGCGAACAGTTTACAATAATATATATGAAACCCACGGGGATGCCTAGATACAGTTCACAACTGTGCTTAAGATCAACTCAGCTCATTAGTATCTTAATTTTCATCATCAATCATACAAAACCCACGGGGATGCCTAGATGCACTTTCAACATGTACCAAAAGGATTTGACAATTTCTTGATGACTTCACTTCTCGGTCGTAGCCAGAACGATAGCTTCGAGTTTTGAAGTTTACCTCCGACATCTCCAGGGCCCCTTTCTTACGTCGATAGTGGGCCCCCTAGGAGTTGTCGGACCTAGGTTTTCCGACAGTGCCCACTATTAATGCTTGAAATGTCAATGGCGGGTCGCCTGAGAGTTGTCGGAGCTAGGTAGTTCTGTTGATGCCCACTATCAACACTTAGAAACGTCGACAGCGGGCCCCTGGGAGTTTTTGGAGCTTGGTAGGTCCGACGGTGCCCACTGCCAGCACGTAGAGCATCGACAGCAGGACTCTGGGGTTGCCAGAGCATTGTGGCTTCGACGGCACCCACTGTCAGCACGTAGACCGTCGACGGCGGGTCCCCTGGGGGTTGTTGGAGCTTTGTGGCCTCGACGGCACCCACTGTCAACATGTAGAAAATCGATGGCGGCCCCCTTGGGGTTGTCGGAGCTTGGTGGCTTCGACGGTGTCCACTGTCAACGCGTAGAACTTAGATGGTGGGCCCCCTGGGAGTTGTCGGAGCTAGGTAGAACTGACGACGCCCACTATCAACGCTTAGAAATGTCGACGATGGGCCCCTGGGAGTTGTCGGAGCTTGGTAGGTCAGACAACGCCCACTGCCAACATGTAGAGCGTCGACGACGGGCCCCCTTGGGGTTGTCGGAGCTTGGTAGCTTTGACAGCGCCCACTATCAACATGTACAAAAGTCGAAGGCGGGCCCCCTCGTGGTGATTTTTGCACCATCTTCATTTAGATTGCCATTAATTCTTCACATCGACGGCTGGCCCCCATGGGAGTTGTCGGAGCTTGTTAGTTCCGATGATGCCCACTTTGAACATATGAAACGTCGACCCCCTGGGGGCTGTCGGAGCTTAGCAGCTCTGACATCGTCCACCATCGCCATGCGTTTTTCATTTTTCCTACACATTAAAGACACGAAAAGAAGTAAAATTCGTCCTCTCGTCTATATCTTATTTGCATCTTACTGTTCTTATTTGAATTTTAGATCCAAAGGAACTCATCATAATAACAATTATATCGATGTAATCTCTCCAAATCCGCATGCCTTCCGGACCTGCCCTACTGAGACATGCCGAAATATGAGTAGAGTATCGTACTTAGGGTGCCTGACCAGTCTAACTCGATAACACACAACGGACCCGTCATTGGCTCTTGTGTTCGGGCGAGTAGACCATCTAGCAATGCTACGATCCGAAAAAAGATAAACAATATAACTTGTATATCATATGATTAACTTGGACTAAATCTTAAAAGAATTGCACAACTTCATTATAGATAAGAAGGAAAAGATAATAAAAGTAACGAGCCTATACAAAATTAATGCACGTGGAGTTTGCTTTCACACAACAATGTCTTTCATTATAGGTCCGAATTACAGAGGAGACAAGGACACACTTAGGGTACGAAACAAGGATAAGCGTGCCATTCATCTTGTTCTAACCCAGGGTTGGTGAGCTACGCTTAAAGTACAAGGACCAAGTTAAGTGTGCTCGAACTGTCTGGACCCTCCAAGAGGGGTCCGGATGTTCTTCTCGAGGACTTACCCGATTTTGTCCATAGACTTTATAATTTACATTATGTGCAAGTACAGACTCACCTCCATGAAACTAAGCGTAGAACTTACGGAGGTGCTTGATATTCCATGGATTGGGAAGCGGGGTCCCATCCTCTTTTGCCATGCGAACACATCCAGGGCGGGAAACTTCAATAACTCAGAAGGTACCTTCGCAGCTTGGGGAGAGTTGGTTCATCCCTTCTCGAGTAAGTATTCTCCACAACATCATATCGCCTTCTTAGAGCTGTCGGTTGCGCACATGCATTATATCGCCTTCTTGATGGTAGCGCCTAGCGATATTGTGCATTCCGAACAGTTGCTTGGCACCTTCCCTCGTCGACGAGGTCTAGGACTTCATGCTGGAGCATGTCCTGCGCGGCTTCGTGGATGGTCCGGACCCGGAGTGACCCCATGGTGATCCCCGAAGGAAGGATGACTTCAGCTCCGTACACCAGGAAGAAGAGTGTCTCTCCAGATGACTGGTTAGGTGTTGTCCTTCTTGCCCACGGTCCAGATGGAAGATCCTCTATCCGGTTGGATCTGGGTTTCTTCAGGCGCTCATATGTGCGCGTCTTGAGTCCTTTCAATATTTCTGCATTTGCTCTCTCGACTTGGCCATTACTTGCCGGGTGAGCTACAGATGCGTAGCTGACTTGTATGCATAGGTCTTCACAATATTCTTGGAATGCTTCACTTGTAAATTGGGTTTGGGTTTCAGTTATGACTCTGTTCGAAACTCCAAATCTTCAGACTATGGACTTCAATAACTTGATAGCAGATTTCTTGTTTATTGTCACAACTGGAGTAGCTTCCAGCCACTTAGTGAACTGGTCGATGGCGACGTACAGGAACCTGTAACCTCCGACGTATTTTGTGAAAGGTCCCAAAATGTCCATCCCCAACACAGCGAATGGCCATGTATGAGGTATCATTTGCAGCGACTGAGCCGGTGTGTGAATTTTTTTCTTGTGGAACTGGCACACTTCACACTTTTTTACCAGCTGAACTGCATCATGGAGCACTGTAGGCCAGTAAAAGCCATGCCGAAAGGCTTTACTAACCAACGTGCCGAAAGACGCGTGGTTCCCACACTCACCTCGATGGATTCCCAGCAGGAGCTCGCAACCTTTTTCCCTTGCAATGCACCGCATTAGAACGCTATTGGCACCGCGCCGGTAGAGATCCCCTTCTACCAGCGTGTATCTTTTAGCCAATCAGACGATTCGGTCAGTGGAAGCACCGTCTTCAGGAAGGATGTTCTCTTTCAAGTAGCTCCGGATCTCCGAGATCCATGCATCAGAGCTAAGTTGATCCTCCAGGTCTTGCACGTTGGGTTGATCGGAGCTTCTTGCAGCGCCTACGACCCTTGGTGGACAGCATGGTAAGAGGGCCACTGGGACCGCCAGCTTCTAGGTGCTTGTCTCGCCCCCTCCACTCAGTTCAGCATGCTGAGCGGCAGGTGTTGACAATCTTCTGACAAAGACTATGTTGGGAGCCTGATCTCCGGTCGAAGTCTTCATCGAGAGTTCATCATCTTCAGCATTGTTGAGATGCTGGACATGGTAGAGGTGTGGGACGTGGAAGTCCCTCTGTAGCTTCAAGACTTTAAGGAGGTAAGAAGCATGTTGATGGTTGTTGCAACAGCATTCACCTTTGACTTACTTGATGATGAGTTGAAAATCACCCTTCACCATCAACTGCTTAACGCCGTATGATAGCGCCACCTTAAGTCCCTAGATTAGTGCTTCATACTATGCCATGTTGTTGGTTCCTTGAAGTCAAGGTGTACCATGTACCTGACCTTCTCCCCGGTCGAAGCGAGGAGAAGAATTCCATCTTTGGCCCCCAGCTTCTGCATGAACTATCGAAGTAGAGAGTCTAGTGAGGCTCGATGTAGACCGGGACCTTGTGTTTCGGCTACTGCTCAATGTGGCCCCCTAGATTTTATGAAGAAGGAGTCCACTCCGCCACGATGTCAGTCAGTGCCTGACTCTTGATAGCATGTGAGGCAGGAATTCGAGATCAAATTATGCAAGCTCCATTGCCCACTTTACAATATTTCCCGTAGAGTTGGTGTTATGCAGTATAGCACACAGTGGATAGGAGGTTACCATTGATATCTTGTGGGCTTGGAAGTAGTTACATTGCTTCCTTGAGGAGATGAGCACTGCATAGAGCAGTTTATGCACCTCAATGTATCAAGTCTTGGCATCATGTAGTACTTTGCTGATGAAGTACACTAGCTGCTGGACAGTCCAAACCTTCTTGGAAGGGACGGAGCTTCTTCTTCATCAACCTAGAACCTCCCGGAGGGGTCCGGACCTTCTTCTTGAGGTTCTCGGACCCTCCCGGAGGGGTCTAGAACTTCTTCTTCAGCCGTGAGAACTCCCTAAGTTGAGAGAGGTTGATCCTCTGGCAGCTTGCCTTGAGGATTCGTGCTTGGGGGCTGGGACTCAGACTCGCCTTCATCTAGCTCCAGACCCTCCCGAAGAGGTCTAGGCTCCTGAATTGTAGATGGCTTTGGTCTTTCTGCGACCAGGACCATGCTGACAACCTCCATAGTTGCTGAAATGTAAAGCAGAAGAGGCTCACAAAGATCTAGAGCTACCAAGATTGGTAGTGTGGTGAAGAGCTCTTGAGCTCTTGGAACGCCTTTTCTGCTTCTTCAGAACAATGGAATGGCCCAGACTTCCTCAATAGCTTGAAGAAGGGAAGCGCCTGCTCTGCCAGTCTTGAGACGAACTGGCTGAGCGCAGCTAGACATACAATTAGCTTCTGGACATCCTTGACACGGGCTAGGGGCCACATCTCTTCAATAGCCTTGATCTTCGCCAGATTTGCCTCAATTCCTCGGTGAGTCACCAAGAATCCGAGGAGCTTCCCGGAGCTAACCCCGAAGACACATTTCTCCAGGTTTAGCTTGGTGTGCGTCACGCGCAGCTTGTCGAAGACTACTTCCAGGTTGTCAAGGAGTGATTCCTTGTTCTTTACCTTCACAACGATTTCATCGGTGTAGAATTCCACCAAGTCCCTAATGAGCTCCCCAAAAGTTTTGTGCATAGCTCGCACAAAAGTTGAAGCAGCGTTCTTAAGACCGAAAGGCAGTAGTATAATAATACAATCCATATACTGTTATAAAGGCAGTGTGTTATTCATCTTCCCTAGACATTTGGATCTGATGGTATCTAGAGTGTGCATCTAGGAAACACAATAGCTCACAACGGAGGTGGAGTTCACTATCTGGTCTATCCTAGGTAGTGTAAATGGGTCTTCGGGACATGCCTTATTCAAGGTGGTGTAGTCGATACACACCCAAAGCTTCCTACCGGCCTTGGGTACAACGATTGGGTTTACCAGACATCATGGATGATGAACCTCTCGGATGAAACCATCTTCGAGCAGCTTCTTGATTTCTTGTCTGATGAAGTTCTGTTGCTCGACTGATTGCTTTTGGGGCTTCTGGTGTACTGGCCGTGCGTCGGGATATATCTTTGGGCTGTGCTCAATCACCTTCCTAGGGATCCCAAGAATTTGTGACGGTTGCCATGCAAACACATCAGCATTTGCCCAGATGAAAATGATGAGAGTGAGTTCCTCTTTGTCGTTCAGACCTCCCGATATACAGGTGGTCTGGGCAGCATCAGATCCAATTTGGACGACTTTGACGGGAATGTCGGAGTCACCGCTTGGTTGCATGCGGGGTGCAAAAAATGAGCCTCGGTGGCGAAAGCTCGGAGGTTGAGCAGCTTGCTCCTTGCCGGATGCTTCCTCGTGCACTGTTGCAAGCACGTGGAGTTCTTCCAGCACAGTGACTCCTGAAGTGCGATCCCTGCGAATCTGGAGGACACCCGAAGGAGTTAGCATCTTTAATACCAAGTAGCCGTATTGAGCTGCGGCCATAAACCTATACAAGGTTGGCCTGCCTACGATGGCGTTGAAGGGTAGGCTGATGTACGCTACGTCAAATACCAACTTCTTAGTCCTGTAGTTCTTCGAAGTCCCGAAGTCACCGGGAGTGTAATTGACCCGAGGGGAGTGATAGCTGCTGGACCTATCTCGAAGAAGGAACATGAAGGGCGAAGGTCCGAGAGTTTGAGCTGGATCTTCACGAACGCTCCGTAGCTGAGGAGGTTGAGCGCCATACCTCCATCCACCAAGACATGATAGAGTTGGACGTTATTGAAGGTAGGAGAAACCATCAAAGGAAGTTGAACAGCTCTGATCGACCATGTTCCTCAGGTAGTCTAAAGCATCAAAAGTCATGGGAGTGTCCATCCACTTACGATGGGGTTCTGCCTTGGCGGTGGGAGCTGTGGCAGCCATCTCCCGACGCATGGTCATGAGGATGCGGTGGAAGGTAATATCCCAGGACCCTCCTTATATCGTATGGAGAGTTTTTCGACGCTCGTTGTCAGAGATGTCTGAATCATTGTCGACGGTGTTGTACACATCCTTCAGGACCTTTTTGGGGTCCTGGAAGCCTAGCTCTGGATCAGCCGGAGCTTCATCGACCTTCTGTTTTCTTTCCCGCTGGCGGAAAGGAGCTTCCTCCCGGCGCTCCTTGAAGAGTTTAACAATGTGCTGGACCTCGCGGCAATCTTCAAGATTGTAAGTGTTTGTTTGGTGGATCGGACACCACATCTTTGGACCACCACCATCTCGAGACGATGGTCGAGGATGTTTTTCGGGGCGTGGCTCCCAGCTACCCGGAGCTGCAGCAGCCACAGTAGTAGGCTTCTTCTTGCTATTGGAGTTTTTCTTCTTTTTTCCACTTCCGGAGGCAGCGACTTCAGACTTGGACGAGTTTTTACCAGCCTCCGGAGCTGGTTTGGAGTGCATCTCTCGGCCCTCTGCAGCCCTAGCACATTTGTCAACTAGGTTGAAGAGCTCTATGACACTACTGACTTCTTTCGTTGCCAGCTTCTTCAATATCTTCTTATCTCTAACCCCCTGTCAAAATGAAACAACGACGGATGCATTAGAGATAGAAGGGATTGTGTTTCGTACCTGAGAAAATCGCTGGATGAACGATCGCACCAACTCTCCCGACTTTTGTTGTACGGCAAGCAGATCTAGCTTAGTGCCAGGTCGGGTATCGGAGCTCCCGAAGTTGGCTGTGAACTGACGGCATAGCTCTGCCCAAAAGTAGATGGAGTTAGGTGGAAGACTCATGAACCAGCACATGGTTGTCCCGGTTAGAGCCACTGGGATGTAGTTGGCCATCACAGCCTCATTGCCTCCCCCGCGAGAATGGCGGTGGAGTAGATTTGGAGGAAATCCCTGGGGTTGACAGTCCCGTCATACTTCTTTGCCGAATGTGGCAAGAACTTTTGTTGCCACTGAACCATGCGAAGATGCATGGCCAGGGCTAATCAGCCCCCCCTACTCCCAGAGGAAAAGGGTTTTCACGAGCCTCTCGTCTTTCGCAAGCGTGCTCGATTTGGATGCGGCTGTCCTGTCACCTGTATCGAGAGTCGAGCTCCGACTGAATGTCATGCATCGAGATCCTTGAGGCAGTATGGGTGTGGCGTGCCTCGTAGGGCAGCGACGTCACTTGTTGGGACATGGCATGTCTCCTGTGCTGTGAAACTTGAGGACCAATTCTGCCAGGTAAGGTCCTACGTTGAGAAGGTGCTTGCCCTACTGGGGGCGGACCTTTGTTGCTGATGGCATTGGTTGCAGCTTCAACCAAATGCTCCATGTTATCGCGCCAATGTTCCATTGCACACTGGGGTGCTCCGGGCACTGGTGGATGTTGAAGAAGAGTACGCGCCGCATTGAGCGCGTTCTCACGGCTGTTGTTCATCGATGCAGTGACCGACATGAAGACACCATCCTGTTGTTCAGCGTTGTTTGCCAGAGTAGGTGGTTGTGGTGTTGGAATGACTCCTGCATGGACGACAACACCAGTTGGTTGTTGGTTGTTGTAGGGATTTTTTCCAGCAAGTTGCTCAGCGCTGTTGTTGGACGATCCTGTGGCGAGTTCACCATCTCGAAATCTCAGGCGCCCCATACCTGGCGCGCCAAATGTCAAAGTTTTGCTACGACACTTCCCCCGGTACTACTAAAGCGTAGTCTGCGGAGGTTTGTATTCGGTTGGGGCGCATGTAAGATTATGAACGAGACAGTGACACTGGGGATTTTTACGTGGTTCGAGCTGACTGAGTGTAATATCATAATCCATGGTGTGGTTTTTGATGTAGTATGTGTGTGTTGCGTTGGCTCGCTTGTAGTTAGATTGGACTTGGCTTCTGTCGTGTGCCACAACCCTTTTATATGCCAAGGGCTGGCCGTTACAGAGGTTTCCTAGCCCGACAAGTGGCCCTGACGGTATTCAGTCACCTAATACACGATCTACATGCATTAAGTATGATTAATGGAGTGATAACGGGCCTTAATGGCGGAGTTACCAGCATTGAAGGTCCTCTGATCATGTGTCATTAATGCTGAATTAATTATACGTTAATCAAGTCTTGTAACGATTGTTTAATAGCCTCTTGAATGTCCGTGCCATTGGAGATTTGGCGTTCTTCCCGCTCCAGGCTTAGATATGGAGGCTTGACACATGGAAGCTCTGGAGCTTCACTCTATGGGGAGGCAGGACCAGAGCTACTATGGGCGTGGCAACACCGGAGCTTCCCTCTACTAGGGGTTAGGTACCGGGTCACTGGACACCTTGCAGGACCGGAGCATTCCAATGAAGGGAGTTAGGTTCGTCCTTGCGTTACACATGGCAGTGCTGAAGATACCCGAATGACAGAGGTGGGTCCAGTGCTGCTGGACACGTGGAGCCTTCAGAGGTCTTCAAGTCGGACAGGTGGAACTCCATAAATTTGCTTGCGGTATCGTGGGGTACCCGATACGCAGGGTACCGACACATGCACTACGGCTGCAAGTTTGAGATCATGCATAGGATAATTCTACTACATGGTTATTTAATTGTCTGGATGCATAAGCTACTACTCAGCCTTTTTGCATCAATACAAATACAAGTCCTTGCCTTGACGCATCGTAATAGATATCAAAACTCTTGCCCACATCTGGGAATACCAACACAGGTGCTGTTGTGAACCTCTTCTCTAGCTCTTCAAAACTGTCCTGGCACGCTTGAGTCAACTTGAAAGGCTTCTCCTTCATTAACAACTCAGTTATGGGCTTCGCTACCTTGGAAATGTCCTTGATGAGCCCACGGTAATATCCAGCCATTCCAAGAAAACTCCTTAGTTCCTTCACATTCTGCTGCGGTTGCCACTTAAGCACATCTCTAACCTTTCTTGGTTCAACTGACACTCCTCCTTTGGATATGATATGACCTAGGAATGATATCTACCTTAACAAGAATTGGCACTTGCTAAAGTTGGCATACAATTGGTGCTCTCATAATTTCTGCAACGTAAGCCTTAGATGCTCTTCGTGCTCTTCTTCACTGTTTGAGTAGATCATGATGTCATCTATGAATACTAAAACAAACTGATCCATATACTCCATGAAAACCTTGTTCATGAGATACATGAAGTATGCGAGTGCATTCGTCAATCCAAATGACATGATCGTGTACTCATAGGATCCATATCGTGTCCTGAAAGTTTTCGTAGGTATATCTTACGATCTAATTTTCATTTTGAAATATCCCGACCGAAGATCAATCTTAGAGAATATTCTTGCTCCCTTAATCCTGTTGAATAGATCCTTTATGCAGGGCGACGTATACTTATTCCTGATTATCACCTCGTTGAGAGACCCGTTAGCCACACACATTCTCTGGGATCCATCTTTCTTGTCAATGAAAAGCACTAGGGCTCTCCAAGGTGAAGAGCTTGGGTGAATAAAACCCTTTTCTAACTCCTCTTCAATCTGTTTCTTAAGCTCTCCTAATTCCTTAGGAGGCATCCTATATGACCTGTTTGCTATAGGTATTAAATCAATGATGAACTCGATGTCACGATTAGGTGTCATACCTGGCAATTCTTTAGGAAACACATGTGGGTACTCACGACCAATCAAAATTTCCTCCAACGTTACTCCTTCTTCATGATTTACCATTTCCATCTCGGTTGTCGAGTGAACTGCCTTGAACTCTATACTGACTCCTTCCTCATTTGTCCATTGCACTATCCGAGTGGCACACTGAATTACTCCATTATGCTCCCTTAACCAGTCCACTCAAAGTATGATGTCCAAGCCTTGCGAAATCAGGACTATGAGGTTGGCGAGGAAATCTACCCCCCTTATGGAAATACTTACTTTTGGACGTACTATATTTGTCCTCATCTCTCCTCCAGAAGATTTAACCAACAAGGTAAACTTCAGGTACGATATCGGAATTCTATGTTTGGCAACATACTTTGATGAGATGAATGAATGGGATGCTCCAGAATCAAATGATATAGTAGCGGGGTTGGTATTCGTGAGAAACATACCAATCACAACATCTTCAGCATGTTGGGCTGTTATATACCAATATCACCCGTCAATATAACTCAATTATGTGAAGGAAATATCATTTCTTGCACACATCACTTTTCTATTTAACCTATTATCACTTGTCTTTGGAGAAAGTAGTGCATGATGGCATTCTATGCAGAATTCAAGTGAAACAAGGGGATGGATCCTATAAAATTTCACTTCAGCCGATTAGGCGATGCCATGTGGCACCACATGGATCATATGGCCCACAAACAGAAGTATCCGAGGCCATCCAACGGTGTATCACTAATATCAATCAATGGAACCCACATGGAAATCACCCCGAGGAAGCACACCAGAAATGGTCAACATTTTTGTTCGCCCGACTAGCGGGTTCGGCCGAACCTTTCCTAGCACCAAACTCGGTCAACTTCCATATGTCTACTCCCTGCAGTGCCCTGGTCACGATGAAGACTGATTCGCGCGCTTTTGATGGTGAGAACTGACCCTTCTCCAAGCTATAAATAGGACCCCTCACTTCAACACACACCACTTGAGTATTCATCCATTGTGTCCACTACTCTCCCTAGGTTTAGAGGAGTATAGACTATAGAGAGGAGAGTCTCTAGTCCATAGTCCAAGTAGGAGAGGAGTAGAAGGAGTCTCTTCCAAATTTCCAATTGGGAAAGGTATGGCTCATGTATCTTTTCTTATATTTGGGACTTTGTTCTTAATAAACATGTTATCTTTAGTCTTCCATTGTTCATATACTTGGATTAAGCGTTTCTTGTTTGATTGTGGATTCCATGTATGTGGTAGGAGTAGTATTTATGATTATGCTATACCATTATCATTATATTATCATAAACTTGTGCTATGAATTAACATTGGTTCAATGATTATTTAGTTCATTGCCTTAGGATGGCTTGTGCCTAGGCTCTTAAGGTAATTACTTAATATGCTAGCATTGTTCTAGGATAGAGAGTAGTGTTGAATGTCTCGTATGCCCACGGATCGAAGAGGTAGGTAGTAGGTGGTGACATCCCTATCTGTCCTTTGTAATCCTCCACGTTCGGCTATGCCACAGGCTCTTTGTGGGAGTCATCCTAGTATTTCTAGGGTAAACCCGTGATTGATGTGTTAATCCACTTACCATGAGAATTCATAATTGACATGATCATTAGTAACTAACCTAGGCTATGTATTTGTACATTAGAAGCATTGTAGGAGTCTCTACCTAGTTCTTAGCCTAGTCCCTCTTTACCCCATTTATCCCCTTAGGATAGAATGCTTTTGTGTGTGTCACACTACTCCAATTTATCATCTATCCATTCATGCTAGAACCCTACCTAGGCCAACCTAGCCTCTCCACTTTATGATTTTTTTACTTCCATCTAGCCTTCCATTGGAAGAAATCAATGACACCCTTTGGGAATACTCTTATAAGGGAAGTGCTACATTGATAGTTTCTGTGCGCTTGTGGATTTACATGTATAATCTAAAATCTATTAACAAACTTTTCTGGCACCAATGCTAGAGATGAAATGTTAGTAGTGCGTAGGAACCGTCAACAAGCATTCTTGGCGCCGTTGTCGGGGATGATTTGTTGGTGTTCCTTAGGAAATATCAACAAGCTTTTCTAGCGCCGTTGCCGAGAAAGGCAGCTGAAGTATTGCATGATTGATTGAATAGGATAGAACCCTGGTAGGTTTTAGTAGAATGAACCTTCTTTGTTTTGCATTTTATGTGAAAATAGGTTAGTGTATGTCTGGTTTCCGCTTGCTGGAAAACTTTGTTGATGATCCTGAATCCCTTCTGAGAGATCGACCTTGTGTCGTTACTCCTCAGAAGCTTCGAGCGACGAAGCAAGCCAGCACAACTGCACCAACAACCGAAACACCAATGGCCCAGATGACCCTTCACTGGCCTTATCACTATGGGGCAAGACAACGCATTTTGTGGGAAGGCTAACGAGGATGCAAGTGCTCACATGCACCAGTTCCATGAGATCTGCAACACTTTAAAGATCAAGAATGTATCTCCCGATGCTCTCCGTCTTAGGCTGTTTCCGTTCTCTCTACATTGGAGAGCGAAACAGTGGTTCTATGCAAACCGAAGTGTTGTAGACTCTTGGCAGAAGTATTCTACGACATTCCCCACCATGTTTTCCCCGTTGGGCAAGACCCGTACCCTGTGTGGAATGATTTCCAGCATCTAGCAAGATGCCAAGGAATCTATTCCTGAGGCTTGGGAAAGGCTTCAGGAGTATGTTCTATCCTGTCCCCACCATGTGATGGATGACTGACTCATTATCCAAAACTTCTACAACGGGATGATCCCTTCCGCCTGTGACCATTTTGATGCTACTGTTGGAGGTGCCTTCTTCTCATTGAAGGTGCCCAAAGCCAAAGATTTGATTGAGAAGATGCTTTCAAACATGGGTTGGAGCGGCGAGCGGCTCCATACGCGCCACCGAGGCATGCACACCTTGAAGGAGGTGGACATGATCGCTTCCAAATTCGACCTCCTTATGAAGAAGATTGATGGACAAGGCAATGGTGATGTTTGTGGCAATGGCTATGCATTAGACACTCACATCGCTTGTGGAGTCTATGGCAATATGGGCCATTTGGGCAAGGACTGCCCAGAAACCTGTGATGATGCCTTATACATAGCCAACAATGGAAACAACAATGGTTATCGTCCAAGAGGTCAAGGGTGGGCCCAACCATGCCCATTCTTGCAAGAAGGGTACAAAAACAATGGCTACAATGGAAATCAACTCAACTTGTGAGAACTTGCCATTGGCCAACTGAAGATCAATGAGGCTATATCCAAGAAGCTGTCGGCTAATGACAAGACCCTATATAGCATTAATGCCAAGATTGAAGGACAATCCTCAGCCTTCATGAAACAATTGTGTTTCAACAGGATGTTGGAAAAACAATTGGCTCAACTGGTTGTAGTGGTTCCACCAATGGAAAAGGTGAGGGCGATGGCTACAAGAGGTGGCAATACCACTCGTGAGCCATCGTATCCCACACGAGAGAAGAGGACAACTACAAAAGAGAAGGAGGATGTCCCAATTGGCATAAGTGAACCACTTAGTTAGAGAATGGAAAAGCACTTTGAGGACACTAACTTATTGCCATTCCCTCACAGGCAAAGGAAGCCAACAGTGGATGAGCAATTCAACCGCTTTGTTGAGATCATCCAGAAAATCCACATCAATGTGCCCTTGATTGACGTGTTTCAAGTACCCACTTATGCTCTCTATCTCAAGGACATATTAAATAACAAGCGGCCATGGCCCACCACTGAGGTTGTCCAGCTTACGGAAGACTGCAGCGCAGCCATCCTGAATAGGCTTCCAAAAAAGAAGAAGGACCCCTGATGTCCTACAATATCATGCTCAATTGGGGCACACCACTTTGACAAGGCCCTTTGTGACCTTGGAGCAAGTGTGAGTGCGATGCCCAAGGTGGTTTTCGACCAGCTGAACTTCATGGAACATAGTCCAACACTAATGTAGCTCCAACTGGATGATTCCACTCTGTTATCTGGCGGGTATCACTGAAGATGTTCCGGTGAAAACCCAGGACTACTTCATACCCGTGGATTTTGTGGTGCTCAACATTTAAGTCAAGAAGGATATGCTGCTCATTCTTGGCCGCCCGTTCCTATGCACCGCGAAGGCTCGCATAGATGTGGGAGCTGGAGAAATCCACTTCCATATCAAAAGCAAGGAGGAGAAGTTTAACATCCGCCCAAAGTTGGAGCAATGCTCCATGATCAGTATCACTTATGGGCCAATTGTAAAACACATTCAAGAGGTCAAAATCACACCTCCAATGGTGGACCCGCTCACTGCATTCATGAGGAATTTGATCTATGCAGAAAACCCATCTTATCGTCCACGCCGACACCCCAAGAAAACGGAGAAGCTCGGGCCTCCCCAAAGGCCCAAGTCCACGAAGACGGCAAAGAAGGTATGGCGGAAGAAGCAAGACAAGCCGTCCGAGCCCATCCCTCCCGGCCGGAATGTCAAGAATTGAATAAGGAGGAATGTCCATCTCATTAGACGGAGGTGGGACCTAGCCAATAGGTTAAATTGGTAGTTATGCTTTTCTTTATTTTTGTTTTCTCTTTATTTGGTTTCCCCATTTAGTTTGACTTTTCCCGCTGCATATTTGGTTTTCATAGTAAGTTGAGAATCTTATATTCTCAACTACCATTTTTTTTCTTTATTTTTCACAAATAGAAAATTGTTGAATTTTAAAAAAGAAGTTCTTATTTGGAAAACAATCTTTCTGAGCTGCGAAGTGATATTTCACCAACGTGCTATAAAAGCCCTAATTTCCATAAGGAAAACTTCAGTTTGGACAACAAATTTTTGAATGATAAAAAGAATTAAAAATGAAATGAGAAAAACAAATTTATTCAAGCTCCAAATGAGGGAATTCAAAAAAATAAAACTTTACTAATGTTCAAATGAAGTTAATATAAAGATTTGAGTTGGCCAATGGATTGAAAATATTCCAAATAGGATCCCTGCAAAGTTTCATAATTTTTGAAACAAGTTTGATATTTAGTTCAATAGCTACATTGAATTCAACTCAAATTAAATTCAAATTTGAATTCATTTGAAACCTTGTCAAATCAACAATCTGATTCCAGAATCAATTTCTACACCTTCAAATTTGTCTACAATAAAATTTCTAGAATTTTTGGACACAAGTTGGTGGGATACTTTAGTGTCCAGAGATGATAGAGATGAATAGAGGGGTGGGACCCACTGGTCATGGGCTCATTTTCTCCCCTGTCCTTCCCAGGGCGCCACCTCCCGGCATGCAACTGCCACAGAGCTGCTTGCACTGTGGAGGTCGCCTCCAGCTGCCCCCAGCTCGTCCTGAACTCGCCCTTATCACCTCCTCAGCACCCAAGTTGAGTCTTTCCTCCTTGTTTCATTCCCTCGCGCCACAGCTTCACTCCCGGCGAGTTCTTACCCGCCCTCTATGTTCTTCGGTTTTTTCTGTCGATTGAGCCCGTGCCGCGCCGAGGTACAAACATAGAGTAGTGGCACAACCTTCCTCTCTATCTTCTCCACTGATTGGTTCCTTGTTTCAGGACTTGTGTTTGTTGTATTTCAAGGTTTTCTCGCCGCCGACGGGGAGGCCGCCGAGAGAGTCATCTGCTGCTCCGTGGAACCCCAGCTATGGGCCTTATGAAGCTTCGATCCATTATGGATAAAGGTTTGCAATCACGTCTAGTTCATGCTCACAAATTTTTAGCTTCTGTCATAGCTTGTAGCTCAGGTTTTCCTCGAAGAACCGACGCTTAGCTCTTTTGCACGCCTTGGTTCTTCACCCAAATTCGGTTTGCACGTGAAATAATTCTTTGAATTCTTAGCAAGTAGCTTGCAAACATACTTGCGCACACCCTAGCCAAAAACGCCCAAAAGTTATCGACCATACGCATAGGAATCGAAGTTATTGCGGCCGCCGGTTGAAAAACGGCGGGTCGTCATCGAACTTGTATTTGCGGCCATTTCCACCTCAATAGAAGTTCACTTTGGTCATCCTCATGATCCCAGGGTGCTCTCCGATCTTTTATGGAGTGATTTAGGCCCTTGCCGAGGTGAATTCGTGTTGGCCGAAACCCTAATCGCCGCCGCCGCAGTCGCAGGAGCTTTTCCGGCCATCCATCGCCGTCCTGAGGATTGCCATCGTGTTCTACGGCTAAATCTAGGTAGGGGCGGCGAGTTTAGAGGGCTGGCCTGCCCTGTAATGGTCGCCAGCGAGCCATCGCCGCCGGGCGCCGCCGCGGGGCCAGCGAGGGCGCCACATGGTTGGAAATGTATGTGAGTCTTCTAAATAATTTCTGTTCATGGCCAGAGCAGAATCCCGCTGGATCATGGCTACAATTTGAAAATTCCAAAACCTGCCAAAACTGAACAGAAAATGGAATAGTTTCTGTACATCTCACCAATTTGATCATAACTCACAGTAGAAACATTGAATGAGGGCATATGATATATTCCTGGAAACTAGATGAGATATTTGAAAATGTTGTAATTTACAGTTTTGGCAAATTTGGATATTCTGTATATGAAAAACAGTGGACAAAACAGCCATATACAAATGAGGTGCTGTAAAAATTTCTCAGAACATATGGGAACATTGTCAAATTTGGGAATTCATATCTCAGTAAGCAGAACTGATATTGAAACAAATAAGTACATTTTGGAAAGGCCAGGAAGTGAATTACAATTTTATTGTTCACTCAAAGCATGATTATGCCTCTAACTGGATGAAATTCTCAATTTTCTCCAGACTAGTCATTTCTGGCAGAACAGTTCATCATTGAAGCATAAGTTTGAAAATTTGCGCGAACATGAATATTGTTATACTTTCACAAAGTTCTTGACATGTTCATGTTTTCCTTATCTTCACTTATTTCTGAGATCAATCTTTGACTCATCGCAAATTCATTTGTGCGGTATGGTCCGTACTCGCTCATCGAGTAAGATCGGAAGTTCTCGTCGAGAGGGTAACGATTCGAATCCACCGCAGGCAGCACCATCAACGGTATTGGTGGATGTCATGTAAAAAATGTTCGAGTCTCACCAAGAGAACACTAAGTTACTTCAAGCTTTCGTGCAGCAAGGCCTAATTCATCAAACGCAGCATGTTATTCCACCTCGAAACAGTTATTTGGATTTCTCGGCAACGCAACCGCCAATCTTCATGGAAGCAACTGAACCAGTAGAATCAGACCATTGGCTTCGTGTAACGGAATCCAAATTTGGTGTGTTTCCCGGTGACGATTATCAGAAGTCATTGTTCGCTGCCCAACAACTCCATGGAGCTGCCAGAGCTTGTTGGGCAGAATATAGTGCGACTCGCCCTGAAGGTCGTCGAATAGCCTGGATTGAGTTCCGTGAGGCTTTCCGTGCTCGTCATATTCTGACAGGGATTATACAGACCAAGTATGAGGATTTCGTTGAACTCAAGCAAGGAGACATGAGTGTCCATGAGTATTTTAAGGAGTTCAACCGTTTGGCACAATATGCGCCCGACTATGTGAATACAGAAAGATTAAGATGTGATCACTTCTTCAGAGGGCTAAGAGTCAAACTTCGAGCTAAGTTGGTGTTGTTCAATCACGGCAAGTACAACGAATTAGTCAATGCCTCTATTCTACAAGAATAGGAAGGTATTTGTCTTCAAGCGGAGAAGAAAAAGCGGAGTATTCCACATGACAACACTAGTGTTGTTGCTCAGAAATATCGGTTGGTATATCGTTCGCCATCCCGTCAAGAATGGCAGCCATCTGTCCGACCATCATATCAAAGTTGCCCGCTGCTTGCATCAGGTTTTGAATCACCCCCGCAGCAGCAGCACATAAATTCGTATACATCCCCACCTCAGCCAGAGATACCTAGTTTTCATCCACAAGTCAGCGTTGAACCAACTAAATATCCGTGTTTCACTTGTGGTCTTGTGGGTCACTTTACTAGATATCGTCCAGAGAGAAATCAAAGCTGCAGCCAGTCACCATTTCAACATTCAAGTCAGTTTCCCAATAAGCAGCAAAAGAAATCAAAGCGTGGCAGTGTCCACAATACTACCTTTAAGGGTGTACCGAAAGGAGAACCCGTGTTAGCGGGAATGTTCACTCTCATCCATATACCTATATTGATTCTCTGTGATTCCGGTGCTACACATAATTTCATAAGTCAATCCTATGTGTTCAAGCACCAGCTTCCAACCACTACCACCAAACATTGCTATCTTATATCTTCACCCGGAGGTAATATTACCGCAAGTGATGTTATCTCCCGAGCACAATTATGTCTGGATAATAGAATATATCCCACAACTCTTATCATCCATGAAGGTCAAAATATTGATGTAATCCTGGGAATGTCGTGGTTAAGCAACCACGAAGCTGTTCAAAACATCAGTCCTCGCACTGTTGAGCTCAACTCTTCAACTCAAGGCCACAACACCTTAATTCTTCAGAACACAGTTCAAGAAAGTGCAGCTGTGTATCATTCGGAAACAAGTAAGTTGGAAGACATTCCAGTGGTCTGTGATTTCCCGGATGTATTCCCTGATGATATCTGTCGGGTATGCCGCCCGACCAAGATGTGGAATTCAAGATTGAATTAATACCGGGAACTGCACCTATCTCTCGACCACCATATAGAATGACACCCAAGGAGTTAGCTGAATTAAAGGAGCAGCTGAATGACTTATTGAGTAAAGGTTTCATGCGCTAGAGCTCATCACCTTGGGGATGCTCGACTCTCTTTCTCAAGAAGAAGGACAAGACATTGAGGCTATGTGTGGATTATCGTCCGCTTAATGCCGTGACTATCAAGAACAAGTATCCACTACCACATATTGATCTGCTCTTCGAGCAATTAGTGGGTGCTAAGGTATTCTCTAAAATGGATCTTCGGTTTGGTTATCATCAGATTAAGATATGACCGGAGGATATACCGAAGACGGCATTCTCAACTAGATATGGACTTTATGAGTATTTGGTTATGTCTTTTGGTCTCACAAATGCCCCAGCACATTTCATGTAATTAATGAATTCGGTATTCATGCCAGAGTTAGAAAAGTTCATCGTGGTGTTAAACGATGATATTTTGGTCTACTCCAAGTCAGAAGAGGAACATACTGAACATCTCAAGATTGTGCTTCAACGACTGCATGATCACAAGTTATATGCCAAGTTCAGTAAATGTGAGTTCTGGATTAATCAAGTTCCATTCATTGGTTATATTATTTCAGCGGAAGGCATAGCTGTGGATCCATGTAATGTGGTACAAGTGCTGAAATGGCAATCTCCCACCTCTGTAGATGAAATCTGTAGTTTTTTGGGTTTAGCGGTCTATTATCGGAGATTTGTTCCAAGTTTCTCAAAGATTGCTAAACCTATGACATATTTATTACAGAAAGGTATAAAGTATGTATGGAGTGAATCATGTGCGGAAGCCCTCAAAACTCTAGTGAAGCATCTCACAACAGCCCCGATCTTGGCTCAACCCGATACGATGAAATCTTTTAATGTTTATTGTGATGCATCCAGCATCGGATTGCTGCGTACTTATGCAAGATGGAAGAGTATTTGCATATGGATCAAGACAACTCTGGAATCATGAACACAATTATCCGACACATGATTTAGAGTTGGCAGCCGTAGTTCTTGCACTAAAGATGTGGAGGCACTACATAATGGGAAATATAGTGCATCTCTACACAGATCATAAATGTTTGAAGTACATATTCACTCAGAAGGAATTAAATATGAGACAACGGAGATGGTTAGAGTTAATCGAAGACTATGAACTTGAGATTCATTATAATCCTGCCGAGGCCAATGTGGTTGCTGATGCACTTAGTCGAAAGTCCCACGTTCATAATTTGACCATTGGTCCTATGGAAGAAGATGAACCAAGTCTGCTTGTGATTCCTTATGGAGCTCTGTATAACCTATCTCTCATACCTACAATCACAGAGGAGATTGTAGGGGCTCAGAAGAATGACAAGGGAATGTCTCATATTCAGAGGAGGCTTAAAAGCGGAGAAATGAAATGTTTCCGGTAAGACGAACAAGGAACGTTATGGTTCAAAGGTCGAATATGGTACCTCGGGACATGGAATTGCGGAAACAGATTTTGGATGAGGCTCACTTGTCCAAGTATTCAATCCACCCTGGCAGCAATAAAATGTACCAAGATCTCGATACTAAATTTTGGTGGACACATATGAAGAGAGAAATAGCAAAGTATGTGTCCGAGTGTGACACATATCGGAGACTGAAGAGAGAACTGTACCGGGTGCATACTATCTATATGGAACCCAGGAAACCAATGTACCTTGAGGATCCTATGTTGGAGCCTTTTCAATCGGCTTAAGTTGTCAGCTGTTAGTACAATGGGAGGTAACTCGCTCATGAACATCTCATAGCGGAGGTGTACCTTGAGGGACCTCATTGTTCGGGTCGATCGATTTGTTTTGATATTTGTTAGTCTTGGGAAATGTGGCTGCGTATGACATCAGGGGAGTGTGCCACTGCAACTCCGAGTATGGGCGTACGTGTCGTGCAGTCTGGGTGTCTGCTGGATGCAATCACTGTCGCTCGCAGATATTTGAGCATACCTGGACACTGACTCTTGACGTAGTAAGAAAGAGAAATGGAAAGATTATAAATATGCTGCTATGAATAATTATTTGTATTGAAATCTTGGCTGCTATAGAGATAGCATAATCAAATTTACAATTTTCACACATTTAACTTGGATAAGGCTTATGCAACCTTGAGCAAGTATCATCGTGGATGAAGTGTTTCTTGTTTGATCGTGGAATTCACAATGATGCTATGCCCATAGATCGCGTATGCTACTTTAAAACTGACCACTAAGGATTTACTTTCGGCGAGTCCATTCCTGCAAATTAAGCTTCCCAGTCTATAAAGTTTCCAGCATGTAGAGTTTCATATTTAGGTGAGACGGTTATGTCTTGCTGAGCCTTGTGCTCACGGTTGCTATATTGTGGTTTTTGCAGGTATTATTAGCTTACGCTTATGTCGTGGTTGTCCGTGAGATCTCAAGCATGTCGAGATGTATCTCTCACGGAAACCTTGCCGCTGCTTTCTGTTTCGTGTTGCTAGTGAGAAGCGTCCGTGGCATGGACCGCTTCTCTTGCGCAAAGCTAGTTGAGAGTATGAGTATGTATATTCCACTGCGTTGTATATTATGTTGTAAGAGAGAATCATCTTGTGAAATAAAATATTTGTGTTGGTTATTTTGTAAGGCTTTTCTTGTGTGCTGTTGGGTGCCGCATCGCACGACACCACCCAATGCGATTCCTATAATGTGTGGATTCCGGTTCCCACACGTGCTAATTTCATAGCCGTTGGGGAGCCACCTGCCAAAAGGAGGAACAAGAAGGCCCACCTGTCAGGTCGACCGACCCCCCGGTTCGGCCGACTAGGGGAAAGAGCCATTTTGCCTCTCTCTCCTCCAACGGCTACATTTGGTTCCCTAGTGACCATTGGGGAGTGCACCCTATAAATGGCGGCCATGAGGAGCTCTTCTCCTCACACTTCACTTAATTTCATACCTCCCAAAAGTCACTCTTGTTCACATTGTTTTCTTGGTCCTCATTGAAGTACTCTTGATCAATTCCCAACTCAAAAAGATTTGCTTTTGTTTGCATTTGCAATTTGCTCTCAAGTTCATCAAGGGAAAATTCGTCGGGGTTTTGCTTTCACTAACATCACCTCTTTCTAGTTTTTGCCTTGTTTTGTTCTTCCTTGTTGTGGCCATAAAAGGAATGAAGAGGTTGTTTGGAAAAAAGGAAGGAGGCTGCAAGTCAAGCCATGGTGGAGAGTCAAGTGCACGCCCCTGTTCTGTTGCTACAACAAGTTCACGGAGGAGGAGTGTAGGAGAGGACACTCCCATGGGTGTGAGGAGCAACCTACACATACTTCTTCACGACGACGACCTCGACATACAAAGTGAAGTTGAAGATCAAGCACGCGAGCTCCTCTAAGATCGTGAGTTTTCTCAAACGAAAGCTTATGAGCCGGATTTGATCTCCATGATGTGCGGTAAGAATGGTTTGGAATTCACATAGATGAAATGATGAATAGTTGCTCTTTTTTATTTTCCTAAGTCTCTAGTTTACAACCTACTAATGTCCCCAATATTGCTCTCATTGGCTAAAATTGCTTCTGCCTTGATTTGGAAATTGTGGGTAGCAAAAGCTTAATCCATTCTAAGTTGTTGTGAGATATGATATAGAGACAGGGCTGCTATTCCTAGTCTGTAAGTGAAACTTAGATTTCCGGTGAAATTCTAACAAGATTTAAGTTATTCACATTTGATTGAAAATACCTACCAAAGCCATATGATATATCACATTGATAGACCTTATGCATATGCTATTTGTCTTCACATTGAGCTTTGTCAAACTAGTATAGACCTATGTTGACGACTGTTATATACCAATTTCACCCATCAATATAACTCAATTATGTGAAGTAAATATCATTTCTTTCACACATCACCTTTTTATTTAACCTATTTTCACTTTTCTTTGGAGAAAGTAGTGCATGCAGGCATTCTACGCAGAATTGAAGTGAAATAAGGAGAGGAATCCTATAAAATATCACTCCAGCCAATCATGCAACACCACATGGCACCACATGGATCAAATGGCCCACAAATATAAGTATTTGAGGCCATCGAATGGTGTAGCACCCATATCAGTCAATGGGACCCACCTAGAAGTTACCTCGAGGAAGCACACCGAAAATGGTCAACATTTATGTTCGGCGGACTAGGGGGTTCGACCGAACCCTTTCTGGCACCAAACTCGGTCAACTTCCACGTGTTGACTCCCTGGGGTGCTCTAGTCACGATAGAGGCTAATTCAAACGCTTTTTGTGGCGGGAACCGACCCTTCCCCAAGCTATAAATAGGACCCCTTACCCCTCACTTCAACACACACCACTTGAGTATTCATCCATTGCATCCACTACCCTCTATAGGTTTAGAGGAGTATAGGCTGTAGAGGGTAGAGTATCTAGTCCATAGCCAATGTAGGAGAGGAGTAGAAGGAGTCTCTTCCCAATTTCCAATTGGGAAAGGTATGGCTCAAGTATCTTTTCTTATATTTGTGACATTGTTCCTAATAAATATGTTATCTTAAGTCTTCCATTGTTCATATACTTGGATGAAGCGTTTCTTGTTTGATTGTGGATTCCACGTATGTGGTAGGAGTAGTATTTATGATTATGCTATACCATTAATATCATCATAAACACTACCAACCCCCACTATAGTCTAATTAGCTATGATATGATTATGTTAACGTGAATCAATTGTGCTATGAATTAACATTGGTTCAACGATGATTTAGTTCATTGCCTTAGGATGGCTTGTGCCTAGTCTCTTAAGGTAATTACTTAATATGCTAGCATGGTGCTAGGAAAGAGAGTAGCATTGAATGTGTCGTATGCCCACAGATTGAAGAGGTAGGCAGTAGGTGGTGACATCCCTATCTGTCCTTTGTAATCCTCCACGTTCAGCTATGCCATAGGCTATTGGCGGGAGTCGTCCTAGTATTGCTAGGGGTAAACCCGTGCCCGATGTGTTAATCCACTTAGCATGAGAATTCATAATTGACATGATCATTGGTAACTAACCTAGGCTATGTATATGTACATTACAAGCATTGTAGGAGTCTCTACATAGTTCTTAGAATAGTCCCTCTTTACCCCATTTATCCCCTTAGGATAGAATGCTCTTGTGTGTGTCATACTACTCTAATTTATCATCTATCCATCTTTGCTAGAACCCTACCTAGGCCAACCTAGCCTCTCCACTTGATGATTGTGTTACTTCCATCTAGCCTTCGTTTGGGAGAATATAAATGACACCCTTTGGTAATACTCTTAGAGGGGCAATGCTACATCAATAGTTTTCGTGCGCTTGCGGATTTACATGTATAACCTAAAATCTATTAACAAACATTTCTGGCACCACCGTTAGAGATGAATTGTTAGTAGTGCGTAGGAACCGTCAACAAGCGTTTCTGGTGTCGTTGCCGGGGATGATTTGTTGGTGTTCCATAGGAAATATCAACACTTAGCCTCTTCTACAGATACATGGTTCACCTTGCCACGAGCGAAATTTTGTGGTCCACGGTTGCCTTGAGATGCTCCTCCATTGGGCCTTGGATTCTACCTTGGAACATTGTTCATCTGACATTGACCTGATCGTGGGCATTGATTTGCAAAATGTCCTGCTTGACCACAAGCATAGCAAGTCTTTCCACTAGTGGCGCCAGCAAAGTTAGGTTGAGGTTGGTTCTGAGCATAGGCAGACATATTTGGGCATGGTGTAGGCTGCATAGGTAAGCGAGGTGCTTGCATTGGTGGGCGTTGCTGCATTCGGTGTTGCGGTCGCGTTGGTTAAGTAGGGCGGTACGCAGCAGCAGATGGATTGAAATATGGTGCAGCAGTCGGTGCATAACGAGGACAGACATTGCTTCCTTGCGGCTGTCCCTGATATGGCATCTTCCCCTTGTGGTCTAGCTCCATCTCTCTAATCTTCTGGAAATTTGCATAATCAGCATTGAGCAACTGAACCTGAATTTCATTGTTGAGACTCCTCATGAACAAATATTGCTTTCTGCTATTAGTGCTGATGTCCTATGGATCATATCTAGACAGTTGAGTGAACTTGTTGAGATTCTCGCTCACACTCATACTTCCTAGCCTGAGGTTTTCAAATTCTTGTCTTCTCAGTATCATGACTCCCTCTGGCACATAGTGAGAACGGAACTTCTTCTTGAATTCAGCCCAGGTGATTCTCTCTTGATTTTCATGGGCGTTGCATAGAGATTTCCACCAATCTGCAGCAGCTCCAACCATCTGGTGTGAGGAAAAAAGAACCTTTTCTCTGTCAGCACTGGACAATAGCAAGTTTCTTATCAACAGACTTCAGCCAATCATCAAATTTCATAGGGTCTAGAGCTTGAGCAAAGTTAGGTGGTCTGGTCCTCATAAACTCTCCGAAACGGTTGTGGTGTGGCGGGGGTGGCGGTGGTTGCAGCATGTGGGGCTGATTGTTGTTGACAGCTTGCAGCTGTTCCATAGTCTGTATCATTGCTGCATGAGCTGGTGCTGCATAGCCAATAGCTGCCCAAGGTTGATAGCTCCCCGGGCATGTCCCTGGTTGTTCTAGGGTGCTTCGTTGTTCTCCTCCTCACCATTGGCATTCCTTTGGTTGCGTCTTCTCGGCATCTGTTGTTGAAAGAATACTAGAGATGAAAGAATTTAGAATTTGAAAAGAAACACCCCAACTGTATGCATCAAGGTATATGTAACTAACAATTCTCTTATTAATACTATCAACCCTATTAGAGGATGTGGACAAGGATCCCACAACTCTCTACTATCTGCGGATGTGGACAAAATGTTAGATGTCCCACAACTCGCACAAAGCACACAAGCACAAGCACACACCAAGAAAATTTATCACACCATTCTAAACACAACTAAAATGATCTAAATGCTTTTCTAACTTCAAAACAAGAGACCTAGACTTAATTATGTGAGCCGTGGATGTCCTGGCCGTGAGGTGGCGAAGGCGACGATGACATTGAGGCATACATGGGCGCACACCAGGGTGAGTTGGTCGTCCATGTAGGCGCTAGAGAGTTTGCTACACCATTTACCATGGTGGCACAGACCTCCTTTTGCTTCTCCATGATAAATAGCTTCTTACAGCGGTAACGTATCTCTTCCATAGCATCAGCATAGCGGTTTCCCAAATTTACCAATACATCTTGAGATCTGTCAATAGCACGAGAACTGACTTGAGCTCCATCTTGTGGCCTTAACATTTCTCTCGTTCCCTTCTTGCATTGCGGGTGCAGCCCAAAGTTAGTACCTCTAACCTGCTCCTGATAGATGTGGCACAATCTAGTATGTGCATCCCAATCAACATCATCAATAGCTGGCTCCCTGGTACATCTCCATGTAGATGCAAAGTGTCGGGTGACCACCTCATCTCTGGCAAGAACAATTACTTGAGCCCTCCATTCTTTGCGTCCATCGCGAGGAATCCTCTTGGCATAATACCCCGGATGCATCTTGCATAAATCAAGGGACTCCTTCAATTGCTTAGCTGCAAATCCTCCATCAGTGCCGTCGAAAAAGAATTCTTGGGCATCATGGTAAACTATGCATTTTTCCTCCTTTAGGGCTTCACTAGGCTGCAATGCATTTCTTCGGGCTTCGAGTAAGTCTTCTTGTGCAGTGGGTTCATACTCCTCCTGCGCTTCCTCCTCTTCTTGGGCTGCATCTTCTTCTTCCTCACTATCATAGACTTCCACCATTTCCAAATCTTCCTCTTCCTCATCTTCATAAGATTCCACCATCTCGGGGTCTTCCTCCGTTGTGTTGGAGTGTTCATGCTCAACTTCCTTCGCAAGAGAATTTACTTCTTCCTCCTCGGCTGGTTTCGTTTTCTGTTCCATGAGAGGCCTAAGCTTGCTTCCAAAGGGTGGCAAACGAGCTCTCTTGCGGACTGTCATTTTGGTTTGAGCCATCTACAAGAAAACATGAGAAAAATAGAGGAAAATATAAATATCTGTTCTGAAATTGCAGCAGCCATAAATCAAGATGATAAGATGTGCATTTTCTCAAAAAGATGGAAAAGTAGCAAAAATTGCAGCAGCAGCAAAAAGCTTAGTTTTTCCCACTTTATATAGCTAGTGGAATGCAAAATAGTGCAAAATAGGCTAATATTGAATAGGAAAGAAGTCCTATGTGATTTGTGGTGTCCATTCTACCAAGGCTCGCGTCCTATGGTCAAACAAGGCTCTGATACCAATTTGTGACACCCAATTCCGAAAATGAACCAAATGAAGTGCATACGTGTGCCTAAGATGATTAACACACGTACACAAGTGATTCACAAACAACAAATAGATTATAACCATGTATCGAATAATAACACTAATAATAGTACCTCATTACAAACCAAGTAGTCTTGCATACAAGCTCTATGTAACTGTAACAGAAAATATCTAAGCACTAATGACTCCAAACTCCACAGGCAAGCTTGACGGTAAAACATGTGCCTAGAACTCCTCAAAAACCTCCGAATACTCCTCATTGACGTCTGCGTCTTAATTTATTGGAGGAATAGTGTCGGTGGTTTTGATCCGGCAGATCTCCCGACACTACTAAAGTGTTAGAGGAGTTTGAGGTTCGGTATGGGCGCGCGAAGATTCCAGAAGGTGAGATGTCGAGTGACACAAGGGACACGAAGATTTACGTGGTTCAGGCCGCCTGAGCATAATACCCTACTCCACGGGGTGTGTTGGTGTTGTATTGGATGTATGAGCTCAACGTCAGTTGAGAGTGTAAAGTCAGCGTGTCTCCGAAGAGTGTAAAGTCAGCATGTCTCCCGAGAGTGTGTGCTATGTATCGTTGGCCTGTCCTTTTATAGTACAAGGGCAAGCCGTTACAAGTTAGCCTGGCCCGACATGGGGCCCCGGCGGTTACTGATATTGATACACATTCAACACGTTTAACTGCCCTTAATGACCAAGTTATGGGCTTTGACAGCACCGTTACTGGTAATTAAGGTCGTCCGATCGTGTGTCATTAATATAGTATTAATGACATTTGATTGGGTCTTGAAATCCTTGATTCCCCTTTGAAGATCCGGAGCTGTTGTGGAGTCTTCCGGAGGTTAGAGGCTGAAGATCCGATAGTTGGACACGTGGCAGCACCGAAGCACACTGTGGGGAACAGATAGGTCCGGTGTTACCGGACACGTGTCAGTTCCGGAGCTTCCCTCTGTCTGGGGTTAGGTCCAGGGGTGCCATTTCGGTACATAGCCCGGAGCTTCCCCCTTGTGGGCGGTAGCTCCGGTTTGATAGTACACGTGCCAACCCTGGGACTAACCATGTTGGAGAAGCGGGTTCGGTTATGTCTGACATGTGGGCCTCCAAAGGTCTTCAAATCAAGTAGATGACTTTCCCTTGAGATCTTTGCAATCCCAAGGAGTATATGGTACCCAGGTTACAGACAGTGGCCCCCTGGGCCCACCTCTGGGGAAGACCCCTTGGGTGAAGTCATTCTGTCGGAGGTGGGTCCATCCTTCGACTTTTGAACTGAGTCTTCAAAGGTCTTCGGATGTACCATTGGCGATAGTTTGGAGTTAAATCCTCGCCGCATGGCATATCCCGTGTGTGGCAAATGAGATCTTTGGCGTGCGTATCTCACGCAATTGAAGGTCGCTGGTTCCCAATACGAAAATCGTATCGGTTCCGCGCGCCTTGTCAGGCCGCCGCCTTCGGGCTTCCCGCCTCATTATGACAATCGTTGGCCTGGGTAAGAATCTCGACTTGACCGTCGGGCTGGTCCCGGGCCCTCTTGTCATCGGCTGGGTGGAATTTTTGAGTAGTATCTTCGACTTCCTTGCGGTTTCCATCCAAGCGTTGCGCGTGTGGGGACCGGAGTCCACACATCCGAGGATCTCATTGGGTGGTACCGTGCGATGCAGCACCTAACAGCACACACAAAAAGGATACGAAAACATATAAAGTTTTCATTTCATAATAAGAAGAGTTTACAAAAGAGTGTACAATGGAAGTACACACGCAGCGGAAAATACATACTCATAATCTCACCTAACTAAGCAGGAGAGAAGACGTCCATGCCCTAGGACGATTCTCACTAGCAACACGAAGAACACACAGCAGCGGCGTGGCTCACATGAGATTTATCTCGACACCTCGAGTCTCATGTACAACCTGAACAGCAGAAATAAACTAATACCTGCAAAAAAATCGTTAAAGCACAAAAGTGAGCATAAGGCTCAGCAAGACTTAACCGTCTCACTAGACAGATGCAAGGGGACACTAAACATAGGTAAGGAATAGCATAAATGGACTCGCCTACAAGTGGGTCCTTATAGTCAGGTTTTATGTAGCAAAATGACATTCTCCAAGCACGGCACATCATGGGTTCCACAATCAAACAAGAAACGCTTTACCGATGATATGACATGCTCAGAGCACATAATACTATTACAGCTAAAGTATGGGGAAATTGTAAACTTTTAATTAAACTATCTCTAAATCATACACGGTTGCAAAATACTTATAAAGCAATATAATATGAATTTCTGACTTCTTTAGTATTTACTACGTCACGACACAGTGAACAAGTGGTACTCTATTACTGCGAGGGACAGTGATTGCAATCAGGACACACCCGGACAACACGACACATACGTCGTTCGGAAGTGTCAGCGAGCACAACCGTACCTACATAACACTTCAGTACTAGTCGTATATGGCAACCTTTCGCAAGACACTCAAATGTCGAACCGGTCAATCCGTCACGGGCAGGAGGTCCCTGCGTGGGGCGTACTCTGACGTGCCCACCAGCGGATTTACACCTTGCTACCCTCAACTCACACCTATAAAACGGAACGGTATGCCTCGACACCCAAGTGACCAAGCTACGTCAGTTTATTGGATTCCATATGTCCATTATATTGTCGGTACAATTCAAGCTTGTCCAGCGGGGCCGCATACGGACGGGCCTTAATCAACACAGGTAGGGCTATGCGACCGAGACTCAATTCTCGCCGCTTCCTATCCATTCCCTACCCGGTCTCAGTTTCATTATATTAAGCCATTTTCTATTCAACCAATCCTGTGAGATACATCTCTCGCGAGTAGATTCCAACTACTCGACTTCTACCGGATTTCCTATGCATTAGCAAAGCAGTTACTACAGGTCAAACGGTAACTCGTGCCAAACAAACCCCCGAGATTTTTGGTCATGCATGTGGAGTATCAATCACCCTATACGTAATGCACATATCAATACTTATGACGTAAGGTGATAAAGACTGTAAAAATTTTGTAAAGCTTTTAAATGCAAACCGGGGCTTGCCTTAGTTTGCGACTGAACAAATGTCAATTGTTAAGACTTGATCTTCCTCCAGAGAACCTGCCATGGAACCTCAGTGGAAACACATCGGCCTTCTCCTCCAAGTGAAGCTCCTCGTCGATCACCTACCATCACGTTTCCTATCGACATGATATGCATATAAGTAATTATGTAATTAAGTAATTTAAGAAAAGACTCCACGGGGTTGTGTAAGCTCTAAGAATGAGGAGTTCGACTAGGAAGGACAGATATGCCTTTGTGGTGTGAATGAACAAAGGATGAAGTCAAGTGGTCATAGTAGTATCGAGATGTGAATTGAAAGGTGCAATGTAAGCACACATTGCAACTTGGCACTCAACACTCGACGTTATGCCACTCAAGGACGATACAGCTGAATGGTGTGAAAGTGTTGGACTGGTAGGGTAAGGATGACCTAAGTGTCAAGGTGGCATCGAAAGCTTGAGTATGAGTGGTGTACAAGACGAAGGTTGCGATTTAGCAATCGACCAATGAACTTGACTTAACTCATACAGGAGTAAACCTAGTTAAGTGAGCAGTGCTGTCGTAGGGTCCTGACTTAGGATGAACCATGATGGAACCTAACGACACTTGGGACTGAATTGAGATCAACATTGCTTGGACTTAAGAAGTCATTACAAGCACCGTTAACCTAGTATAAGTACCAAGACAACGTTCAAATGACTTTTAGGTAAAGTAGTTTCCACGGCTAGCTTCTTGGGCATCGTTCAAGTGCTTACACGACACTATTGCAGTGTCGTTTGCAAGATTGTCCAGATGAGCTCGGTGAACTCCTGGAACTCGAACACGATGCGAGACCTTGTCGTGACGGTCATGCTTTGCCATCACGAGAAGATCGGATTAGCGAGGTCCACATCGACCCAGACTCGTCAATGGGGTGAGCGGAATCCCGAACACCACCTTGTGAGTCTTAAGGCTAGTGAGGTCGACTCGGTTGTTGATAAGGGATTCGACGAACCTGTCGTCGATGAAGTGGTACACCAAGTTAACCAATCCTGTGATCGGTTAGGGAACATCCTCAACACAACCAAGGAACTCTTATCCAAGGTTACCCCTGGTCTAGTTCTCCTTGTTGGTCGCGACGTTCTCGCATTCCTCTACCACAGGTCATCGGTGATCACCGACCCACTTCGTTTGACCTAGAAGGCATTCCATCGAGCATCTAGATTACAACTAGGACTCGATCACTCTGGCATCGACTTAACTTAATTGGGCCCGATGACCATCGTTGGAAATGTCATGAGGAAACAACTATAGGGTTCCTAGTATCTATATAAGACAGGAGATGATTAAACTTCTTGATATCCAAAAGATGAGCAAGAAGATTAATACTTCTACCTGCACGAGATGGATCCCTAGACAAGAGGTTCAGCAAGAGTGGAAAGATATGACAAGCTAAAGGTACCCATAAGGAAGAATCACCACTTAGTGACTACCCTCAAATATCTATGTTGTGATACTTTCTAAACAATACAAGTACATGACGATCAGTGTATCCTGGACATGCACCTGACTTTAGACTAGCGCGGATGGTCAAGCCATGGCAACTACTATACTCTGCATCACCTTTAATCGTGTGCATGCAGCAACCACACTAACCATCAAGCCTTATCCATGGATCAACCATTCATACGCATAATTGTCCACAGTCCTCATGCTTCCAACAACAGGCATGTCTGCTCGAGCAAGACATCCTGGTGGTTCAAGTGAACATGTCCCGATGTCTTCCCTTGGCCTAAATGATGTCGCCGAGATGTCATCCACATGTTCCTGCACCTTGTGCATCTTATGACCTATTCGCATCTCTGGTTGGATGCAATCACGAAGGGGAACATCGCGACCAACACAACGCTGCTGTGGCAAGGAAGGGGGTGGGGACTATGGCGCAGGAAACAGGTTCACGCGGCCAACAAGCGACGTGTGGTGCTGGAACTATATGTTGAGTGCCGGACCATGGCAAGAGGGGTGCTTACGGCTTGTGGACGATGGATGCACACTGGTGACCATGCCCGCGGCGTGCTGGTGACCAGGACGGTGAGCAGTGGCGCTGAGTACCATTGGATGGCGCAACAGCTTGACAGGAGCACTGCAGAGGCTTCATGGCGACCAGTCTTGTGCGGGGAAGTGGACAATGACGGCGGAAGACAGAGGAGGCACGAACGGGGTGGATCGCATGGTGCGTGGACAGCAAGGTCGCGTGTGGCGCGACGACCAGGGAGGCGCTCGGGGTCGAGCGTTGCAGCACGTGAGCAGGACTCCCGTCGGCAAGAAACCTAGCAAGAAACCTAGCTGGGAAGTGGAGAGGTAGAGGGAGGAGCATGAGGTGAAGAACTCACCCGGAGGACGAGCGACGGCCGTCGTCGAGGTTGGTGCACGGCGGCGGACTGAGCAGGGCGGTCGGCGAGCGGGCCAGCAGTGAGGGGGCGCTAGTGGGGCGTGGACCTGTGGCCGGAGGCGAGGAGGCGGCCGGCGGGGCGGTCTGAGCGCGCGGCGCGGGGAGGTGGAGCTCCGGCGTCGGCGGTGGCGCAGGCGGCGAAGGGAGGTGGCGCGCGGGCCTAGCGGGAGTGGCGCCGTGGGCGGGCGCCGAAGCGGGGAGGCGAAGCGCCGGCGGTGCGATGCAGGGAGCGGCCCAGCGGCGGCGCAGGCGGCGCGACGGCCAGGGCTAGCGGCATACGGCGGCGCGGGTGAGGAGCAGAGGCAGCGCGGCACGGGAACGTCACCGGAGGCGGGCAGACGGCGGCCGTGGAGGTGGGGACACGACGGGAGCGGCGCGACAGGAGGGAGTAGCGCCGGACGGGACTGCTTGTGCGGCGCGGCCAGTGGCCGGGACGCGCGGGCAAGCCGGCGGGGAGGCGCCGTGGGGGCGAGCTGCGGGGTGGTGCGCGGCCTGGGAGAGGAAGCGGAGCGGGAATGAGAAGATAAGGAAGGAGGGCGCGCGTGGTAAGGACAGAGAGAGAGAAGCAAACTTGAGTTTTGGTTAAGAATGACATGTGGGGCCCACTCCAATTTCCCCCTTATCCACTTCAGTCCAGATGTAAAATATTTCTCTCCGTTGAGTTGGTTACCAGTGGGGTCCACCTTTTCCCTAGTACTGAGGATAAGTTTGACATGTGGGTCCCACTCTCTTCTTCCTTCTCTTTTCAAAATTCAAATGGAGCTAGCAAACAAGCTTCAAAAATAGTCAACTTTGGCCCAGTGACTAAATAAAATGTGGAGAATTTTATGATGCAACCAGATTTCAAAATTGAGCAAGTTGAATTTGAACTCTGGTTTGAATTTGAATTCAAGTGGTGATACTTGACTCAAGGAAATAAATAGTAGATTAGGTTCAAAAATCCTGAAACTTTGAAGTTAACCTTTTTGAACCATAAGGGACCTCAGGAAAAATTTGGAGTTGATTTGGACAAGGTTGAGCACAAAGTTTAAATTTGAAGTCGACGTTGATTAAACTCTCAGTACGTGTCCAATAAATGGGAAACGTGCTTCAAAAATTTTGAAACTTTACCGAGAGTCTAATTGGAATATTAGAAGGTCATGGAAAAATTTACGGCATGAGATTTGAATATTTTTGAATGTCCCATTTTAGGGTTGAAATAATTCCTATGAAGGTTTTAAGTTTTAACAAGTCCATATTTGTAGTGAACATGGGTTAACGCACGTGATACATGTGAGTTTGGATTTCTAAGTTCACTTTAACAAAAAATTTTAAGTTCACATTTTTACATTTTTGTTCTTCCGAAAAGCGGGCTTTTACAATCCTTCCCCCTTAAAGGAATCTCGTCCCGAGATTCTAACAGGAATAACAGAACGATGTGGGAACGATCCGTAAAAGAGTGTCATTGACTAAGGAAAATGGCAATGCCCTTAAAAACTTGGGTTCTACGAAATAGTGATTATCTTCAGGCATCTTAAGAAATTTCTAAAGTCTGCTTCAGGAGATTCCAGTCTTTAGGTTGATAACCTTGACAGGATGTTCGACATGACACTATCACATCGTAAAACTTTCATGTCTGTTACTGATCCTTTATTGTTGTACTCTTGCACTGACATGCCATCTTGTCCTGTTCTAGTCTTGATTTGAAGAATTTGCACTTGTTCTTTGCTTCTCTAGGTTACCTTGATAATTTGAAATTTTTCTTGCATTGATTCTTGGTTGCTTGCTTGGTTTGGCATAGGTCCTTTCAACTTAATGTGGTATTTCCCTTGATATGAGTTAAGATGGTTTACGAGGTTAAACAACAATCATTAACCTCGTTTGATGTTTAGTCAACCATAGGATTCCTTAGCCGTAGCATAAGAGTAGCAAGACACTCAACACTCTTATGTAATCAAAACAGCAGGAATATTGAAGATATGACGACTACAAGGTTTCTGGGTATATCAACGTCTTCAAACAATAGAAGCAGAAGATGAAGACCTTTTTGCGGTGGCACATGAGGATGTAAGGATTCAGTATCCTCATATGTTTCAACACAGCAAAGAACTCAATTATATGGTAACTACAAGGTTCTTGGAGTATCAAGGTTACCATATACCAACGCAAGATCTTAGATGAACCCAAAGAGTTTCACGAGGTTGACAATCGGACGGTATCCTCGCGAGGAAGGAGATTTCATGGATTTTACAAGGTTGATCATCGAACTGATGACTACTCGATGACGAATGGTATAGTTGCAACAATCAAGGTACTTGAACCTAAACAAGTCATGGATGGAAGTTCAAGTGTTTGTTTATTGCAAGGGAGGTTGAGTGATCGGTTGCCCAGGTATCACTCAATAGAAAGAAGATCAACAATGTAAGAAGTCAAATGAATATGGTGAAATGATCGTAGTCATTAGACACCTTAGAATAGTCTGAATGGGGTACACAATCTTGCTCTAAATTTTAGTATTATCATGCATTCCCTCACTGGTGTTACATTGATAATGATGCTTCATGATGCATCATATGTTGTATGGTGCAATGAATATGCATATGGTATGGTGCAAATGATGCATACGTATGGTGCAAATGATGCAGATGTATGGTGCAAATGGTGCACATGCATGGTGCAGTAGTTTTATAGTTTGAGCAAGACCAAATGAACTACACCCATAAAACTCAAGTACTGTCTAATGATTTGCAAGGATTGGATACCGTGGTCGTGAAAGACACTCAATGAGTGGCGTTACTTTCATGACTCGACCACAGTTAAGGAATTCATAACAGAACGATTGACAAGGAATGTGAGAAATATACCACGTTATCTCGACCTTTCGAAAGCTTGTTCATGTTCTACTCAACTTGATTGTATCTTCATCAGGAGAAAAACAACTAACTATAGGTCTCTAGTGATGCTTCACTTAACCTTCGCTTCGATCTGGCAAGAGGAACTGATATATTTAGTGATTATTTTAGTGAATTTGAAGCCACACTTCTTCCTTGAGTAACTCAATCTGGTGGTGGATGTTGGATCCTCTTGAAGATGTAATCTTACTTGATCGTCTTCTTGTTGACACGACTCGTTGTAACCAAGGTTGATGGTTGAATACCACCATTACTTGAGTGCTCGCCTTCCCCCTTAAAGTTCCAAACCAGGATGTTGAAGCGTACTCCAAACAATCCTCCTGGGAAGATGAGATGCAACTCGAGTAATTGCGATCTGCGTTCAACATCACAAGGTGTGATGTGGCAAGTCACATAAATCAGACACTAGTATGCCTATCCAAGGGAAAAGGCTTCGAATGAGTTTAAAACTCCATTCGACTTGGTAAATAGTTAAATCCCAACTCTTAGTCGGTTATGACATTCCTCGAGTTGAAATCGAGAACCGAATGCCGAACAAAAAACCAAAAGTTCAAACTGGCCAGACTATGGTGACAAATGACCAGTCTGGACGCAAACTTGATTTTGATCCAGTTAATGGTAACATCAGATCTTGAGGTGAATAACAAAGTTAAAGTACACATCAAGACCTTTCCAAAAAGTATTGTTTTCCCTCTAGATCATCTCTGGTTTGCAAGTTATGCAATTTTAAAGTTAGCAGATTTCTCTGCACTTTCAGCAGAATCTGCTTAAACAGTAGCAGTTTTGATCTAAAGTTTTCACGCTGTTCTGATGGAAATCTGGAAATATTCTTATTTACAAAGTTGTAGCCAGTGTAATAAGCTTTCCAGAATGTACTTACTTGTCTTCATATCAGTCTTGGTTTAAGAGATATGAATTTTTGAAGTTGGGTAAAATTTCAGCATTCAGAATTGAATTCAGTTCAGATTGACCACTCTGTACTCAAACTCGATTTGGAATAGGTAGATGAACGATTCAGGTCTGGAGCCAATTGCAAAAATTGTAGCTGACTCTCTAACCTCTCCAGCGGTTACTCGCGTGACACCATTGGATCAAAGGTCTGCGAGTTATGGATTAAATTCAGAGGTGTACAGATTGCTGTCCAGTTTGAGTATGCCTGGACAGTCTCTGCGATTATCTAAATTTCACCCACCAAAACAAGGATTTTGGTCTTGAGCTGAACAGAAAACATGCATAGGACTCCCAAATCTTTCTAAAGAGTATTTACTTGCCCTCGTAGCACTTCTGGTTGAGAAGATATGGCATTTGCAAGTTGACAGTTTTTCTGAAAATTTGGACAGCACCTCCTTTGTTTAAGGCTGATTTTGTCCACAATTTCAGATATACAAACATCAATATTTGCAAAAGTAATACATAGCAAACTTGTTGCAAAAATTCTCGGGATCCCAGAAATGAAAATTATGAAGTCTTTCGACAATTATACAGCGAGTTATGCGAGAAACAGTAACTGTATACAGGACTGTCCATTCGCTGTCCAGATTTGATCAAGTCTAGAAATCTGAAATTTTGAGTATGTTAGAGATGGATTCCGCTCTGAAGTTCTATAGAAATGTTGTAGAGGACTCTCTAAGTTTTCCATACATGTATAAACATGCATAGGTTGCATTTCTAGTTTAACAGTTATGGCTATTTAAAGTTCAAAATTTTTCTGGCTGTTTCAGATAGCATCGATATACATGTACTATTTTCAACTCTGTTTTTAATTAGTTTTAAACTGAATTTGAGGTATCACTGAATAACAAAGTTGTAGAATAGCTCTTCCACTTTCCAGAAATGTATCATAATGGAATAGAAGAGCTTTCTCCAAGGAAATATGACAAAAAATCAGATGCTGGTCCGTGTAGTTTCAGAACAGCGGCTGCTGTGATAATGGTGCATTTTCATCACCATAAAAGCATCTTTTGGCTTGGAGGTCAATAGGAAACTATTAGAAGACTCCAAAAGCTTTTCAAAAAGTATTCACTTGCCTCCAAAGCCCTCCAGGTTGAAGAGATATGGAATTTCAAAGTCAGGTCAATTCTGTTTGAAAACAGAACTCACCGGCTTCGAAACACAAGAATTTGGGAACAAACTCAAATTTTGAAACTTAGCTCAAAACTCAAGTCCGATGGCTAGAACTTGGTTCACAACTAATTATTTCCTTTAGAACCAAATGGAATCTTAAAAGAGACTTGACGACCTTCTTATCCATAGCATATCACTATGGATCTTCAAACTTAACCAAAGTCTTACTCCGGCGAAGTCGAGCTAAACTCTCGCCAGGAGCAAAGAACTTTGGTTCACCTACTCTTGAAAAGAAACATTTTACTTTGTCCACAAGATATCAGCAACTGATACTTGGACTTAATATGAATATGAAGCCATTTCTCTCGTGGGGGATGGTCAAAGTATCAATTGTGATACTGACGGTACTACGTGCCTTACCAAAAGAAAAGTCTAACCCGGTATATCCGGATATGTCTATAGGTGGTCCTAATATCGATCACTCGCAAACGTATTCTACACGGGTCGCTACCGGAGTTAGTGTACCTGCAGAAAACAAACAATCCCCTTTCACACCTTCACACCTCAAGGGCGGCACGGGGAAACATGACAGGCAATCACAATAAGATATAATTAAAAGTAAATGCATACGACTCTGGCGTGAGTCGTCCTCGAGTGAGGCCATGTCTCGAGGTACATGGCTGTAAATACGTCTGTACAGCAAAGACTCCCGTACGATCCGTCTTATACACGCTCGGGCATACGTGTTTCGCATGATCCCATAGAACATGAATAGTTCTAGAGATACATACTATCGGGTTATACACCACCCGACGGGGGCTCCCACTAATTTTGTGTCACGCTGGGGTACCGCGTGTCATATGTTCTCAGAAACATGGAAAGTTTCAGAGACTCATATTAACTTTCCGTGCTAAGCCACGGAAATTTCACATACCATATCTCGTATGCAGAGTTTACCGAGATTGATCCGCTCTCGGTGGCGTACCTTACCTCTTACCTTGAAGACGGAGCGTCGTTACAGAATAATATAACAAGTTAGTTCACCACCTTTATAACTTATACTAGTAATAGTCCTTAATGGGCATATAGCTAATCCTCACTCGACTACTTCGGAGTTTTTGAAAATAGGCTCTTTTCGAGCGTGCTATTCCCAATGAAGCTCTGATACCATGTCTGTGGGGACCGGAGTCCACACATCCAAGGATCTCATTGGGTGGTACCGTGCGATGCTGCACCTAACAGCACACACAAAAAGGATACCAAAACATATAAAGTTTTCATTTCATAATAAGAAGAGTTTACAAAAGAGTGTACAATGGAAGTACACACGCAGCGGAAAATACATACTCATAATCTCACCTAACTAAGCAGGAGAGAAGACGTCCATGCCCTAGGACGATTCTCACTAGCAACACGAAGAACACACAGCAGCGGCGTGGCTCACATGAGATTTATCTCGACACCTCGAGTCTCATGTACAACCTGAACAGCAGAAATAAACTAATACCTGCAAAAAAATCGTTAAAGCACAAACGTGAGCATAAGGCTCAGCAAGACTTAACCGTCTCACTAGACAGATGCAAGGGGACACTAAACATAGGTAAGGAATAGCATAAATGGACTCGCCTACAAGTGGGTCCTTATAGTCAGGTTTTATGTAGCAAAATGACATTCTCCAAGCACGGCACATCATGGGTTCCACAATCAAACAAGAAACGCTTTACCGATGATATGACATGCTCAGAGCACATAATACTATTACAGCTAAAGTATGGGGAAATTGTAAACTTTTAATTATACTATCTCTAAATCATACACGGTTGCAAAATACTTATAAAGCAATATAATATGAATTTCTGACTTCTTTAGTATTTACTACGTCACGACACAGTGAACAAGTGGTACTCTATTACTGCGAGGGACAGTGATTGCAATCAGGACACACCCGGACAACACGACACATACGTCGTTCGGAAGTGTCAGCGAGCACAACCGTACCTACATAACACTTCAGTACTAGTCGTATATGGCAACCTTTCGCAAGACACTCAAATGTCGAACCGGTCGATCCGTCACGGGCAGGAGGTCCCTGCGTGGGGCGTACTCTGACGTGCCCACCAGCGGATTTACACCTTGCTACCCTCAACCCACACCTATAAAACGGAACGGTATGCCTCGACACCCAAGTGACCAAGCTACGTCAGTTTATTGGATTCCATATGTCCATTATATTGTCGGTACAATTCAAGCTTGTCCAGCGGGGCCGCATACGGACGGGCCTTAATCAACACAGGCAGGGCTATGCGACCGAGACTCAATTCTCGCCGCTTCCTATCCATTCCCTACCCGGTCTCAGTTTCATTATATTAAGCCATTTTCTATTCAACCAATCCTGTGAGATACATCTCTCGCGAGTAGATTCCAACTACTCGACTTCTACCGGATTTCCTATGCATTAGCAAAGCAGTTACTACAGGTCAAACGGTAACTCGTGCCAAACAAACCCCCGGGATTTTTGGTCATGCATGTGGAGTATCAATCACCCTATACGTAATGCACATATCAATACTTATGACGTAAGGTGATAAAGACTGTAAAAATTTTGTAAAGCTTTTAAATGCAAACCGGGGCTTGCCTTAGTTTGCGACTGAACAAATGTCAATTGTTAAGACTTGATCTTCCTCCGGAGAACCTGCCATGGAACCTCAGTGGAAACACATCGGCCTTCTCCTCCAAGTGAAGCTCCTCGTCGATCACCTACCATCACGTTTCCTATCGACATGATATGCATATAAGTAATTATGTAATTAAGTAATTTAAGAAAAGACTCCACGGGGTTGTGTAAGCTCTAAGAATGAGGAGTTCGACTAGGAAGGACAGATATGCCTTTGTGGTATGAATGAACAAAGGATGAAGTCAAGTGGTCATAGTAGTATCGAGATGTGAATTGAAAGGTGCAATGTAAGCACACATTGCAACTTGGCACTCAACACTCGACGTTATGCCACTCAAGGACGATACAGCTGAATGGTGTGAAAGTGTTGGACTGGTAGGGTAAGGATGACCTAAGTGTCAAGGTGGCATCGAAAGCTTGAGTATGAGTGGTGTACAAGACGAAGGTTGCGATTTAGCAATCGACCAATGAACTTGACTTAACTCATACAGGAGTAAACCTAGTTAAGTGAGCAGTGCTGTCGTAGGGTCCTGACTTAGGATGAACCATGATGGAACCTAACGACACTTGGGACTGAATTGAGATCAACATGGCTTGGACTTAAGAAGTCATTACAAGCACCGTTAACCTAGTATAAGTACCAAGACAACGTTCAAATGACTTTTAGGTAAAGTAGTTTCCACGGCTAGCTTCTTGGGCATCGTTCAAGTGCTTACACGACACTATTGCAGTGTCGTTTGCAAGATTGTCCAAATGAGCTCGGTGAACTCCTGGAACTCGAACACGATGCGAGACCTTGTCGTGACGGTCATGCTTTGCCATCACGAGAAGATCGGATTAGCGAGGTCCACATCGACCCAGACTCGTCAATGGGGTGAGCGGAATCCCGAACACCACCTTGTGAGTCTTAAGGCTAGTGAGGTCGACTCGGTTGTTGATAAGGGATTCGACGAACCTGTCGTCGATGAAGTGGTACACCAAGTTAACCAATCCTGTGATCGGTTAGGGAACATCCTCAACACAACCAAGGAACTCTTATCCAAGGTTACCCCTGGTCTAGTTCTCCTTGTTGGTCGCGACGTTCTCGCATTCCTCTACCACGGGTCATCGGTGATCACCGACCCACTTGGTTTGACCTAGAAGGCATTCCATCGAGCATCTAGATTACAACTTGGACTCGATCACTCTGGCATCGACTTAACTTAATTGGGCCCGATGACCATCGTTGGAAATGTCATGAGGAAACAACTATAGGGTTCCTAGTATCTATATAAGACAGGAGATGATTAAACTTCTTGATATCCAAAAGATGAGCAAGAAGATTAATACTTCTACCTGCACGAGATGGATCCCTAGACAAGAGGTTCAGGAAGAGTGGAAAGATATGACAAGCTAAAGGTACCCATAAGGAAGAATCACCACTTAGTGACTACCCTCAAATATATATGTTGTGATACTTTCTAAACAATACAAGTACATGACGATCAGTGTATCCTGGACATGCACCTGACTTTAGACTAGCGCGGATGGTCAAGCCATGGCAACTACTATACTCTGCATCACCTTTAATCGTGTGCATGCAGCAACCACACTAACCATCAAGCCTTATCCATGGATCAACCATTCATACGCATAATTGTCCACAGTCCTCATGCTTCCAACAACAGGCATGTCTGCTCGAGCAAGACATCCTGGTGGTTCAAGTGAACATGTCCCGATGTCTTCCCTTGGCCTAAATGATGTCGCCGAGATGTCATCCACATGTTCCTGCACCTTGTGCATCTTATGACCTATTCGCATCTCTGGTTGGATGCAATCACGAAGGGGAACATGGCGACCAACACAACGCTGCTGTGGCAAGGAAGGGGGTGGGGACTATGGCGTAGGAAACAGGTTCACGCGACCAACAAGCGACGTGTGGTGCTGGAACTATATGTTGAGTGCCGGACCATGGCAAGAGGGGTGCTGACGGCTTGTGGACGATGGATGCACACTGGTGACCATGCCCGCGGCGTGCTGGTGACCAGGACGGTGAGCAGTGGCGCTGAGTACCATTGGATGGCGCAACAGCTTGACAGGAGCACTGCAGAGGCTTCATGGCGACCAGTCTCGTGCGGGGAAGTGGACAATGACAGCGGAAGACAGAGGAGGCACGAACGGGGTGGATCGCATGGTGCGTGGACAGCAAGGTCGCGTGTGGCGCGACGACCAGGGAGGCGCTCGGGGTCGAGCGTTGCAGCACGTGAGCAGGACTCCCGTCGGCAAGAAACCTAGCAAGAAACCTAGCTGGGAAGTGGAGAGGTAGAGGGAGGAGCATGAGGTGAAGAACTCACCCGGAGGACGAGCGACGGCCGTCATCGAGGTTGGTGCACGGCGGCGGACTGAGCAGGGCGGTCGCCGAGCGGGCCAGCAGTGAGGGGGCGCTAGTGGGGCGTGGACCTGTGGCCGGAGGCGAGGAGGCGGCCGGCGGGGCGGTCTGAGCGCGCGGCGCGGGGAGGTGGAGCTCCGGCGTCGGCGGTGGCGCAGGCGGCGAAGGGAGGTGGCCCGCGGGCCTAGCGGGAGTGGCGCCGTGGGCGGGCGCCGAAGCGGGGAGGCGAAGCGCCGGCGGTGCGACGCAGGGAGCGGCCCAGCGGCGGCGCAGGCGGCGCGACGGCCAGGGCGAGCGGCATACGGCGGCGCGGGTGAGGAGCAGAGGCAGCGCGGCACGGGAACGGCACCGGAGGCGGGCAGACGGCGGCCGTGGAGGTGGGGACACGACGGGAGCGGCGCGACAGGAGGGAGTAGCGCCGGCCGGGACTGCTTGTGCGGCGCGGCCAGTGGCCGGGACGCGCGGGCAAGCCGGCGGGGAGGCGCCGTGGGGGCGAGCTGCGGGGTGGTGCGCGGCCTGGGAGAGGAAGCGGAGCGGGAATGAGAAGATAAGGAAGGAGGGCGCGCGTGGTAAGGACAGAGAGAGAGAAGCAAACTTGAGTTTTGGTTAAGAATGACATGTGGGGCCCACTCCAATTTCCCCCTTATCCACTTCAGTCCAGATGTAAAATATTTCTCTCCGTTGAGTTGGTTACCAGTGGGGTCCACCTTTTCCCTAGTACTGAGGATAAGTTTGACATGTGGGTCCCACTCTCTTCTTCCTTCTCTTTTCAAAATTCAAATGGAGCTAGCAAACAAGCTTCAAAAATAGTCAACTTTGGCCCAGTGACTAAATAAAATGTGGAGAATTTTATGATGCAACCAGATTTCAAAATTGAGCAAGTTGAATTTGAACTCTGGTTTGAATTTGAATTCAAGTGGTGATACTTGACTCAAGGAAATAAATAGTAGATTAGGTTCAAAAATCCTGAAACTTTGAAGTTAACCTTTTTGAACCATAAGGGACCTCAGGAAAAATTTGGAGTTGATTTGGACAAGGTTGAGCACAAAGTTTAAATTTGAAGTCGACGTTGATTAAACTCTCAGTACGTGTCCAATAAATGGGAAACGTGCTTCAAAAATTTTGAAACTTTACCGAGAGTCTAATTGGAATATTAGAAGGTCATGGAAAAATTTACGGCATGAGATTTGAATATTTTTGAATGTCCCATTTTAGGGTTGAAATAATTCCTATGAAGGTTTTAAGTTTTAACAAGTCCATATTTGTAGTGAACATGGGTTAACGCACGTGATACATGTGAGTTTGGATTTCTAAGTTCACTTTAAAAAAAAAATTTTAAGTTCACATTTTTACATTTTTGTTCTTCCGAAAAGCGGGCTTTTACAGCGCGGTCTTACTTATGGAGGAAAGCGCGCACCGTCTGGAGTTTTTTACGCCTCTCATCTGATCTTGCGCTCAAACTCCCAACTTGTGCTCGCTTTTCCTCTCTTGCCTTGCTGTGCTGCGATGGAGTTGGGTCTCCGCGAGAGTCGTTTGAAGACCGAAGGTGACTTGAAGAAGGTATGAGCCCTCATGGGATGGTCCCCGGACTTCTTCAACCATCTGGTCCGCACCGGAAGAGAGCTCCCGTTTGAGAAGGAGCACGCCAGCGAGATGGTGTACTTCTCTTCGTATGCCATGGTGGGGTTGATCCCACCTTTTTCCTCCTTTTTCTTGATGCTGCTAGACTTTTATGGTCTGCAGCTATACCACCTTGGCCCCCACTCCATTCTTCTTGTGTCTATCTTCGTCCACTTCGGTGGGCGTCCCCCCTGCATTAAACTTTTCCGTACCTTCTTCACCGTACATACCACCGGTAGGAGTAAGGAGTACCTTGGCTTCTATTACTTCGTGAAGCGCAAGAAGTGCCCATTCAAGTACCTCCGGTCGTTTCCCTCTGGAATGTGGGATGATTGGAAGAAGGACTGGATAGTCATCCGGGTGGAGGAGCACGAGAAGCTAGGGCTGCCCGAAGGCCTCCCCAACATCGACACTGCAGTCTGGAGTGAATCTTCGGTGCTGTTGGATGCCTTCAACCCTGCTCTGACCAGGTCCGCCAGTGTGTGGAGGGAGGATTAACTCCTCAGGTGGTATTTTGCAACTTCCTGGTCAACAGGTGGGCACCGCTGAAGAGGAGAGAAAAACTCGCTTGGGCCCTCAACAGCGTGATGGACGACGACCGGGTCGAGACCGGACTGAAGTCCAACATGGCGGGGGCAACCTTGGAGTTACATCTCAAAAAGTTCCAGCACGGCATCGACGTTGTGGGAGATGACTTGACCCTGCCATCAGCCTTTCTCCCTCTGAACGTGGAAGTAGAGTTCAGCAGGGAGCTCCGACGGACGATGCTGATGCTTGACGACCTTGGTATCGTCGAGAGAAGATCGACCTCCAGGGTGTTGATCCCTGCGGCTTCCGAAGGTGGTTCCGACCCTGGCCCGAAGCCAAGGATCGAAGTCGTTGGCAAGGACAAGGAACCGGCAGACGAACCCTTGAGCCGGAACAGGAAAATGCAGCATGACGACAGAAGGTCCGTCAGGCCTGCAACCTCTGCATCAGCTCCTTCTCCCTGGAGGGGGGGGTCTTCGACAACTAAGACGACTGTACCCGTAGCGGCGTCTTCCCGGGGTGCTAGCTCCGGGCATGCGACTCCATCACCAGGGCCAGTTGAGGCCTCTAGGTCCGGAGGTCCTTCCCGGTCGAGGAGGGCCTCGACTAAGGAAGTGTCCGTGACTGCAACGAGTTCCGGGGGGGCTTCCGGAGCTTCCACGACGGCGGCGGCTATGGTCAGCCCAGAACGCCCGGGAAAGAGGTTCCGCGCAAGCTGGTGCGGAAGCCTCCCGAGGTAATTTTTAATCTTTACCTTAGACAGTTGTTTTTTTTTGTAGTAACTATTTTTTAAATTTCTTCATCCTTCATCTGCAGCGTTCCCAAGAAGAGGAGTGAGGCTCCACCCTCAGCCACAGCAGCTGAAGTTGTGAGGGTGGAAGCCTCTGCTCCTGTCCCGGTGCCGCCCCAAGTGGTGGCTGAAGCTGCGGCAGCTCCGGCGCCAGCTGTCGTGGTCATGGACCTCGACTCATCCCCCGAGACTCCCGTGGTAGCACCGGACCACGGGAGAGAAGATGCGCCAGCGGCACCTAGCCCGGAGGTTGAAGCTCCGGGTTTGGCTGCTGAGATGATGGAAGCTTCGACCGTTGAGCTGGAGGAAGCAATAATTCCGGCCCTAGAGCCGGAAATTGTTGAAGCCCCGGCAGTTGAGCCGGAGGTAATTGAAGTCCCGACGTGCACTCCGGATGTTGAGGAAATCCCGGCGGTTGGGCCGGGTACCTATGAAGCACCGGCCGCAGAGCCGGTCATTGCTGTAGCTCCGGCCGCAGGGCTTGTTGATGTTGAAGAACTTCCGGTTCCCGAGCTGGTAGCCCTTGAAGCTCCGGCCGCAGGGCCCGCTGTTGTTGAAGATCTTCCGGCGCCTAAGCCGGTCGTTGCGAAGGCGTCAGCGCTCGAGCCCCCAGTAGAGGAGGTGCCCAGGCCGGAGCCAGGAGTAGTTCCTGCTCCGGGAGTGACGACGCCAGAGGTACCCGCGGCTGAGCCGGAGTGCTGTGATGAAGTCGCTGGCCCCCTGCCCGAGGGGACGAACGAAGATCTGGCGGCTGGTCCTTCGGAACCACTTTCGGAGGTCGGAACATCATCAGCGGGACCCTCCTTGATGGCGACTGAGGCCATCCTGGAGGACGGCCCTGGTGCCATGGAGGCTCAGGGGACCACTCTTGTGGAGTGGGACCCAATTTTTGTAACTGAAAACCCGTTGGAACCAGAGCAGGAGACCCCAACAGGTCCGGATCCTATCCCGTTGTCATTGTCTATTGACAATGCCTGCTCCAGTCTGCGTCAAGTTTAGCTGGCATTCTTCCACTACAGCAAGGCTCTTGAAGAGGAGCGCCAAACCCTTAGGAGGTGGCGTAATCGGCTCCACTTCGAGACCAAGCTGGCGCAGTCAAGGCCGGCAGATGACAAAGAATGGATCAAACAGTAGAAGGTCCGCCTGGAGTACTAGGGCAAGTTATTAGATGACATGGAGAGCTTGACTCGTGGCCTCGACGCTCAATTCCGGGCCATTTATGCGCAGACCAAAGAAGCTAATAGCGTGGCTGATGAACGCCAAGAAAGGCTTGAGGCCATTAACACTACTCTCATCAAGCGCCGGGAGGCACTTGAGGAGAGGGAGAAAAGGCTCGAAGGTGAAGAGCACAAACTCCTAGAGCTACGGGATGACGTCTTGAGGAGGGAGGAGGAGCTCACCGAAAATGTGGCTCTGGCTGACAAGGGCCTCGAAGAGCGCGCTAAGAAATTGGAAGAGCGTTGCGCTGAGGAGGAGGAAAAGGCCTGGGTGCGAGGGCAGGAACTCTACGAGCAAGAGTGTGCCATCGCTGCCAGGGAGAAGAAAGTAAGGGGCAGGGAGAAGGACCTGGTTGACCACCGGAACAAGATCTACCTCCGGGAGGAGGAGCTCAGAAAACTCGAGAAGCGAGTTGCTGAAAAGAATCAGCAAAACGCCAAAGAAGTTGAGCGCCTCGCTCACGAGAATTCTGAACTGGTGGCGGCCAAAAGATCTCTGGAAGAACTGAGAGGCTTGAGGGCTGCGGACTCCCTACAGGTTTGGGAGTTCCTGGGCAAGGCCAACGACGCGCTGACACCCATGGGCTTCAGTCCCGTGCGTCCGGATGATCCGGAGCCAGAGCCAGACCTGGCGTTGCAAGCGCTGAGCTCGGCGGGTAGCAAACTCTCCAAGGTGGGCGACGTCATCACGGACCAGTTGGAGGTTGAGGGGCAATCCCTAGCGAAGAACATCGCAGAGTATGTGCTGACGTGCTCCCACTTGTATTCTCTCTTTTTCTTCCTCAATTTTGTAATCCCTTGTCTCCAGATGAATGAAATCCCCAAATTTTTGTGAATTTCACTTTTTGTCTTCAACACTTTTGTCTTCACTTGGCCCCCTGGTAGATGTACACAATTTGATTGTGAACATGTACAAAGAGGATATTGTGTTTTGTTGAAGACTCATTTGCTTCAAACTTGTAGAGTGTAGGTCCGAGGTCTTCGATAGTGAAGGCCCCCTGAGGTTGTCGGAGCTTAGAAGCTCCGGCATTGTCTATCGTCGGAGCTTAGTAGCTCCGGCAATAGTCCCTATCAACGCGTAGAGCATCGATAGTTAGTCCTCCGGGGTGTCGGAGCTTAGTAGTTCCGGCAGTGACCTTTACCAACATGTAGTTTGTTGGTAGCAGACTCTGCTTGCGGGGTCTTCTCACCATCATTTATTTTTCGTCGACGGCTGGCCCCCCTAGCTTTACCGGAGCTTGGTTGCTTCGGTGATGCACGTTTTCAATGTTTAACATCAATTACAAGCCACCTAGGGGGAGTCAGAGCTTAGATAGCTCCGGCTTTTCTCCATTAACGTGGATTTTTTATTTTTCCTGCACACTGAAGCCAAGAAAAATAGTAAAATTCGTTCCTTGCCTATAACTTCGTCGCGGCTTACGATTCCCAATAGAGTTTTAGGTCAAACGCGATTCTGAATACAACCGAATGTGTTGTCTTTTCTTCCAGATCCAATTGTACTTGGACCCGCCTTACTTCGGCTTGCCGGGGTGTAGGTAGAGTGGAGTACTTAGGGTGCTTGACCAAGCTAAGTCGATAGCACACTCCGGCCCTAGGTTGGCTTGGCGGCATTCAGGCGAGTGGGCCATAAAAAATATTTGAATCTAGAAGAATCGACAATACAGCTCGAATCGTATATGAACCAGTCGAACTAAAATTTCATAAGAATTGCACGTCTTTGTTATAGACAACAAAGAGAAAAATAAAAAATGTTGAGCCTATACAAAATAAATGCACGTGGAGTCTGTTTCACATGAAGATGTCTTTCATTATAGGTCCGGGGTACAGGGGAAACAAGTACACTCTTAGGGTACGGAACCAGGCTAAGCGTGTTTAATTTCTCGTTTGAACCAGGGTAGGTAGCCACACTTTTAGTCCTGAGACTGCGACAAGTGTTGCATGAACTTTGCGGACCTTCCGGGAATGGTCCGGCTCTTCTCCCGGAGTAACTACACGACTCTGTACAATGACTCAATAACATACACCTCAAGTTACTACAGACTCACCTTCGTGATATTAAGTGTAGAACTTACGGAGGTGCTCAATGTTCCAAGGATTTGGGAGAGGTGTCCCATCCTCGGTAGCCAAGCGAACGCTTCCGGGGCGGGATACTTTAATCACTCGGAAGGGTCCCTCCCAGCTGGGGGAGAGTTTGTTTAACCCTTCTCTTGATTGTATTTTCCGTAGCACCAGATCGCCTTCCTCGAGCTGTCGGTTGTGTACATGTCGCTGATGATAGCTCCGAAGGGCTTGGCGGTATCGGGCATTCCAAACAGCTGGTTGGCACCTTCCCTCCTCAAGGAGGTCTAGGTCTTCACGCCGGAGCTGGTCCTGCGTGGCTTCGTCGAAGGTCCGAACCCGGAGTGACCCCAAGGTGATTTCTGGAGGAAGGATTGCTTCAGCTCCATACACCAGGAAGAAGGGTGTCTCTCCAGTTGACCGGTTTGGAGTTGTCCTGTTGGCCCATAAAGTGGGCGGAAGCTCTTCAATCCAGTTGGCCCCATGTTTTTTCAAGCGCTCGTAGGTGCGCGTTTTGAGTCCTTTAAGGATTTCAGCATTTGCTCTCTCGGCTTGGCCATTGCTTGCTGGGTGAGCTATGGAGGCGTAGCAAACTTGAATGCCAAGGTCTTTGCAATATTCTTGAAATGCAGAGATTGTGAATTGGGTCCCATTATCAGTGATGATTTTGTTTGGGACTCCAAATCTGCATACAATGGACTGCAAAAAGTTGATAGCAGATTGATTGTTGATTGTCACAACTGGAGTTGCTTCCGGCCACTTGGTGAACTTGTCAATGGCAACGTACAGGAACTTGTAACCTCCGATGGCTCTTGGGAAAGGTCCCAAGATGTCCATCCCCACACAACGAAGGGCCATGTAGGAGGTATCATTTGTAGGGCCTGAGCCGGTGTGTGAATTTGCTTTGCATGAAATTGACATGCTTCACATTTCTTCACCAGCTCAGTTGCATCCTGGATTGCTGTAGGCCAGTAGAAGCCATGCCGAAAGGCTTTACCAACCAGCATGCGGGAAGACGCGTGGTTCCCACACTCGCCTCCATGGATTTCTGCGAGGAGCTCGCATCCTTCTTCCCTTGTGATGCACCGCATTAGGATGCCATTGGCACCGCGCCGGTAGAGATCCCCTTCTACCAACGTGTATCTTTTAGCCAATCTGACTACGCGGTCAGCGGATACATCATCGTGAGGAAGGATGTTGTCTTTCAAGTAGTTTCGAATCTCCGATATCCATGCATCAGAACTAACATGAGCATTTGAGTCTTGCGTGCTAGGTTTCTCGGAGCTTCCGGCAGCACCTACGACCCTTGATGGCTGCCATGGTAACAGGGCCATCGGGACCGTCAACTTCGGGATGCTGATCTCGCCCCCTTCGCTCAGTTCGGCAGGCTGAGCTGTGGGTTTTGACAACCTCCGGACAAAAGTTCCGTCAGGAGCCGGAGCTCTGGTTGACGCTTTCATCGAGAGTTCGTCGGCTTCAGCGTTGTGGGCACGCTGGACATGGTTGAGATCTAGGACTTTGAAGTCCTTCTGAAGCCTCTGGACTTCAAGGAGGAAAGCAGCTAGCTGGAGATTGTTGCAGGAGCATTCACCCTTCACTTGCTTAATGATGAGCTGTGAATCTCCCTTGACCAGTAGTTGCTTGACACCATATGAAAGTGCCATTCTTAGTCCGTAAATGAGTGCTTCATATTCCACCATGTTGTTGGTCGCCATGAAGTCAAGGTGTACCATGTATTTTACCTTCTCTCCGGTTGGTGCGAGGAGAAGGATTCCAGCTCCGGCCCCCTGCTTTTGCATGGAGCCGTCGAAGTAGAGGGTCCAGTGAGGCTCAGTGAAGACCGGAGCCTTGTGTTCTGGCCTCTTCTCGCTGGGGCCCCCTGGGTTTGATGGAGAGGGAGTCCATTCCGCCATGAAGTCGGCCAATGCTTGACTCTTGATTGCTTGCCTTGAAATGAATTCGAAATCGAATTCGGCCAATTCCGCTGCCCACTTTGTAATATTCCCAGTTGAGTTTGGATTATGCAAGAGTGCTCGAAGTGGGTAAGAAGTCACCACTGAGATCTTGTGAGCTTGGAAATAATGGCGAAGCTTCCTGGAGGCAATAAGAACTGCATAGAGCAGCTTATGCACCTCTAGGTATCCAGTCTTGGAATCATGAAGTACTTCACTAATGAAGTACACTAGGCGCTGGATGGTCCGGACCCTCCAGGAGGGGCCCAGAGCTTCCTCTTCATTGATCCGGATCCTACCGGTGGGGTCCATATTTTCTTCGGGGACTTCCGGGTCCTTGCTGGAGGAACCCGGAGCTTCTTCAGAAGCGACCTGGACCCTCCTGGAGGGGTCTGGGTCTTCTGAAGTAACTTCTTGTGGATTCAAGTCAGGGAGCTGGGACCCAGACTCGCTTTCAGGAACCTCCAGACCCTCCTGAAGGGTTCTGGACTCCTAAGTATGGGATGGTTCTGGTGTCTCCGCAACCAGGACCATACCGACGACTTCGTCAGTGGCTGAAATGTAAAGCAGCAAAGGCTCACCAGGGTTCGAAGCTACCAGAATTGGTAGGGTGGTGAGGAGCTGTTTTAGCTCCTGGAACGCCTTTTCTGCTTCTTCAGACCATTGGAATGGTCCAGACTTCCTTAATAACTTGAAGAAGGGGAGTGCCCGTTCCGCCAGTCTTGAAATGACCCGGCTGAGGGCTGCTAGACATCCAGTTAGCTTTTGAACATCTTTGATGCGGGCTGGTGGCCGCATGTCTTCAATGGCTTTGATCTTCGTCGGATTAGCTTCTATGCCCCGGTGACTTACCAGGAAACCAAGAAGTTTTCCGGAGCTAACCCCGAAGACACACTTGTCTGGATTTAGCTTTGTGCGGGTGACCCGCAACTTGTTGAAGATAGCCTGCAAGGTGTCAAGGAGTGACTCCTTGTTCTTGACCTTGACCACGATGTCGTCAAAGTATACTTCCACTATGTCTCTAATGAGTTCTTTAAAGGTTTTGTACATAGCTCGTACAAAGGTTGAAGTTGCATTCTTGAGACCAAATGGCATGGCTGTATAACAGTACAATCCATCTACTGTGATGAAAGAGGTATGCTCTTCATCTTTCCTAGACATTCAGATTTGATGATACCCAAAATATCCGTCTAGGAAACACAGTAATTCACACCCGGAGGTGGAATCCACTATCTGATCTATTCTAGGTAATGGGAATGGATCTTTTGGACATGCCTTATTTAGTGTTGTGTAGTCAATACACATCCGAAGCTTCCCGCCGGCCTTGGGCACAACGACTGGGTTTGCCAGCCATTTTGGATGGAAGACTTCTCGGATGAATCCAGTTTCGAGCAACTTCTTCACTTCTTGTCGAATGAAGTTCTGTCGCTCTACGGATTGCTTCCGAGGCTTCTGATGCACAGGCCAGGCGTCGGGGTAGATCTTCAGATTGTGCTCAATCACTTCCCTGGGGATCCCAGGCATTTGTGACGGTTGCCAGGCAAACACGTCGACATTAGCCCGGAGGAAAGCGATGAGCGCGAGTTCCTATTTGTCGTTCAATCCCCTCGATATACGGGTGGTCTAAGCGGCATCGGAACCAATTTGGATGACTTTGACGGGAATGTCGGTGTCGCCGCTTAGCTGCACACGAGGTGCAGAAGTCGAGGCTCGCTGATGAATGCTCGGGGGTTTTGGAGCTTGCTCCTGCCTGGAGTCCTCCTCTTGCGCCGTAGTAAGCGCATGGAATTCTTCTAGGGCAGTTACTCCGGCAGTACGAGAATTCCTAATGGTGTTAGCATCTTTAACACCATGTAACCATAATGAGCAGCTACCATGAATTTGTACAAGGCAGGCCTACCCAAGATGGCATTGAAGGGTAAGTTCATCAGAGCAACGTCAAAGACCAACTTCTCAGTGCGATACTTCTCCCGGTTCCCAAAGGTAACGGGGAGGGTAATAGCTCCGAGTGTTGTAATGGCTCCCGGACCTACTCCGGAGAAAGGTCGGGAGGGGTGGAGATCCGAAGGTCGGAGCTGAAGCTTGGTAAAAGCTTCGAAGCTTATGAGGTTGAGCCCCAAACCTCCGTCCACCATGACATGGTGGAGCTGGATGTTATTGATGGTAGGAGATACCATCAAAGGTAGCTGATCTACTCCAACCATGCTTCGAGGGCAGTCCGAAGCATCAAAAGTGATGGCTTTGCCCATCCACTTCCGATGAGGCTCCGCCCTGGCTGTAGGAGCTACAGCAGCTATGTCCCGACGCATAGTCTTGATGACGCGGCGGGAGGTGATGTCCCATGATCCACAAAAAATGGTGTTCATGGTCTTCCGACGCTCGTTGTCAGAGACGTTGGAATCGTCATCGACGGAGGTGTAGACGGCCTTCAGGACCTTTTTGGGATCCTGAGAACCTAACTCCTCTTCAGCCGGAGCTTCGTCAACTTTTTGTTTTCCTTCCCTCTGTCGGAAAGGAGCTTCTTCCCAACGCTTGTTGTAGCACTCGGCAAGGTTTTGGACCTCCCGGCAGTCTTCCAAACTGTGGCTATCCGTTTTGTGAATTGGACACCACACCTTGGGTTTGCTACCATCTTCAAAAGACGGTCGAGGTCGCTTCTTGGGGCGTGGCCCCTGGCCACCCGGAGCTGTAGCAGCTGCAGCATTGGATGCACCGGCCGATGGCTTCTTCTTGCCGTTGGTCTTTTTATTCTTCTTGCCACCCCCGGAGGTAGCGGCTTCTCCTTTGGAGGATTTCTTGTGATCCTCCGGAGTTGGTTTGGAGTGCATTTCACGGCCCTCCAAAGCTCTGGCACATTTGTCAGCCAAGCTGAAGAGTTCCGTGACACTAGTAATCTCCTTGATCGCCAGTTTCTCCAGCATCTTCTTATCCCGCACTGCCTGTCTAAATGCCACGATGACAAAGGCGCTAGAGATAGAAGGGATAGTGTTTTGTACCTGAGAGAATCTCTGGATGAATGATCGCAGGGATTCTCCTCCTTTTTGCACAACTGCAAAAAGGTCCAGTTCGGTGCCTGGTCGGGTGTAAGAACTACCGAAGTTGGCGGTGAACTGCTGGCACAACTCCTCCCAACTGCTGATGGAGTTGGGTGGAAGGCTCATAAACCAGGACCTAGCGGTCCCACTTAAAGCCACTAGGAAATAATTGGCCATTACGGCCTCATTTCCTCCAGCTGCCAAGATAGCAGTGGAGTAAATCTGAAGAAATTCGACAGGATTAACGGTCCCGTCGAACTTCTCTGGCAGGTGAGGCCGGAACTTCTGTGGCCACCTGACCATACGCAGATGCATGGCCAGGGCTGAACAGCCTCCTCCTACTCCTTCAGGAGCAGGAATGTCTTGAGCTTCTCGTCTTTCTCGAGCATGCTCAATATGGACTCGGCCGTCTTGTTGGCGATATCGGCGATCAAGCTCCGCCCGGAGGTCATGAGTTGAAAGCCTTGATGCCGTGTGAGTGCGTCGTGCCCCGGAGGGCAACGACGTCACCTGCTGTGATGCAGCACGTCTCCTGTTGTTGGAAACGTGCGGACCAAGTCTGTCGGACAAGGTCCGTCGCTGCGACGGGGCCCATCCTGAAGGAGGAGGACCCTAGTTGCTGATGCGGTCGGCTGCTGCTGCAACCAAGTGTTCCACATCGGCCCTCCACTGCTCCATTGCATCCCGGGATGCGTCCGGAGGTGGTGGGTGCTGAAGAAGATCACGTGCTGCATGAAGCGTGTGTTCCGGGTTGTCAAGATTCGCCGACGCAGTGATTGACGCCGGTGCACCATCGCGTTGTCCAACATGATTTGCTGGTGGAGGCGGCGGTGGTGGAAGTGTGACTCCTGCTGGAACCGTGGTTCCTGCTGGTGGCTGCATATTGGAGCGATTACCCACAACAGCATGAACAGCGGGATGACCATTGGATGATCCAGCGGCTGAGTTCACCATTCTTGAAATCTCCGGTCCCCCTACCTGGCGCGCCAACTGTCGGTGGTTTTGATCCGGCAGATCTCCCGATACTACTAAAGTGTTAGAGGAGTTTGAGGTTCGGTATGGACGCGCAAAGATTCCAGAAGGTGAGATGTCGAGTGACACAAGGGACACAAAGATTTACGTGGTTCGGGCCGTCTGAGCGTAATACCCCACTCCACGGGGTGTGTTGGTGTTGTATTGGATGTATGAGCTCAACGTCAGTTCAGAGTGTAAAGTCAGCGTGTCTCCAGAGAGTGTAAAGTCAGCGTGTCTCCGGAGAGTGTGTGCTATGTATCATCGGCCTGTCCTTTTATAGTACAAGAACAGGCCGTTACAAGTTAGCCTGGCCCGACATGTGGCCCCGGCGGTTACTGATATTGATACACATTCAACAAGTTTAATTGCCCTCAATGACCGAGTTATGGGCTTTGACAGCACCGTTACTGGTAATTAAGGTCATCTGATCGTGTGTCATTAATATAGTATTAATGACACTTGATCGGGTCTTGAAGTCTTTGATTCCCCTTTGAAGATCCGGAGCCGTTGTGGAGTCTTCCGGAGGTTAGAGGCTGAAGATCTGACGGTTGGACACGTGGCAGCACTGGAGCACACTGTGGGGAACAGATAGGTCCGGTGTTACCCGACACGTGTCAGTTCTAGAGCTTCCCTCGGTCTGGGGTTAGGTCCGGGGGTGCCATTTCGGTGCATAGCTCGAAGCTTCCCCCTTGTGGGCGGTAGCTCCGGTTTGATAGTACACGTGGCGACCCTGGGACTAACCATGTTGGAGAAGCGGGTCCTGTTACGTCTGACATGTGGGCCTCCGAAGGTCTTCAAATCAAGTAGATTACTTTCCCTTGAGATCTTTGCAATCCCAAGGAGTATATGGTACCCAGGGTACCGACAAATAGCAAGGGTGAGCACATGTCGTACTCAGCAAGTTGGGGAAAGTATGACATGTAGCTTATCAAAGATTGATAACATACAATGTTTGATTGCATAAAAGTACATTAAAACAGTTAAAAATACAATTATATCATCATTAAGTGTGGCCCGTCCCAAAATAATCCAAATAACATCAATCTCAACTTAAATAACCAATACCAGCAATAATAATCCATAATCAACTCATAACTGCTCATTTGTCTTAATTTCATCAATTCCATATACCAAAGACAATTAATAAACTAATTACTAATTCCCAATTCAATACCAGCCATTAAACCATGTTCAAGTACAAATTCTAATCATGTAAGGGTTCAAGTTACTCATGACAGAGCACGGCTATCACGATAGTTTTTAACACACTCTGCATAGGTTGTACCTCTTTACCCACAAGTTCATGATTTCATCGCCATTTGATGACCACTACAAGAAATGGGCAACAAGACGCCAGGGATATTAGAGGCGTCGGTGCCGACGCATTTGAAAAACATATAACTGTCGGTTTCCTGAAACTGACGCATCTAAACTATAGCCGTCGGCTGACCAGGACAAACCGACGACTATAACTTATAGCTGTCGGCCAGACAGTATGAACCGACGCTCACATTAAAGCCGTTGGCCCGCCGACGCCAACCGACGTCTTTATTATAGCCGTCGGCCAGAAACCGGCGTTCATTAGTGGGGCCCACCATAGTCTCCATCTCGCGTGCGCCAACCCTATCGCCTCTTCAATATCACACGCGCGCGCCCGCTCCACCCTGCTCGCGATAGGCTTCCGCGCGCCGCCGCCATAGCGCTTGCCGCCGCCGGCAGAGCGCTCGCCGCTGCCGTGAGGGTCCCGCCGACCGCGCCGCCGATGAGCCCCGCTTCTTCCTCCTAGGCCCGCACCGAGTGGTGCTACCACGACGTCCGCACCCAGGCCGCACGCACCACCGTGCCGCCGTTCAACCGCACTGTGCCGCTGCCCTAGAGCCGGAGTGTCATCCACCATGTCCTAGAGCCGGAGTGCCGCCCCTGCAGAGCCGAGCGGCACCAATGTCAGTAAGACCACTCCTTTTTTGCTTCTCTTTGTATTGATAATTCTTTTGCAACTGTCAATTGTTAGTTAGTGAGCACTTAGCTGTCAATTATCAATTGTTTTAGTTAGTTGCAATAACATTCAATTGTTTCCTCAATGTTTGTATATTAGTTTCAATTAGTTGCAAAAACATTCAATGGATTAGCAATTAGTTTCTGTTAGTTGTAATTACATTCAATTAAACTATCACATCGTTTATTTTTAGAATGGCCATTGTCGGACACAAGCATTGAAATGTTTGAATGCTTAGTACTAAATTTGGAAGCTTAGTTATACTCAATATCATGCATGAATGCTTATAGATGATTGTAGTCGTAATGTACGCGTGAAGACAAGCATAATGGTGTACGACGTCAAGACAAGCGTGGATGGTAGATCTGGACTTGGAACTTTCAACTCTAACCAACTTTCCCCCTCTGTCTCATTCTTTCCTCTCTCGTAAATGATCGAAAAATGGAAATGAGCAACGTAAACTATAGAATTTAATTACCCGTTTCGAATCGGCACGTTTCACATGCTATTGGCATGTGAGGCGTGCAGGTTTTGAATTGTCCCTTTTTGGACAGCCTGAGAGCGACCGAGGGGGTGTGGCTTGTGACGAGACGCAAGTCTGGATCTGGACGAGATTTCGATGGTATAACCCTGTTGTTCTCTGCTGCACCATTTTCGGGTGTGCAGTGGAGAACAGCGGGGTTATGCTGCCGAAATTTCGTTTGGATCCGGACCACGCGTCTCGTCATGAGCACGCTCCGCTCGGTCACTCTTAGGTGGGTTTAGGATCTATCAATCTTGGTTGTAGGGGCTGTGACATAACATAACAATGAAACTAATAATGATTTGTCTTGTTTGAAGGTATAAACTGAAAAATGGATGACAACCGTAAGGTGATGTATGATGGATGGAGTTCAACTGGTGGTCACAGTATGGAATGGGCTCATGTCGCTAATGTTTTCATGAACCAAGCTTTTGCTAGTGGTCCTTTTTTGGTGAAGTGTCCTTGTAGCAAGTGTCAGAATCGTCTGCGTCTGAAAAGACCTGAAATTGAGTTGCACCTTTGCAAGCACGGATTTATGCCCGACTACTTAGTGTGGCGCGAGCATGGGGATATGGATCATGCTTGTGAGTCGGACGAAAACGAGGATGAAGATATTATGGATGAGATGATAGAGGATGTTTGTCGAGAGTATGAAGAAGAGTCACTGCCTGAAGAGGTGAAAATTTTTTATAAACTTCTTGCCGCCTCAGATGAAAAAGTGTATGAGGGCACCAAAATGACCGTTTTGCAGGCGGTCACACGACTTATGTTGTTGAAGTCTAAGTTCAATTTTGCGAACAATTGCTTCAATGGTATCCAGAAGTTGTTCAATGATCTCCTTCCGTCAAATAATAAGATGCCGAAAGACATATATGAATCTAAGAAGATTTTGGCTTGTCTGGGCATGAGTTACGAAAAGATTGATGCGTGTGAGAATAATTGTATGCTGTTTTGGAAGGAAGACGAAAACGATACTCATTGTATGCATTGCAATGCCTCTAGACATGTGATGGTTAAGAATGATGATGGAGAGGAAATAACTACAAAAGTACCAATTAAACAATTAGGGTACATGCCTATCACGTCGAGGCTTAAACGGTTATTTTTGTCTCAAGAAACAGCGAAGCAGTTGAGGTGGCATTCTGAAGGTATATGTGAGACTGATGACAAGGATATTATGGTGCATCCTTCAGATGGTGCGGCTTGGCAAGCTCTGGACCGTTTTGATCCGGAGTTTGGTACATATCCAAGAAATGTTCGTCTTGGGATGTCAACAGATGGTTTCACTCCTTTCAGCACCAATAATAGTCCATATTCCTATTGGCCCGTTTTTATCATACCTTACAACCTCCCTCCCAACATGTGCATGAAAGAAGGATACATATTCCTCGCGGCCATTATTCCTGGACCTAAACATCCTGGAAAGAAAATCAATGTGTTCATGCAGCCGTTGATTGAGGAGCTGAAAAAGTTATGGCAAGGTGTAAAGGCATACGACAGTCATCTAAAACGTGATTTACCTTACGTGCTGCGTATCTATGGTCTATACATGATTTGTTGGCATATGGCATATGGGCTGTTTGGTGTGTCCATGGAAAATTGTGTTGTCCTATACGTATGGCTGACACCGATGCCATCAGGTTGAAGTATGGAAAGAAAGTCAGCTTCTTTGATTGCCACCGACGCTTCCTTCCTCCAAACCATCCTTTCAGTAGTGATACACAATCGTTTTGAAGAGGCAAACGGGTTATAGAAGGACCACCTCGTCGATTGACAGGCGAACAAAAAATGGCATGGCATGCAAAGTTAAAAGAGTCCGCAGAAGGTGTTTTCGAAAGTTATGGTAAAAAACACAACTGGACCCATATTTCTTTTACCATATAATATAGATTTGATGCACCAGGAGCGTAATGTCACTAAAAGCATCATAAGCATGTGTTTTGATTTTACCGGTCAAACCAAAGATAACTTGAGTGCAAGGAAAGACATAGGTGACATTTGTGATCGTCCTGCACTTGAGGTTATAACAAATGCAAGTGGAAATGAAAGTAGGCCACGAGCTGCATATTGTGTCACGCCAGAAGAAATAAAGCAAATACTTAGTTGGTTGAAAACATTGAAGTTTCCTGATCGCTATGCAGCCAGCATGAAACGATGTGTTAATCTCACCACCGATAAATGGAATGGGTTGAAGAGTCATGATTACCATATTTCGATGGAGAGACTTGTACCAGTATTGTTCTGTGGCTACTTCAAACCTGATCTGTGGAAGATATTTACCCAACTTAGCTTCTTTTATAAGTAGATATGTGCTAAGGAAGTGTCAAAAAAGATGATGCGGCAGTGGGAGAAAGACATTGTTGTGCTTGTATGTAAGATGGAAAAAGTGTTTCCGCCTGGTTTTATGAATGTTATGCAAGATTTGCTGGTGCATTTACCTTATGAAGCATTGGTAGGAGGTCCTGCACAATTCAGGTGGATGTACAACCAAGAAAGAGAATTGAAGAAACTTAGATCTACAGTGCGTAACAAGGCAAGAGTTAAGGGTTGTACTGCAGAGGCATTTGCATTCAAAGAGATTATTAACTTCTCTAGCAGATATTTTCACGTGCCAACAATGTGAATGCATCTTCAACACGATATCATAATGTAGAGGAGCACACTACGAGTGATCTTCTGATTTTTCATTGGAAGGGAAAGCGTGTTGGAGCTGCTAATTCTTATCGTATTTCGGAACAAGAGAGAAACTACACGATGCTTTATATATTTTTCAACATGAAGTGTTGCCATATTTTGAAATGTTTGACAAGCTATATTCGACGTCTCCATGAAAACCTATGCAAAGTCAATGAGATAAGTTACGTCAAAAGGGCATAAACGGTGGGCCGAACTTTGTGAACTGGTTTCGTGAACATGTAAGTTCTTTATTCATCTTTAGTCTTAAAATCATAGTTCACATGACTATCGTAATATTCTAACTTCCCTTATTTAAATAGTGTATGAATGATGCCAACATCTCTGATGACTTGCGACAGATGTCGCGTGGTTAATTGAAAGCAAATTAATTTAAACAATACTATATCAACGGATATAGTTTTCGGACGGCCAGTTTAGAAGCAAACCGTCCACTTGCTGCCACTACAAACAGTGGAGTAATGATAGCAGCCGCAGAAGGTAGTGGAGAAGTGAAAGAATACTATAGAGTTGTTCAAAAAATAATTGAGTACACATTTGGCGGTCCAAAAGTACATCAACTTGTCATTTTTGACTGTCAATGGTTTGATCTGACATCGGGAACTCGAGTGGATGATTTCGGAATGGTGGAGGTCAACCATAACTCAGGGTACACAGCTATTAACAACAAAGTTGTGCTTGTGAGTCAAGTCAAACAAGTGTACTATTTATGTTATCCTCACCCATGTTTGAAAAAATGGTGGGTAGTATATAATGTAAATCGTGAAGTGCACCTTCGTCGTTGTGATGGTTACATAGAGAGTGAAGAAGATGATGGTGACACTGTCTATCAAAATTAAGTCGAGGAAGTAGAAGATTTTAGGATATCTTGTGAGATAGAACTCGCGGAAATAAATAGAGTTACCCAAGAGTTAATGTCTGAAGAACAAGTTGGCTCTTCGAGAAAAAGTCTTCGAAAATCACAAAGAATTATTGAGACGCACAAAAGGAATATCGAAGAGCATGTCACATTTGAGGAACAGAGCGAAGAAGAGTTCGAAGATGAGATGGAACAAGAGATACATGAACATCTTAGTGCACGTGTGATAGAAGCAGATTATGATGCTGATGATTTCTAATTGTTGGTATATGCATTCTTTTATATCCTCGTATGCACGTAAAATCTTAGTGTTTTATATTCTCGTATACTAATCATTTGTCTAAATTTGTGTAGATGTTGAAGCATTTAGGATTTGGTAAGAAGGGCAAGAAAAACAGTGGATCTTCGTGATCCACGTCTCAGCCTAGTACTGGTTCAGACCAAACAGGCATATTTCAGGTAATTGGTTTTTTCAAAATTTATTTCAATATCATAATTATTTATTTATTATGTGTATTTTTATTTGCATTTGCAGGGTAATAGTGAGAGTACACAGAGGAGGAGACGAGAGTTATTGGAGTACGTGGCAGAGCAGGGAGGAGGCTTAGAGCAGAGAGGAGGCTCAGCAGTAGGATCGAGGGTGGAGACGAGAGTGCTTGATCGTTGCCCCACGTACGAGGAGTTGTTTGGGGAGGAGGCAGGGCAGGGAGGAGGCTTCGAGCAGAGAGGAGGCTTAGAGCAGGGAGGAGGCTTCGACCAGGGAGGAGGTTTCGAGCAGGGAGGAGCCTTCGAGCAGGGAGGAGGTTTCGAGCAGGGAGGAGCCTTAGAGCAGGGAGGAGGCTCGGCAGCAGGGTCGAGGGTCAAGGAACTTGAGCAGTTGCCCTCCTTTGAAGGTGGCACTAAGGGGGATGATGAGAATGAAGAGGAGGCCAATGATCCGAAGCGAGATGCAAGGTTGTCAAGAGCGGCAGAGCTAGCTAGGTTGGGGCGGCCCGATCGATGTCCCTTTAGGTATTATTTTAGATATTTTGATCAGCTCAATATCTTTTATATTTTTTCTTGTCAACTAATTAACTAATATTATCTGTACAGGTTATAAAGACATCTTTTATGTAATCCAGCTAGAAGCCTTGACGAGCGGGCTATTATTAGGCCAAAGTGTACCGGATGCTGGATCGAGCCTGGTTGGAGTGGCAAGGGGCATCGACGTGTAGTCAACACGGAGTTGGGAAATGTCACTCAGTATTGTTTTCCCTGTATGGTTCTAGTGGAAGGCCAAAGAAAGGCAGCGCATAGTTGGGATCACTATGTGTTAAAAACGTATGGCAGAGGTACTTGTCAGGATAGAGTTTGGGACATGTTTTGTGTAAGTTTCTTCTTATCGATTTAATCACATTGCTTCTTGATTTGGATGATAGTATTTTTTACTTATATGCAGGGTTTGTTTCCCTTGGAGGAGTGTACGAGTGAAGCTTATGCAAGATTCGTTATTCAGAATGCAGCTAGAAGACGTACCAAAGACTCTTTCTCTGATGCACAGATCAAAGTCGTGACCGTGTACTACAAGACGGTGTTGTTATAGCCCATGACAAATAAACATGCAGCTAAAATTCACCTACATAAGGAGGAGTACTTACAAAGTAGTGTGGATTGGATTTGTGCAGATATTGAGGCTTGGCAGTGGCTATGCGAGTATTGGGCGTCAGATGAGTATAAGAATAAATCTAACAGAAATTGAAGGAACCAGAAGAGCAAGCCTGGAAAGCACTTCTATGGACCGGATGGATATGTGCGGATGGAGCAAAGGATGGTATGAATTCTTACAATCATACATTGCTTCAAAAAATTGTACTGATTGTAATGTTGAAGTTTTGTATTGTAGACAGCTGAAACTGGGGCGCCTCCTACTTTTTTTGAGCTTTATCTTAAGGGCACAAGGGTCGAGATCCAAATCATCCGGAGCAGCTGTGTGACGAGGCATCGACACAAAATTGGTATGAATGTTCACTATTTGATAGATGTGTTCATGAAGTCAATTTATCTTTTACTAGATCTATCTGTTATTTTCATGTATTGCAGGCAAAATATGTTGAGTGTTTCAAGAAAACTCATGGAGATGACGCAGACTATGTTAGAGAGCCTTTGGATGTGGCAGCAGTGTACGAAGTTGGCGGAGGTCCACCGCATGGGAGGTATGCGAAAAGATGTTGATGCTTTATTTGTCTATGGCTATCAATTCATAACACTTACATATTTTCTAGACTTGGGTTGGATCATGGTTATGTGGAGCGTGAGGCTTATGCTAGATGAAGTTTGTCTAGCGTAGCTCTAGTAGGTATGAGTCTAATACGGAGAGAGAATTAAAAGAAGAACTAAGACGTAATAAGGAAGAGATGCGTGACGTACGACTGATGAATATGCAAATGGAGCAACAAATGGCCTATATGTTGCAGGTACACATGATTGTTTTGTTTGAGTTAAACTTTGCTTATTATAGTATGTTACATTAATTAACTCATTATCTTTACTTGATGCAGTTATTCTCTCAAGGCTGAATTTTATCGCAGTTCGTTGCTCCTCGTAACCCGTTTGGTTCGTCGTCAAAGGTATAATTTAACTTTGTGTATTATCCATTCGAGTAACACTAGACAATAGTAATAATATTTGTCACAGGGTTCCGAGAGTGGCCAAGGATATATTCCACCAGCTCAAGTATTTCTATCGATGTTGGGTGCAACTCCTCCAGCTTGGCTACCATTTCCATATCCATATCCACCATATCCAGGTTTTCTACCACCGCCAACCGTTCCCGTGCATGAACCATCGGCAACTCATGCGGCAGTGGTATGATTTTCTTCTAATCTCAACTCATAGTCAAATTAAGATCAATGTTTATAGTTATGCAAGTTCATATTAGTGAAGTAGCTCCCTACTTCGTTATCGAGATGTGCGAAATCATTTTTACTAATGCAAATTTTAATTTGAATGTGTTTCTCGTAGGGTTCTCATCAAGTGGCGCCAGAAGGTTGTGATGATTTTCTAAATTTGAACGATAACATGGGTGCAAGCGGTGGAGGAGCGAGTGGCAGAAGCTCTCACAACATGCGTGCGGATTGATCTTCACTATGGTTGTTTACTATCTAGACCTGAACGGATTTTTTTAAGTTTAAGTTGTTTGTGATGTTTCGTGTTGTTCACTATGGATGTTATGAACTTGTATGGCTTGCGGGTATTGAACTTGTTGCTGCTGTATTAAACCCCGTTGTTGCTGAACTTCATCTTCACTATGGTCTGTATAAACTTGTTTCGCTGTATACGTTGTAATGGCTTGAACTGCTGTGGATGGCTACTGTATACTGGATGATCTAAGTGTTGCTGCTGTATACTGGATGGCTGCTGGATCGGAGGCTCCCCAATCGAAGAGGCAGAGAAAACAACGTGAAAAAAAAGCAATATAAGAACGTTGGTTCAGAGTCACCGACGCATATATATCCCATAAGACCGTCGGTTGGCCACGTGGCCGACGGTCATAAGTGCATTAGAGCCATCGACTGGTCGTGGGAACTGACGCTTCTAAGCTTTAAATGCTTCGGTTCTGAGGCTGACGCATATAAAGTTATGTGCGTCGTTTAGGGTCCACTGACGGTCATAAATCGGTAAGAGCGTCGGGACCGACGCTTCTACGTGTTAAAGACGTCCAATTTGTGACGTCGGCTATATGTGTTGGCCAGCCGACACTCTTAGTGTATGTACGTCTATTTTATTACACAACCGACATTTACACGGCTGACGCCCTATAAGTGTTTTCCTGTAGTGGACTATGGAATCTCAGTTATGTCCTCTCACACTTCCTTAGATGTGTGGCCAAGAGATCACAAAATAGCCTTTACAAAGTGATTACTAACATATTTAGATCCCACTGAGGTTTCGCTGGTGGTGATGTCTCCCACTGAGCACGTCCAACCAAGGGCCCCCTCTTGAGCCTTTCGGATCCCAGGGTAGTCCCACAAATCTCTATAAACCCATCCGACTACCCCTTCCCCGAGCCTTCTTAATGGACCAAATAGTACTGGCAAAACACTAATTAGTCAGCTAAGTCGCACCCATACTTGGCCCTGTGGTGGCACTGTAAATCCTGGATGTTCGCTCCATGAACCGGTCCTTAGATCTAAAGCAGGCAAAACCGCCAAAATAGTACAACCCATTCCACATAACTGGCTTGCTTAGATCCCTAGGCACCGTGTTGCTAAAGGGTCATAATTATCAATTCTCATCATTAATGTGTTCAATGGTTCATTATTAAGTAATATGATTGTTTCCCAAACCCAATCGAGTAATGCAAAGCAAAAGTGTAAAAGACCCTTCTCGACACTCTACATTGTGTTCAAGCGACAAGGGTGGTCATACAAGACTAGTAAGCTCCTACAATTGGGTTTTCCCATCAATTGACACAAGCATGCAATTTTGCAAAAAAAAACATTAGAAACCTGGAACAAAATGATCATGGACACTTGCCTTGCTTTTGAGCTTGGTTTGGATCGAAGGCTTCGAAGTTCTAGTTCTGCAGGTCCTCGTAAGCACTCTCTACATTAAAACCTTCTATTCCGCGTGACAAACGTGCAAAATAACAATTACAATCAAATAATGCTCATATAGTACTCAATATGCCATGATATGCATGATTAATGAAATTGTGATGTAAAACTAGTCAATGAATTGCTATTAATGTTTACTAACTAGTTACAATTGTTTCTAACAAGTTTCTACATGTTTGGAATCAATTTAGATCAAATTGGGTTCAATTCAGGAATTTACAGATTCAAACACTGGATAAGTCCGGTATAGGGACCGGACTAGTCTGCCCTATACAGAACTGCAAAATAGGGTTTCTTTGATCAACGTGAATGGGGGTTGAATGGAGGACCGAATGGAGGAGCGCCACAAGGCAACCGTGGACCGCATAATTTTGTTCATGGCAAAGTGAACCATGTCTCTGCGGAGGAATCCCAACAAGCAGATGATGTGGTGATTTGTATGTTTCTCGCAAACTCCAAATCAGCAACTATGTTGTTTGATTCCGGAGCATCACGTTACATTATTGCATCAAAGTATGTTGCCAAGTATAGTTTGCCCATATCTCATATGAAGTATACCTTGTTGGTTAAATCTCCTGGAGGGGAGATGAGGACGAATATGGTATGTCCAAAAGTAATCTTCGGAATAAGGGGGGTAGACTTCTTCGACAACCTCATTGTTCTGGATTCGCAAGGATTGGACATAATACTTGGTATGGATTGGTTAAGGAATCAAAATGGGATAATTCAATGTGCAACAAAGACGGTGAAGTTTAGAAATGAAGAAGGGGTCAGCATAGAGTTTGAAGCATCTCAACACCCACCAAAGCGAGCAGAGCTGAATCAAATGGACGGTGCAACAACAGAGGAGATCCCGGTGGTGTTCGAATTTTTGGATGTATTTCCGGATGAGTTGCCAGGTATGTCACCTAATCGTGAGATAGAGTTTGTTATTGATTTAATACCTGGAACTGCACCCATATCTAGGAGTCCATACAGGATGCCTCCTATGGAATTAGCGGAGCTCAAGAAGCAAATTCAAGAGCAGCTAGAAAAGGGTTTCATTCGTCCGAGCTCTTCACCTTGGGGAGCGCCAGTGCTATTCGTGGACAAGAAGTACGGATCCCAATGGATGTGTGTGGATTACCAAGCTCTCAAGGAGGTCACTATTAAGAACAAGTATACATCGCCATGTATAGAGGATTTGTTTGATCAAATGAAGGGTGCATGTGTTTTCTCCAAGATTGACATGGGGTCAGGTTACTTCCAAATGAAGATCAGAGCGTCATACATACCCAAAACGGCTTTTTGGACAGGGTATGAATCAGTGAGTACAACGTTATGTCTTTTGGATTGATGAATGCACTTGCATACTTTATGTACCTCATGAATAAGGTCTTCATGGAGTACTTGGATTAGTTCATTGTGGTGTTCATTGATAATATTATGATCTACTCGAAGAGTGGAGAGGAGCATGAAGAGCATTTGAGGCCCACATTGCAAAAATTGAGGGAAAACCAATTGTATGCCAAAATCAGCAAGTCCAAATTTTTGTTAAGGGAAGTATCATTTTTGGGTCGTATCATCTCGGGAAGAGGAGTATCAGTGGACCCACGAAAATTTAGGGATGTTCTAAAGTTGGAACCGCCACAGAATGTGAAGGAAATTCGGAGTTTTCTTGGAATGGTTGGATATTGCTGTCGGTTCATCAAGAACTTTTCCAAGATAGCCAAGCCCATTACTGAGTTATTAATGAAGGGGAAGGCATTTCAATGGACCCAAGCTTGTCACGACATCTTTGAGGAGCTCAAAAAGAGATAGACAACATCACCTGTCTTGGTTTTGCCACATGTGAGTAAAAGTTTCGATATCTATTGTGATGCATAGACAAGGACTTGGGTGTGTGCTCATGCAAGAAGGTCAATTAGTAGCCTATGCATCGAGGCAATTGAAGAAACATGAGCAGAATTACCCAACACATGATGTCGAACTTGCAGACGTAGTGCATGCTTTAAAGATATGGAGGCACTACATTCTTGGTCACAGGTGTGAGATTTATATGGATCATAAGAGCCTCAAGTACATATTCACGCACACGGACCTGAATTTGAGGCAACGCAGATGGTTGGAGCTCATCAAGGATTATGATGTTGGAATCAATTATAGCCCAGGGAAGGCTAATGTAGTGGTTGATTCTTTGAGTCGGAAAGGAGTAAGCCACCAACTCATCAGTTCGAGAGCTACCATCCGAGCTATGCAAGGAGTTTGAATGGTTGAATCTTGGATTTGTGAATGAGATAGCAATAATGGAGTTAAATCCAACCTTGGAGCAAGAAATCCGAAAAGGTCGGACCAAGGATGAGGAAATTCAGGAAATCACAGAAGGGACCCAGGAAGGGAGAGAACCCAGGTTTGATGAAGACGAACATGATACTTTATAGCATGGAAAGAGGATTGTTGTGCCAATGTTAAGCATATTCGGGAAACGATTTGAAAGGAGGCACATGACTCACCTTACACAATCGATCCCATTTGTAGGAAGATGTACAAGGACTTGAAAACATGTTATTGGTGGGCTACCATCAAAAAGAACATAGCTGAATATGTAGCTTTGTGTGATGTATGCCAATGAGTAAAAGCTGAACATCAAAAGCCAGCTAGATTATTACAGCCATTGAAGATTCCTTAATAGAAGTGGGAAGAGATCGGTATGGATTTTATAGTTGGATTACCTCGAACCTAGTCCGGGTACGACTCAATATGGGTTATTGTGGATCGTTTGACCAAATCATCTCATTTCATTCCTGTCAAGACCACGTATACCACCGCGAAGCTAGCAGAATTGTATATGGAGCATGTTGTGTGCTGACATGGAGTTCCGAAGAAGATTGTCTCGGACCAAGGTTATCAATTTACCTTGAACTTCTGGGAGAAACTGCATGAAGCTATGGGTACAATGTTAAATTTTAGTTCAGCATATCATCCACAAAACGATGGACAAACCAAGAGAACAAATCAAATATTGGAGGATATGTTGAGAGCTTGCGCCCTGAAGCACGAACGCAGCTCGGACAAAAGCTTGTTATATGCTAGGTTTTCCTATAATAACGGTTACAAAGCCAGCTTGAAGATGTCTCCATATGAAGCACTTTATGGAATGATGTGTAGGACACCTTTGTTTTGGAATGAGACATGAGAGAACCAAGCGTTTGGACCGAATTTGTTGCAAGAGGTTGAAAAGCAAGTTCAGATAATCCACCAAAATTTGAGGGATGTTCAATCAAGAAAAAGGGCTACGCGGATAATAGGCGGAGAAACTTAGCCTTTGAAGTGGGAGACTTCCTATACCTTAAAGTATCACCTTTGCGAGGTCATAAACGGTTTAATGTCAGAGGCAAGTTGCCACCTTACTATATTGGACCATTCAAGATTTTGGTCAAACGTGGAGAAGTAGCATATAAACGGGAGATGCCAGCACATCTTTCCGATTTCCATGATGTGTTCCACTTTTCACATCTCAAGAAGTTCATAAGGGTACTGAAAGAATAAGTGCCAATGGAAGAATTGGAATTGGATGCAGATTTGACTTATGCCAAGCAACCGGTCAAAATCTTGGAAACCAAGGAGAGGGTCACGAGAAACAAGGTCATTCGATGGTGCAAAGTACTCTGGAAGCATCATACAAAATCGGAAGCAACTTGGGGGTTGGTGGATGATATCAAGAATGATTTTCCCTATATATTTCCTTCTACGTCGAATCTCGGGGGCGAGATTCATTTTAAGGGTGGTAGGTTTGTAACACCCTCATTTTCATCCATCATGCAGTGCATACATTCTTATACATGTTTAGCGTTAAGCAACATAAAAAGGAACAAGTTTAAAATGAATTAGAAGCAAAACAACACTTAAAAGTCTGTAGAAGTACGGACTTGTCCGGTTTGCACCCCGGACTAGTCCGGTTTCCCCCTTTGATGCCCTCCGGACTTGTCCGTTTTGTTGCGGACTAGTCCGATAAAGTGTTTTCTCCATCCCGGACTTGTCTGTTTTTGAGGGCGGACTAGTCCGATCCTTGATCTAGTTTGAAGAATTGTAAACACTCCACACTTGTCAGATCTATACCGAACTTGTCTGTTTTCCTCTTTGGACAAGACTGGACTTGTCCGGACCTCCTTCTGGACTTGTCCGTTTCCGTCTCTGTCCAACATCGAACTAGTCCGGCTCCCTAGAGGACTTGTCTGATGTGCCCAACTCAGATTCAATATTTTCCTCCATGAACTGCCATTGGGTATTTACCATAATTGGGCCCAAGAACATCATGCCCAACCCCTGTGGGGTCCATGTAGGACCCCTGCACAGCCTCCACCCACCTTAGACTCGAAATCCTTCAAACCCTACATCTCCACCTCTATATAAACACCCCACCACCCTAACTTTTCATCTCTTTGCCACAATTGAAGAAAGCCTCAACCCTAGTTCCCGAGAGCCGCCTTCAAGAAGGAGTCCAACAGCAAGGAGGTGGAGGAGAACACGAAGGGGGATCAGTCAAGGAAGATCTTCATCGACTTTTCGTTCTTCATCACCAATTCAAGCTCAACTCATCTTCATCAAGCCCTAATCGTCAAGATCAAAGTGTTGCACCCAATACTTGATCTTTGGATCTCTAAACATGTTGTACACCCTATAAATCCAAGTTTCTACGTCAATTCAACCAAAATTCTCGTGATCAAGAAAACCCAAGTTCACAGGTTCTGATCATGGTGGACTAGTCCGACCCCTGAAACCGCACTTGTCCGGCATCTGAATCTGAAGTGTGCTGAATTAATTCCAAATTGGCTCGAATTAATTCCAAACCTATCCAAACTTGTTAGAAACTATTGTAGCTAGTTAGTAAACATTAATAGCAACTCATTAACAAGTTCACCACATAATTGCATTAATCATGTATGTCATGGCATATTGAGCACTATATGAGCATTATTTGATTGAATTGTCTGTTTTGCATGATTGTCGCTCGGAATAGAAGGTGCTGCTATAGAGGGTGCTGTCAAGGACCTACAGTACCAGAATTTTGGAGCTTTTGACCCTAACCAATCTCAAGAGCAAGGCAAGTGTCTTTGATAATTTTGATCTTGTTTTTTTATGTTTTGTTTGCAAAACTGCATGCTTGTGTCAAATTGATGGGAAACCCAAAATAGGTGTTTACTAGACTTGTTTGACCATCCTCACCACTTGAAATATATTATACAGAGTCGGGAAAGGATTTTTACATTTTTTTCTTGGCTCTAATTAATTGGGATGGGAAAATAACAAAATGGGGCTTGACTATGAATTATTGCACTCATGGATGCTGAGAGTTTATGAACATGGTTAATTGGTGACAAGAGATTTTGGAGTCAGTTGGGTTTGCAATAGTGGTGGGATTGCCCTGGTATCCGATGGTGCAAAGTACAGTGGAAGCATCATACAGAATCGAAAGCAACTTGGGAGTTGGCGAATGATCTCAAGAAAGATTTACTCTATATATTTCCCTCTACGTCGAATCTCGAGGGCCAGATTCATTTTAAGGGTGGTAGGTTTGTAACACCATTATTTTCATCTATCATGCATTGCATACATTCTTATACATGTTTAGCGTTAAGCAACATAAAAAGGAACAAAGTTTAAAACGAGTAAGAAGAAAAATAGCACTTATAAGTCTGTAGAAGAACGGACTTGTCCGGTTTGCACCCCGGACTAGTCCAGTTTCCCCCTCTGATGCCTTTTGTACTTGTCCGTTTTGTTGCGGACTAGTCCGATTAAGTTTTTGTTCCATCCTGGACTTGTCTGTTTTTGAGTGCGGAATAGTCCGATCCTTGATCTAGTTTTGAAGAATTGTCAAGATTCTGCACTTGTCGGATTTATACCGGACTTGTCCGTTTTCCTCTTTCGACAAGACCGGACTTGTCCGGACCTCCTACCAGACTTGTCCGTTTTCGTCTCTGTCCAACAACGGACAAGTCCGACCCCCTAGTAGACTTGTCTGGTGTGCTCGACTTGGATTCAATCTTTTCCCCCACAAACTGCTATTGGGTATTTACCTTAATTGGGCCCAAGAACGCCATGCCTAACCCCTGTGGGGTCCATGTCGGACCCCTGCACGGCCTCTACACACCTCTATATAAACACCCCCACCACCCCAACTTTTCATCTCTTTGCCGCAATTGAAGAAGCCATAAATCCTAGTTCGTGGGAGCCACCTTCAAGGAGTCCAGCAGCAAGGAGGAGGAGAACACGAAGGGGGATCAGTTAAGCAAGATCTTCATCGACTTTTCATTCTTCATCACCAATTCACGCTCAACTCATCGTCATGAAGCCCTAATCATCAACATAAAAGTGGTGCACCCAATTCTTGATCTTTGGATCTCTAAACACGTGGTACAACCTCTACATCCAAGCTTCTACGTCAATTCAACACAAATTCTCGTTGATCAAGGAAACCCTAGTTTACAAGTTCTGATCGGGGTGGACTAGTCCGGCCCCTGAAACCGCACTCGTCCGGCCTTTGAATCTAAAGTGTGCTGAATTAATTCCAAATTTGATCGAATTAATTCCAAACATGTCCAAACTTGTTGGAAACTATTGTAACTAGTTAGTAAACATTAATAGCAACTCATTAACAAGTTTACCACATAATTGTTGTAATCATGCATGTCATGGCATATTGAGTAGTATATGAGCATTATTTGATTGAATTGTCTGTTTTGCATGTTTGTTGCTCGGAATAGAAGGTGCTTCTTTAGAGGGTGCTGTCGAGGACCTCCAGTACCAGAATCTTGAAGCTTTTGACCCTCACCAATCTCAGGAGCAAGGCAAGTGTCTTTGATCATTTTGATCTTGTTTTTAAATATTTTGTTTGCAAAACTGCATGCTTGTGTCAAATTGACGGGAAACCCAAAATAGGTGTTTACTAGACTTGTTTGACCATCCTTGCCGCTTGAAATATATTATAGAGAGTCAGGAAAGGCTTTTTAACTTTTTGCTTTGCTCTAATTAATGGGATGGAAAAATAACAAAATGGAGCTTAACAATGAATTACTGCACTCATGGATGATGAGAATTTATGAATATGGTTAATTGGTGACATGGGATTTGGGACATCTAAGCAAGCATGGTTTGTGGATTGAGTTGGATGTTATGATGGTTTTGCTTGCCTTGTATCAAAGGATCGGTTCATGCTAGAATATGCCAGGACAACAGTGCCACCACAAGGCCAAGTATGGGTGCGGCTTAGCTGACTAATTAGGTGTATTGCAAGCATTGTTCGGATCATTTGGAGGAGCATGGAATTGGAGTTGGTTGGGTTTGCAATAGTGGTGCGACTGCCCTGGGATCCAAAAGGCACAAGAGGGGGCCCTTGGTTGGATGTGCTCAGTCGGAGGCATCACCATCGGTGAATCCATAGTGGGTCTTAATGTGCTGGTAGTCCCATTGTAAAGTCTATTTTGTGATCTCTTGGCCATACACCTGAGGAAGTTTAATTAGCATTTTGGAGGTTTCTTTAGTCACCGACGGGTGACAAAATCACGAACTTGTGGGTAATATGATACAACCTCTGTAGAGATTGTCAAAAACTATCATGATAGCCGTGCTACTGGTCACGAGCACCTGGATGACCTACATGATTAGAGGAAACTTGGGATTTGGGATGGTTATTGTTGGCTAATGGCAAAGGTTATAGTTATGATTATGGAATGGATGGTGATAAATGGTCATTGTTAATGATGATGGTAAGAATATGGAATTAGGATGGGTAATGAATGTTGGATATGTATTATTATGTTTATTTGGGATATGTTGGGATAAATTTCACATAGACATAGTATGATGCTTTTTACACGTTTTAAATGTACATTACAGCAATTAGCCATCGTTTATTATAATGCTTTGTTTAAGCTACATGTCATACTTTCCCACACCTGCGGAGTACGACATGTACTCACCCTTGCAATTCCCCCCACCAACAGTTTCAGGTGATGTTTGGGAGTATCCTGAGGATAATGCAGAGTACTAGGTTGTGTGCTGCCGTTGACTTGCTTGTGGTGTTGCTTGGAGCCGCGCTATCCTTTTTGCTCAGTTTGCTTAGTTGATTTATTAGACTATTTCTGCTGCAGTAGTATTATCAATAATAATCATTAGAGTTGTAATATGAGGATTACTGGAATATTGTAATAAAGGTACTTATTTAATAATTTGAGTTGTGGTAATTATCTGTTTATCATTTGGGAATCACTTGTGTATGTGTGTTAAACATCCTGGGCACACATATACTACACTTGGTTCATTTTTTGGAACCGGGTGTCACATAATTTTTACAAAATCCCAATTTCCACTCTAATGATTGAAGTTATCCAGGTGCTCTTTATCGGGAGGAAGGCTATCATGATAGTTTTTAACACTGCAGAGGTTGTACCACTTTACCCACAAGTTCGTGATTTCGTCACCTGTAGGCGACTAATGAAACCTCCCTTATGCCAATTACACTACCTTAGGTGTATGACCAAGAAATCACAAAATAGCTTTTACGAAGGCACTACCAGCATATTCAGACCCACTAAGGTTTCACGGGTGGTGATGCCTCCATCTGAGCACAACTTACCAAGGGCCCCCTCTTGTGCCGATCGGAGCCCAGGGCAGTCCCGCCACTTATGCAAACACAACCGACTCCCATTCCCCTCTCTTTCGAATGATTCAAACAATGCTGGCAATACACCTAATTAACTAGCTAAGCCACACCCATACTTGGCCTTGTGGTGGCACTGTTGTCCTGGCATATTCTAGCATGAAGCGGTCCTTAGATCCAAAGCAAGCAATACCACCATATCAACCTACCCAATCCAGAAACCATGCTTGCTTAGATCTCCCAAGTCCCATGTTACCAATTAACCATGTTCATTAATTCTCACCATACATACGTTCATTAAGTCATAGTTAAGCCATTTGGTTATTTTCCTATCCCAATCAACTAGAGCGAAGCAAAAAGGTAAAAATATCCTTCCCAATTCTCCACAAATATACTCCAAGTGACAAGGATGGTCAATCAAAACTAGTAAACACCTATTTTGGGTTTCCCATCAATTTGACACAAGCATGTAGTTTTGCAAACAAAACGTTTAAAAACACAGGATCGAAATGATCAAGGACACTTGCCTTGCTCTTGAGATTGGTTAGGATCAAAAACTTCAAAGTTCTGGTGGTAGGGGTCCATGATAGCACCCTCTAGAGCAAAACCTTCTATTCTGCACAATAACATACAAAACAAACATTACAATCAATAAGTCCCCATATATTAGTCAATATGTCATGACATGCATGCATGATGCAATTATGTGGTAATGCATATCATTAATTTGATGCCATTGCTTACTAAGTATTCCCATTTAAGGATTACATGTTGGAACAAGTTTTAAGTCATTTGGAGGATATTAAAGAAGATCTAGGAATTTTCAGAACAGGAAGACCGGACTAGTCCGCACCAGGACCAGACATGTCCATTCTGGAACAGAAAGGAAATTAGACTAGTCCGCACTTGGACCGGACAAGTCCGTTAAGGCTAGGGTTTTTACGGATTTTCAACTAGAGCATAGTCAAAATTAATGTGGAACCATATTTTACTTAGAAAAGATGGATCTAATATATTTACCGTGAATCCTAGGGTTCAATGGTTGAGGATTCAATGGAACTCGAGAACGTGACGTCTAGATCCAAAGAAGACGAAGAATTTGTAGAGAATTGACGATGATGTCGATGAGTCTACAAACATTGATCTTGCTTGATCTTCCTGTCTTCCTCCTCCTTCCCCTGGCCGCGAGCTCCTCTCTCCTTGATGGCGGCTCTCACGAACTAGGGTTAGGGGTTCCGTTCAATTGTGGCAAAGAGATCAAAAGGGTGGGTGTTGGGGTGTTTATATAGGATGGAGATGGTTGGGTTTGGGTAGAATTCGAGTTTAAGGCAGTGGAGGCCTAGGTGGGCTCCCACATGGGCTCCACAGGGGTTAGTTATGATGTTCTTGGGCCCAATTAAGGCAATTACCAAAAAGCCAATCGGGGAGGAAAAATAGAATCAGAGTCCGGCATACCGGACTAGTACGCTTAGGGGCCAGACAAGACCGATATGGGACAGAAAGTTAAAGGGACAAGTTCGATGCCGATCCGGACAAGCCCGAACGCTTCCAATAAGCAAAACAGACATGTCTGGTATGGCGCCGAACAAGTATGTAGGTTTGTCCTGTTTTAAAAAACCTTACCAAAATAAGGAATTATCGGACAACTCTGAAAGTTTCCAGTAACGAAGATTGGACTAGTCCGTACTCGGGAACGGACAAGTCCAGACAACATCAGAAGCATTTTTTGGACTAATCCGTGGCAGAAAGAGGACAAGTTCAAAAAACAACAGAAAGCAAAACGGACTAGTCCGGGTTCCATACCGGACAAGTTCGCATTGACACAGGCTTTTAACTGATGTTTGGTTCTAATTCATTTTAAATGTGTTCATTTTTGTGTTGCTTAATGATAGACATGCATAAGAATGTATGCAATGCATGATGGATGAAAATGAGGGTGTTACAAACCCACCCCTCTTAAAATAAATCTTGCCATCGAGATTCGACGTAGAAGAGAAGAGATAGGGAAATTCTCTCTTGAGGTCATCTTCCAGCTCCCAAGTTACCTCCTATTCTGCATGATGCTTTCATTGTACTTTGCACCATCGAATCATCTATTTTCTTGTGACTCTCTCCTTGTTTCCACGATTTTGACCGGCTGCTCGGCATAAGTCAAATCTGCCTCTAATTCCAATTCTTCCATTGGCACTTGTTCTTCCGGTACCCTTAAGCACTTCTTGAGTTGAGAAACGTGAAACACATCATGAACATCGGAAAGATGTGCTGGCATCTCCAACTTATATGCCACTTCTCCAAGTTTGCCAAAAATCTTGAACGGTCCAATATAACGAGGTGCCAACTTGCCTTTGACATTAAACCGCTTATGACCATGCATAGGTGATACTTTGAGATATACGAAGTCTCCCACTTCAGATGCTATGTTTCTTTGCCTATTATCCGCATAGCCTTTTTATCTTGATTGAGCAGCCCTCAAATTCTCGCAGATTGTCTGAACTTGCCTTTTAGCCTCTTGCAATACATCAGGTCCCAATACTTGTTTTTCTCCTGTCTCATTCCAAAACAAGGGTGTCCTGCACTTCCTTCTATATAATGCTTCATATTGTGACAACTTCAATCTTGCTTGGTAACTATTATTGTAGGAAAATTCAGCATAAGACAAGCATTCGTCCCAGCTGCGTCCATGCTTCAAAGCACAAGCTCTCAACATGTCTTCCTATATTTAATTTGTCCTCTCGGATTGCCAATAGGTTTATGGATTATATGCAAAACTAAAATTTAACCTTGTATCCGTAGCTTCATGTAGTTTCTCCAAGAACCTAGAGGTGAATTGAGAACCTCAGTAACACACTATTTTCTTAGGTACTCCATGTCGGCAAGAAAATTTCTCCATGTACAACTCGACCAGCTGTGCAGCGGTATACTTGGTCTTGACAGGAATGAAATGAGCTGATTTGGTCAACCGATCCACAATAAACCATATTGAGTCATAAATTGACTGGGTTCGCAGTAATCCAACTACGAAGTCCATACTGATTTCTTCCCATTTCCACTCCGGAATCTTCAATGGCTGCAGTAATCCAGCTGGCCTTTGATGTTCAGCCTTCACTCGTTGGCACACATCATATAAAGCAAAATATTAAGCTATGTCCTTTTTCATGTCATCCCACCAATAACATGTCTTCAAGTCCTTCTACATCTTTGTACAGCTGGGATGTATAGAGTAAGGTGAGTCATGTGCCTCCTTTAAAATTGTCTCCCGGAGACGCTTCACATTAGGCACACAAATCCGTTTCCCAAGCCATAGAGTGCCATGGTCATCCTCATCAAATCTGAATTCTCTCACTTCTTGAGTGTTTTCCTTAATTTCCTTGATTTACTCATCCTTTGTTTGTCCTTCTCGAATTTCTTGTTCCAAGGTCGGATTTAGCTCTATTATTACCATCTCATTCACAAATCCAAGATTCAACCATTCACACTCGTTGCATAGCTCGGATGGCAACTCTTGAACTGTGAGTTGGTGACTGACTCCTTTCTGACTCAAAGCATCGGCCACTACATTACCCTTCCATGGGTGGTAGTTGATTCCCACATCTCTTTGATGAGCTCCAACCATCTTTGTTGACTCAAATTCAGGTCTGTTTGTGTGAAAATGTACTTGATCTCTTGTGGTCCCTGTAAATTTCACACCTATGACCAAGAATGTAATGTCTCATATCTTCAAAGCATGCACTACGGCTGCAAGTTCGAGATCATGCGTAGGATAATTCTACTCATGTTTCTTCAATTGCCTCGATGCATAGCCTACCACTTGACCTTCCAACATGAGCACACATCCGAGTCCTTGTCTTGATGCATCAAAATAAATATCGAAGCTTTTGCTCACATCTGGCAATAGCAACACAGGTGTTGTTGTTAACCTCTTCTTTAGCTCCTCGAAACTGTTCTGACGAGCTTGAGTCCATTGTAATGCTTTTCCCTTCATCAACAATTCAGTCATTGGCTTTGACTATTTTGGAGAAATCCTTGATGAACCGATGGTAATATCCATCCTTTCCAAGGAAGCTCCTAATTTCCTTCACATTTTGTGGCGGTTCCCACTTTAGAACATCCCTCACCTTCCCTGGGTCAACCGATACTCCTCCTCCAGAGATGATATGGCCCAAAAATGATACTTCCCTTCACCAAAACTGGCACTTGCTGAATTTTCCATATAATTGGTGTTCCCTCAATTTCTGCAATGTGAGCCTCAAGTGCTCTTCATGCTCCTCCTTACTACTCGAAAAGATCATGATGTCATCAATGAACACCACTACGAATTTATCCAAGTAGTGCATAACGACCTTATTCATGAGGTACATAAAGTATGTCGGTGCATTTGTCAATCCGAAGGACATGATGGTGTACTCATAAAATGGATACCGTGTTCGAAAAGCTGTTTTGGGTATATCTGATGGTCTAATCTTCATTTCAAAATGTACTAACCTTAAATAATTCTTGGCGAAAACACAGGCGCCCTCCATCTGATCAAACAAATCCTCTATATGGGGCAACGTGTACTTGTTGTTGATCGTCACCTTGTTGAGAGCTCGGTAATCCATACACATCCTTTGGGGTCCATCCATCTTATCCACGAAAAGCACTGGCGCTCCCCAAGGTGAAGAGCTTGGGCGAATATAACCCTTATCTAGCTCCTCTCGAATTTGTTTCTTGAGCTCTTCTAACTCCATAGGAGGCATCCTATATGGCCACTTAGCTATACGTGCAGTTCGAGGTATTAATTCAATAACAAATTCTATGCCACGATCAGGTGGCATACCTGGCAACTCATCCGAAAATACTCGCACACCACCGAATCCCCTCTATTGCTGCATCACCCATTTGATTTAGCTCCACATGCTTTTGTGTGTGTTGAGATGCTTCAAATTCTATACTGACCTCTTCTTCATTTGTCAACTTCACTGACTTTGTGTCACATTGAATTATCCCATGTGCTTCCTTAACCAGTCCATACCAAGTATTACGTCAAATCCTTGTGAATTCAAAATAATAAGGTTGGCGAAGAAATCTACCCCCCTTATTCTAAGGCTTACTTTTTGACATACTATATCTGTCCTCATCTTCCATGTAGCTTCATCCAAAATAGTGAACCTTCTAGTTGTGTCTGTCTTCCATTGAAGTAGAGGTCGAATGAGACAGAAAGGAAAGATAGAACGAATCCCCAATTATATGAATCAAGGTATATGGTACTAAGCAACTATATATAAGCCTATATGGATGTGGCAAATGCCGAAAGATCCCACGATCCTCTAATAAGCACACAAGCATACAAGCAACCATTACATGGCAAATCAGCACACCAAGAAACCTCAATTATTCTTGAGTGTTCCTATGTCCTGTAAAGTGTCCTTTCTATCTAGGTTGCATCCTATGGTCAATCTGTTGCTCAGATACCAATTTGTGACACCCAGTTCTGAAAATGAAACAAGTGTGACACATATGTGTGCTCTAGATGTTGAACACACATACACGAGTGCATCACAAATGATATACAAAAAATTACCACAGCACGAACTAGTAAATAAGTACTTTTATTACCATATTTGAATAATTCTCAAATTACATCTCTAATGATCATTATTAATAATAATTCGGCAGCGGAAATATTCTAACTGACCAACTAAGCGAAGGGGATAGCGCGACTCCAAGTAATCGATAGGCAAGTCGACGGCAGCACACAACCTAGTACTTCGCATTATCCTCAGGGTACTCCCAAACATCACCTGAAACTGTTGATGGGGAATTGCAAGGGTGAGCACACGTCGTACTCAGCAAGTGTGGGAAAATAATGACATGTAGCTTAAACAAGGAACGATAATAATTAATGGCTATTTGCTGAAAAGTACAATTAAAACATATGAAAGGCATCCTACAATGTCTATGTGAATTAATCCCACCATATCCCAGATAACTAACATAACATGAATTCATCACCATTTATCCATCCATATACCAGATTCTTACCATCATCACCAACCATGTCCATTTATCACCGTCCAATCTGTATCCATAGCTAATCTATCCAAATTTCCACTCTAATCATGGATTTGTCCTGGTCCTCTTAACCGGGCGCACGACTCTGATGATAGTTTTTAATACTCTGCAGAGGTTTTACCACTTTACCATCATGAATTTCTAGTGCTGGAGGTCCTCGACAGCACCCTCTAGAGCAAAACCTTCTATTCCGCGCAATAACATACAAAACCAACATTACAATTAATAAATGCTCATATATTACTCATTATGTCATGACATGCATGAATGACGCAATTATGTGGTAATGCATATTATTAAGTTGATATCATTGCTTACTAACTAGTCCCCATCGGTGTTTGGATCCGGCTGATCTCCTGACACTACTGTTGGTAGGACGCGGAGTTGTAGTTTGGTAATGGACGCACAGAGATTAAAGAAGGTGAATGGCAAGTAGACACAGATATTTACGTGCTTCGGGCCACCTGAGCGTAATACCCTGCTCCATGGGGTGTGTTGGTGTTGTATTGAGCGTGTGAGTCTAGAAGAAGCTCCAGACGAAGAAGCTCCCCTAGGTCAAGGAGTGTAGAAGTTGTCCCTTGTGTATCGTCGAAGTCCTTTTATAGTACAAGGACCAGTCGTTGCACAAATAGTCTGGCCCGACAAGTGGCCCTGGTGGTTACTAATGTTTGATACAAAATTAATAAGATTAATTACCCTTCATAGCGTGGTAACGAGCCTTGACAGTGTTGTTACTGGTATTAAGGGCCTTCTGATCGTGTGTCATTAATATGGTATTAATGACACTTAATCGGGTCTTGAAGTCCTTGGTTGTACCTTAGAGGTCCGAGCCGTTGGGGGTCCACCAGCCTGATTGTTGAAGTTGAAGGTCCGGCGGTTCAGCCACGTGGCAGCTCTAGAGCTTACCGTCGTGGACGGGTAGGTCCGGTGCTGTTGGACACGTGTCGGTACCGGAGCTTCCCACTTTCTGGCATTAGGTCCGAGGGTGCCATACTGGTATTCCGTCTGGAGCTTTCCAATGTGTGGGCGGTAGCTCCAGTCTTATGATACACGTGGCGGCCCTGGGACTAACCATGTCGGGGAAGCAGGTCCGGTTATGCCTGACATGTGGGGCCTTCGGAGGTCATCAAATCTGGTAGAATGAGTTTACTTGTGATCTTTGCAATCCCAAGGGATATCCAGTATGTAGGGTACCGTCAGTGGCCACCTGAGCCCACCTCTGGGAGAGACCTTTTGGATGAAGTCATTATGCCGGAGGTGGGTCCATTCTTTGGTTTTTGAGCCGTGTCTTCAAGGGTCCTCTGATGTGCCGTTGGCAGTAGTTTGCAGTTAAACCACCGTCGCGTGGCATATCCTGGAGGCGGCAGGTGAGATCTTAGCGTGTGGATCTCACGCAATTGAATGTCGCCGGTTCTCGATACGAAAATCGTATCGGTTCCACGCACCCTATCAGGCCGCCGCCTTCGGATTTCCTTCCTTTCATGATGACAACTGTTAGCCTGGGGTAAGGACCTCGATTTGATCGTCGGGGTTGCCCCAGGCCCCTTTGTCATTGTTAGGGTGATGTTTTTGAATGGTATAATCGGCTCCTCTGCGGTTTCCATCCAAGCGTTGTGGGGGCTTACTTAAGAAGGAAAGCACGCACCGTTTGGGTTTTTTTATGCCTTTCATTCGAACTTGCGCTCAAATCCTCAAACTTTTGCTTGCTTTTCCTCTCTTGCCTCACTGTGCCGCGATTGAGTTGGGTCTTCGTCAGAGCTGACTGAAGACTGACGGTGATTTGAAGAAGGTTCGGGCCCTCATGGGGTGGTCCCCAGACTTCTTCAACCACTTGGTCCACACCGGAAAGCTTCCTTTTGTGATGGAGCACGCCGGCAACATGGTGTACTTCTCCGTGTACGCCATGGTGGGACTGTTCCCACCTTTCTCCTCTTTCTTCTTGATGCTGCTAGACTTCTATGGTTTGCAGCTGTACCACCTTGGCCCCCACTCCATTCTTTTAGTATCGATCTTTGTCCACTTCTGCGAGATGTGGGTGGGCATTCCCCCCCCCTGTGTTGAGCTCATCCGCACCTTCATCACTGTCCAGACCACCAGTAAGAGTGACGAGTACCTTGGCTTCTATTATTTTGTGAAGCGCGAGAAGTTCCCGTACAAGTACTTGCGGTCGTTTCCTTCTGGGAAGTGGGATTACTGGATGAAGGATTGGGTCATCATCAGGGTGGAGGAGCACGAGAAGCTGGAGTTGCTGGAAGGCCTCCCCAATGTCGACACTGCAGTTTGGAGTGAAGCTCCGATGTTATTGGATGCCTTCAACCCTACTCTGACCAGGATCCGCCTGTGCGTGGAAGGAGGGGTGACACCTCAGGCAGTGTTTTGCAACTTCCTAACCAACAGGTGGGCTCCGCTGAAGAAGAGGGAGAAGCTTTCTTGGGCTCTCAATACTGTGCTGGACGACGACCAGATTGAGACCGGTTTGAAGTCCAACATGGAGGGTGCAACTTTGGAGTTTCACCTCAAGAAGTTTAAGCACGACATTGACATCGACGGTGACGATTTGACTCCACCAGCAGCTTTTCTACCTCTGAACATGGAGGCGGAGTTTAGCAGGGAGCTCCGGCGGACGATGCCGGTGCTTGACGACCTTGGTGTCGTTGAGAGGCATCTTCCCGGGGTGCTAGCTCCAGCCATGTGACTCCAGTACCAGGGCCAGTTGAGGGCTTTGGGTCTAGAGGTCCTTCCCGGTCGAGGGGGGCCTCGACCAAGACAATGCCGATAGCAGCAGCAAGCTCCGGGGGACCTTCCGGGACTACCATGCCAGTGGCGGCTGGGGCCAGTCCGGAGCGTCCGGAAAAGAGGTTCCGTGCTAACTGGTGCGGAAGCCTTCCGAGGTAATTTTTTATTTTTTACCTCAGTCAGTTGTTTTATTGTTATAATTGTATTTTGAGTTTCTTCGTCCTTCATCCACAGCGTGCCTAAGAAAAGGGCTGAAGCTCCGATTCCTGCAGCAGCAGTTGAGGCTGTGCAGGCGAAAGCTCCGGCTCCAATTCCAGCACCGCCCCAAGAGGTGGGTGAGGCTGCGGCAGCTCTGGCGCCGGCTGTCGTGGTCTTGGACCTTGACTCATCTCCAGAAGCTCTCGTGTTAGCGTCAGACCACAGGAATGAAGATGTACCAGTGGCACCAGCCCTGGAGGTTGAAGCTCCAGGCTTGGATGCTGAAATGATGGACGCTCCGGCCTCAGAGCCAGAGGTAGCTGCAATTCCGGCCCTAGAACCGGATGTTGTTGAAGCCCCGGCGGTCGAGCCAGTGGTTGTTGAAGTCCCAACGATGGAGTCGGGTGTTGATGAAGTTCCAGCGCTTGAGCCGGCTGTCAAGGAAGATACGGCAGTGGAGCCGGTTGCTCCAGAAGTTTCGACTATAGACTCGGTCATCGAAGAGGTTCTGGCATCCGAGCCAGTTGCTGCGGAGGTGTCGGCGCCTGAGCCCATCATGGTCGAAGCGCCAGCACCTGAGCCAGCGGCAGAGGAGGCGCCTGCGTTGGAGCCGGAAGTAGCTTCTGCTCCGACCGAACCTTCAACACCTGCTCCGGATGTGGTGATCCCGGTGGTGCCCGCTGCTGAGCCAGGGTGCCAAGATGAAGCTGCTGGCCCCCCGCCGAATGGGCCAGTTGTTGATGACTTGGCAACGGGACCTTCGGAGCCAATTCAGGAGGTCGGAACTTCTGCTGCAGGACCTTCCTCGGCGGCGGCCGAGGCTATCCCGGAGGACGGCCCTAGTGCTGTGGAAGCTTAGGGGACCGCTCTTGTAGAGTGGGACCCAATTTTTATCACTAAAGACCCGCTGGAGCCAGCGGAGAGGACCCCGGCAGGTCTGGACCCGATCCCCCTATCATTGTCTATTGACAACGCCTGCTCCAGTCTTCGCGAGGTCCAGCTGCCTTTCTACCACGATAGCAAGGCCCACGAGGAGGAGCGCCAAACCCTTAGGAGATGGCGCACCCGGCTCCAATTCGAGACCAAGCTGGCGCAGTCGAGGCTGGCTGACGACAAGGAGTCGGTGCAGAGGGAGAAGGTCCGCTTGGAATACTGGGGTAAGGTGCTGGATGAGAGGGAAAGCATGATCCCTCGACAACCAGTCCTAGGCCATCTACGAGCAGGCCAAGGCTGCTAATAGCGCAGCGGATGATCGCCAGGAGAGGCTCGACACCATCCATGCTAGTCTCCTCAAGCGCCAGGAGGCTCATGAGGCGCGGGAGAGAAAGTTCGAAGATGAAGAGCAAAAACTCCTAGAGCTACGGGACGACCTCGTGAAGAGGGATGAAGAGCTTGTCCAAAAGATAGCTCTGGCTGACAAGAGCCTCAAAGAGCGCACCAAGAAATTGGAGGAGCACTGCGAGGAAGAGGATAAGAAGGCCTGGGAGCGAGGGCAAGATCTCTACAAGCAGGAGAATGCCAACGCCGCTAGGGAAAAGAAAGTGCGGGGCCGAGAGAAGGATATGATGAACCGCTGGGACGAGATTCACCTCTGGGAGGAAGAGCTCAGTAAACTTGAAAGGCAGGTTGCTGAAAAGATTCAGCGGAATGCCAAAGAGGTGGAGCGTCTTGCTCGGGAGAACATGGAGCTTGCGGCGGCCAAAAGATCCTTGGAGGACATGCGAGGCACAAGGGCTGCAGAGTCCCAACAAGTTTGGGACTTCCTGGGCAAAGCCAACGACGCGCTGACACCAATGGGCTCTAGTCCTGTGCGTTCGGATGATCCGGAGCCAGAGTTGTACCAGGCGTTGGAGGCACTGAGTTCAGCAGGCAACAAGCTCACCAAGATGGGCGATGTCATCGCGGACCAGCTGGAAACTGAGGGGCAGTGCCTGGCGAAGAACGTCGTAGAGTTCATGCTGATGTGCTACACCAGCCAGGACCCTCCATTCCCTCTGGACCCGATGCTTGAAGGCCCCATCGAAGGAGAGGGTGAAGCCGCTCGAGCCAGCATGTTGGAGGTTGCCTAGAAGGTCGCCCAGTTCTTCCACAGGGTTTAGGACCATCTCTTTGTAGCTCAGGCTTGTATTCTCTCTTCTTCTTCTCCAATTTTGTAATCTCTTGTCTCCAGATGAATGAAACCCAAATTTTTGTGAATTTCATTTTTTGTCTTCAACACCATTGCCTCACATGGCTCCCTGGTAGATGTACACAATTTGATTGTGAACATGTACCAAGAGGATGAAATAGTTGTTGAAGACTTGCGTGCTTCAAACTTGTAGAATTTAGGTCCGAAGTCTTCGATAGTGTAGGCCCCCTGAGGTTGTCGGAGCTTAGTGGCTCCGCCATTGACCATTGTCGGAGCTTAGTAGCTCTGGCAGTAGTCTCCATCAACGCGTAGAGCATCGACGGTTAGCCCTCTAGGGTTAGAGCTTGGTAGCTCCGGCAGTGACCTCTGTCAACACATGGTGTGTCAACGGTCGACTCCACTGTAGAGTCTTCCCATCATCTTTTCTTCACGTTGACGGCTGGCCCCCTAGCTTTACCGGAGCTGAGTAGCTTCGGTGACGCTCGCTATCAATGTTTTAACATCGACCACTAGCCACCTAGGGGATGTCGGAGCTTTGGTAGCTCCGGTCATTCACCATCATTGTGTGGTCTTTATTTTTCCTACACACTGAAGTCAAGAAAAACTATAAAATTTGTTTCCTGTCTATGACTTCATTGCGACTTACTATTCTCGAGAAAGTTTTAGGTCGAACACAATTCTAAATACAATCAAGGGTGCCATCTTGTTTCATTCAGGTCTGATCGTTCCTGGACTCGCCTTACTTCGGCCAGCCGGTGTGTTGGTAGAGTGGCGTACTTAGGGTGCATGACCAGGCTAAGTCGATAGCACACTCCGACCCTAGATTGTCTTGGCGGCATTCGGACGAGTAGACCATCAACAATGTCTGGACCCGGAAGAATAGAAAATGCAACTCAAATTGTACATGAACTGGTCGAGCTAAAGTTTCTTAAGAACTGCACAACTTTGTTATAGACAAGAAAGAGAAAAATAAAAAATATTGAGCCCGTGCAAAGTAAATGCACGTGGATTCTTTTTTCTCACAATGATGTCTTTCAATATGGGTCCGGGGTACAGGGGAAACAGGTACACTCTTAGGGTACGGAACCAGGCTAAGTGTGTTTTGTTTCTCGTTTGACCCAAGGTAGCTAGCTACACTTTTAGTTCTGAGACTGTGACAAGTGTTGCTTGGACGTTGCGGACCTAACGGGATAGGTCCGGCTTCCCTCCCGAAGGAGCTACCGACTCTATACAATGAGTCTATAACATACATCACATGTAATTACGGACTCACCTACGTGATATTAAGCTTAGAACTCACGGAGGTGCTCAATGTTCCAAGGATTTGGGAAAGGTGTCCCATCCTCGGTTGCCAAGCGAGCGCATCCGGGACGGGATACTATGATCACTCGGAAGGGTCCTTCCCAGCTGGGGAAGAGTTTGTTTAACCCTTCTCTGGATTGTATTCTCTGTAGTACCAGATCACCTTCCTCGAGCTGTCGGCTGTGAACATGCCGTTGGTGATAGCGCCGAAGAGCTTGGCAGTATCGGGCATTCTGAACAGATGCTTGGCACCTTCCCTCTTCAAGGAGGTCAAGGTCTTCACGCCGGAGCTCGTCCTGCATGGCTTCGTCAAAATTCCGGACTCGGAGTGACCCAAGTGTGATTTCCGGAGGAAGGACAGCTTCAGCTCCGTACACCAGAAAGAATGGTGTCTCTCCAGTTGACCGGTTTGGAGTTGTCCTGTTGGCCCATAGAGTGGGCGGAAGCTCTTCGATCCAGTTGGCTCCATGTTTTTTCAGGCGCTCATAAGTGCGTGTCTTCAGTCCTTTCAGGATTTCCGCATTTCCTCTCTCAGCTTGGCCATTGCATGCCGGGTGAGCTACTGAGGCGTAGATGACTTGGATGCCGAGGTCTTTGCAGTATCCTTGGAAAGCAGAGCTTGTGAATTGGGTCCCATTATCTGTTATGATTTTGTTCGGGACTCCAAATCTGCATACGATGGACTGCAAGAAGTTGATAGCTGATTGCTTGTTTATTGTCACAACTGGAGTTGCTTCTGGCCACTTGGTGAACTTGTCGATGGCAACGTACAGGAACTTGTTACCTCTGACGGCTCTTGGGAAAGGTCCCAAGATATCCGTCCCCCACACAACGAAAGGCCATGTAGGAGGTATCATTTGTAGAGGCTGAGCCGTTGTGTGAATTTTCTTTGCATGGAACTGGCATGCTTCGCATTTCTTCACTAGCTCAGTTGCATCATGGAGCGCTGTAGGCCAGTAGAAGCCAGGTCGGAAGGCTTTACCGACCAGCGTGCAGGAAGACGCGTGGTTCCCAAACTCGCCTCCATGGATTTCTACAAGGAGCTCGCAACCTTCTTCCCCTGTGATGCACCCACCGCATTAGGACGCCATTGGCACCGCGCTGGTAGAGATCCCCTTCTACCAGTGTGTATATTTTAGCAAATCTGACTATCCGGTCAGCGGATACATCATTGTCAGGAAGGATATTGTCTTTCAAGTAGCTCCGGATCTCCGAGATCCATGCATCAGAGCTAGCTTGAGCATTTGAGTCTTGCGTGTTGGGTTGCTCGGAGCTTCTGATAGCACCTACGACCCTTGATGGCTGCAATGGTAACAGGACCATCGAGACCGCCAGCTTCGGGATGCTGGTCTCGCCCCCTTCGCTCAGTTCGACGGGCCGAGCTGTGGGTTTTGACAACCTCTGGATGAAAGTTCTGTCGGGAGCCGGAGTTCCGGTTGACGCTTTCGTCGAGAGTTCGTCAGCTTCAGCGTTATGGACACGTTGGACATGGTAGAGGTCTAGGACTTCAATGTCCTTTTGAAGCCTCTAAACTTCAAGGAGGTAAGCAGCTAGTTGGGGATTGTTGCAGGAGCATACACCCATCACCTGTTTAATGATGAGTTGCGAATCTCCCTTGACCAACAGCTACTTAACACTGTACGATAGTGCCACCTTTAATCCGTAAATGAGTGCTTCATACTCTGCCATGTTGTTGGTTGCCTTGAAGTCAAGGTGGACCATGTATTTTACCTTCTCCTCGGTTGGAGCGAGGAGAAGGACTCCAGCTCTGGCCCCTGCTTTTGCATGGAACCATCAAAGTAGAGAGTCCAGTGAGGCTCGGTGAAGACCGGAGCCTTGAGCTCTAGCTTCTGCTCACTAGGGCCCCCAGGGTTTGATGGAGAGGGGGTCCATTCTGCCACGAAGTCCGCCAATGCTTGACTCTTGATCGCTTGTCTTAGGATGAATTCAAGATCGAATTTGGCCAATTCTGCTGCCCACTTTGCAATGTTCTCAGTGGAATTGTGGTTATGCAAGATCGCACGCAGTGGATAAGAGGTCACCACTGAGATCTTATGAGCTTGGAAGTAATGGCGAAGCTTTCAGGGGGCGATAAGAACTGGATAGAGCAGCTTATGCACCTCTAGGTATTGAGTATTGGCGTCATGGAGTACTTCGCTGATGAAGTACACTAGGCATTGGACCGTCTAGACCCTCCTGGAGGTGCCCGGAGCTTCCTCCACATCAATCCGGACCCTCCCGGAGGGGTCCAGACCTTCTTCGAGGACTTCCGGGTCCTTGCTGGAGGAACCCGGAGCTTCTTCTAGAGCGACCGGACCCTTCCGGAGGTGTCCGAATCTTCTGGAGTAACTCCTTATAGATCCAAGTCTAGGGGCTGGGACCCAGACTCGCCTTCAGGAACCTCCGGACCCTCCCGAAGGGGTCTGGATTCCCGAGCTTGGGATGGTTCTGGTCTCTCCGCAACCAGGACCATGATGAAAACCTCGTCGGTTGCCGAAATGTAAAGCAGTAGAGGGTCACCAGGGTTCGGAGCTACCAAGGTTGGTGGAGTGGTGAGGAGCTGCATTAGCTCCTGGAACGCCTTTTCTGCTTCTTCAGACCATTGGAATGGTCCTGTCTTCCTCAATAGCATGAAGAAGGGTAGTGCCTGTTCCGCCAGTCTTGAGATGAACCGGCTGAGGGCAGCCAGACATGCAGTCAGCTTCTGGACGTCCTTGATGCGGGCTGGTGGCTGCATATCTTCAATAGCTTTAATCTTCGCTGGATTCGCCTCTATGCCTCGGTGGTTCACCAAGAATCCAAGAAGCTTTCCGGAGCTAACCCCGAAGACACACTTGTCTGGGTTCAACTTTGTGCGAGTAACTCACACCTTTTCGAAGACATCTTGCAAAGTGTCAAGAAGTGACTCCTTGTCCTTGATTTTTATGACGATGTCATCAACATACACTTCCACTACGTCTCTGATGAGCTCTCCAAAGTTTTTGTACATAGCTCGTACAAATGTTGAGGTTGCATTCTTGAGACCAAATGGCATGGCAGTATAACAATACAATCCATCTACTGTGATAAAAGAAGTATGTTTTTCATCTTCCCTAGACATTCTGATTTGATGGTACCCAGAATATGCGTCTAGGAAATAGAGTAATTCACACCCGGAGGTGGAATCCACTATCTGATTTATTCTAGGTAGTGGGAATGGATCTTTTGGGCATGCCTTATTCAGTTTTGTGAAGTCAATACACTTCCGAAGCTTTCCACCGGCCTTGGTTACAACGACTAGGTTTGCCAGCCATTTTGGATGGAGGACTTCTTGGATGAATCCATCTTCGAGCAACTTCTTCACTTCTTGTCGTATGAAGTTCTGTCGCTCTACTGATTGCTTTCGAGGCTTCTGGTGTACAGGCCCAGCGTCAGGATAAACCTTCAGATTATGCTCGATCACTTCCCTAGGGATCCCAGGCATTTGAGACAGTTGCAAGGCAAACACGTCGACATTAGCCCAGAGGAAAGTGATGAGCGCGAGTTCCTATTTGTCATTCACACCTCCCGATATACGAGTCGTCTGAGCGGTACCGGAATCGATTTTAACGACTTTGATGGGGATGTTGGTGTTGCCGCTTGGTTGCACACGAGGTGCAGAGGTTGAGCCTCGTTGACGAATGCTCGGTGGTTTCGGAGCTTGTTCTTGCCCGAACTCTTCCTCCTACGCTGTAGCAAACACATGAAGTTCTTCCAGAGCAGTCACTCCGGCAGTGCGTTCTCAGCGGATCCGGAGAACACCAGCTGGTGTTGGCATCTTCAACACAAAGTAGCCATAATGAGCAGCAGCCATGAACTTGTACAAGGCGGGCCTGCCTAGAATGGTGTTGAAAGGTAAGTTGATCTGAGTGACGTAAAAGATCAACTTCTCAATGCGATAATTCTCCCGAGTCCCGAAGGTCATAGGGAGAGTAATGGCACCGAGTGGGGTTATGGCCCCCGGACCAACTCCGGAGAAAGGTCGGGAGGGGCGAAGGTCCGAAGGTCGGAGCTGAAGCTTGACGAAAGCTTCAAAGCTTATGAGGTTCAGTCCCGAACCTCCGTCCACCATTACATGGTGGAGTTGAATGTTATTGATGGTCGAAGATACCATCAAAGGTAGTTTACTAGCTCCGATCATGTTCCGAGGGCAGTCCGAAGCATCAAAAGTGATGGTAGTGTCCATCCACTTTCAATGAGGCTCCGCCCTGGCTATAGGAGCTATTGAGGCCATGTCCCACCGCACTGTCTTGAGGACACGGCGAGAGGTGATGTCCAACGAACCACCAAAAATTGTGTTCATGGTCTTCTGACACTCATTGTCACAGGCGTCAAAGTCGTCATCGACGGAGGTGTAAACAGTCTTCAGGACCTTTTTAGGGTCCTGAAAACCTAACTCCTCTTCAGTCGGTGCTTCGTCGACTTTCTTTTTTCCTTCCCTTTGTCGGAAAGGAACTTCTTCCCAGCGCTTGTTGTAGCGCTCGACAAGGTTCTGGACCTCTCGGAAGTCTTCCAAGTTGTGGTCGTTCAACTTATGGATAGGGAACCACATTTTGGATTTACCGCCATCTTCTGATGAAGGTCGAGGTCATTTCTCGGGGTGTGGCCCAAGGCCACCCGGAGCTGCAGCAGCTGCAGCAGTAGGTGTGCCAGCTGACGGCTTTTTCTTGACGCTGGACTTTTTCTTCTTTTTGCCACTACCGGAGGTAGTGGCCTTGCCCTTGGAGGATTTTTTGTTATCCTCCGGAGGTGGTTTGGAGTGCATTTCACCGCCCTCCACAGCTTTGGTGCACTTGTCAGCCAAGCTGAAGAGCTCTGTGATGCTGGTGATCTCCTTGATCGCCAGCTTCTCAAGTATCTTCTTATCTCGTACGCCTTGTCTAAATGCCACAATAACAGAGGCGTTGGAGATAGATGGAATAGTGTTTCGTACCCGGGAGAACCTCTGGATGAACGTGCATAGGGATTCGCCCCCCTTATGCACGACAGCAAAAAGATCCAGTTCAGTGCATGGTCGGGTGTATGAACTCCCGAAATTGGCAGTGAACTGTTTGCACAATTCCTCCCAACTATTAATGGGGTTGTGAGGAAGGCTCATGAACCAGGACCCGGCGGTCCCAGTCAAGGCCACTGGTAAGTAGTTGGCCATTACGGCCTCGTTACCTCGGCTCGCAACGATTGCGGTGGAGTAAATCTGGAGAAACTCAGCGGGATTAACAGTCCCATCAAATTTTCTCCGGCAGGTGAGGCCAGAACTTTTGTGGCCATCTGACCACGCGTAGGTGCATGGCTAGGGCAGAACAGCCTCCTCCTACTCCCTCGGGAGCAGGACTGTCTCGAGCCTCTCGCCTTTTGCGAGCACGCTCGATATGGACACGGCTGCCCTGTTGATGGTAACGGCGATCAAGCTCCGCCCGGAGGTCGTGAGTTGAAAGCCTGGTTACCGTATGAGTGTGTCGCGCCCCGGAAGGTAGCGACGTCACCTGTTGAGACACAACACGCCTCCTATTGAGGGAAGCGTGCGGACCATGTCTGCCCAACAAAATCTGGCGCTGCGATGGGGCCCGCTCCGAGGGGGGAGGACCTTGGTTGCTGATGCGGTCGGCTGCTGCTGCAACCAGATGTTTGACATCAGCCCTCCATTGCTCCATTGTACCCTGAGATGCACACAGAGGTGGTGGGCGTTGGAGAAGAGCACGCGCTGCATGGAGTGCGTGTTTGAGGTTGTTGTTATTCGCCGACGCCGTGACCGACGCCGATGCACCGTCACGTTGCCCAGCTTGATTTGCTGGTGCAGGCGGTGGCGGTGGAGGCATGACTCCTGCTGGAGCCGTGGCACCTGCTGGTTGTTGCATGTTGGAGGGATTTCCCTCAGTAGGTTGAACAGCAGGATTGCCTATGGATGATCCAGCAGGTGTGTTCACCATCCTTGAAAACTCGGGCGTGCCCCCTACCTGGCGCGCCAACTGTCGATGTTTGGATTTGGCAGATCTCCCGATACTACTGTTGGTAGATCGTGGAGTTGTAGTTCGGTAATGGACTCGCAGAGATTCAAGAAGGTGAATGGCAAGTAGACACATAAATTTACGTGGTTCGGGCCGCCTGAGCGTAATACCCTACTCCACGGGGTGTGTTGGTGTTGTATTGAGCGTGTGAGTCTAGAAGAAGCTCCAGAAGAAGAAGCTCCCCTAGGTCAAGGTGTCTATAAGTTGTCCCTTGTGTATCGTCGACCAGTCCTTTTATAGTACAAGGATCGGTCGTTACACGGCTAGCCTGGCCCGACAAGTGGCCCTGGTGGTTACTAAAGTTTAATGCACAATTAATAAGATTAATTACCCTTAATAGCGTGGTAACGAGCCTTGACAGTTCCGTTACTTGTATTAAGGGCCTTCCGATCGTGTGTCATTAATATGGTATTAATGACACTTAATCGGGTCTTGAAGTCCTTGATTGTCCCTTGAAGGTCCGAGCCGTTAGGGGTCCACCAGCCTGATTGTTGAAGTTGAAGGTCTAGCGGTTTAGCCATGTGGCAGCTCCGGAGCTTACCGTCGTGGACGGGTAGGTCCGGTGCTGTTGGACACGTGTCGGTACCGGAGCTTCCCTCTGTCTGGGGTTAGGTCCGAGGGTGCCATACTGGTATTCCGTCCGGAGCTTTCCTGTGTGTGGGCGGTAGCTCTGGTCTTATCATACACGTGTCGGCCCTGGGACTAACCATGCCGAGGAAGCAGGTCCGGTTACGCCTGACATGTGGGCCTTCGAAGGTCTTCAAATCTGGTAGAATGAGTTTCCTTGTGATCTTTGCAATCCCAAGGGGTATCCGGTACGTAGGGTACCGACAGTTCCAATTAAGTATAACATGTTAGAACAAGTTGTAAGTCATTTTGGAGGATATAAAAGAAGTTCCAGGAATTTTCAGAACTGGAAGACCGGACTAGTCTGCACCAAGGCCAGACATGTCTGTTCTGGAACAGAAAGGAAATCGGACTAGTCCGCAGTGGTATTGGACAAGTCCATTAATGCTAGGATTTTGGCAAATTTTCAACTAGAGCATACTCAAAATTAATGTGGAACCATATTTTACATTGAAGAGATGGATCTAAGATATTTACCATGAATCCTAGGGTTCTAAGGTCGATGATTCGATGGAACTCGAGAACTTGACGTCTAGATCCAAATAAGTCGAAGAATTTGTAGGATCGAAGAGCACGTGAAAAGATCTAGAACACTGCAAAGAAACTCGAGTAGATCAGAAACCAAAAATCCAACGACCGTGAAATTTTCACATATGACATATAATCAAGTTTTGAAGACATCCCAAAAAGAATCTCTTCAATTGGATCTATAAAACTTGAGTTATGATAAAACCACCAAAGCAAGGTAGTGCTGTGCAGAAACTCGACGAGAAAAACTTGTCTGAAACAAGTCGGATGAACAAGACATAAAAGTTCTTTTAAACTACGATATTTACTCAAAAGAACACAAGAGGAAAAACCCAAAGTCCATGCACCAGGAGCTATGGCCTCCCTTTCTTATATGACCAGCCATGAGGCCAACCAGACTAAACTAGGTCTCGTATCCTACTCAGTTTCCACCGAAACATTCCATAACTGCTCAAGACTCTTCTACATGCAGATAGAAGCAATCTTATGACTTCCAAACACCTTAGAAACATATCCCACATTACTAACAATAACTCAACTTCGTGACCCACACAAAATTGTATCATAACCAACTCAAATCTTTCCATATTTGAGTCAAACCCGACTCAGCCGCAGCCTGAGTCCATAACCTAGTCGGTTAGACCTTTCCGACCAATTATTTACGTCCACTTTTCTTCATCACTCCTTGGAACCATATTGCCACGTCCATGCACTCCTTGTACACGTGCAAACGTCTTCCAACAACGTCCACAATACCTTTGTATGCCTTGTTCTTGATTCAAACATGTTGCGCAACCTCCCAATCAACTCAACCACAATTCCTCCCAAACGTGATTGTTGAACCTCATATTCTCCCTAAGACTGGTTCAATGGATCCTGTCACTAGCCATGTCTTGAACTCAAGCAACATCTATGCTGACGGCTGTTATATACCAATTTCATCCGTCAATTAAACTCAATTATGTGAAGGATTTGTCATTCCTTGCACACATCACCTTTCTATCTTACCCAATTCCAGACTTGGAGAAATGTGTGTATGCAGCATTTTATGCAAGAAATGAGGAAATGTAGAGGGACCAAACCTATAAAATATCATCCCAGCCAATCAGGCGATGACACATGGCATCCCATGGATCAAATGGCCCACAAACAGAAGTATCCGAGGAGATCCAATGGTGTATCACCCATATACATCAATGGGACCCACCTAGCAGCCACCTGGAGAAAGCACACGAGAAATGGTGCAATGACCAGGTCGGCCGAACCAGGGGGTCAGCCGACCTGGTCTTTGCACCAAACTCGGTCAGCCTCCACGTGTTGGTTCCTCCCGGCTCCCTGGAGTCAATGGTGACTGATTCGCGTGCTTTTGATGGCAGGAACCAACCTCAACACTAGTATATATAGGACCCCTAACCCTCACTTGGGCATCATTCTATTGTATACACTATCTTCCATAGTCCTTAGAGAAGTTAGGATGTAGAGAGGAGAGCCTCTAGTCCCAAGTCCAAATTGGGAATGGAGTAGAAGGAGTCTCTCTTCCCAATTCCACATTGGGAAAGGTATGGTTTATGTATTCCTTCTTGTATTTGTGACTTTGTGCTCAATAAAGATATTATGTTTAGTCTTCTTTTATACGTATACTTGGACAAAACGTTTCTTGTTTGATTGTGGAGTCCATGTATGTGGAAGGTATATTATTTATGACACTCTCATGATCACATCTTATGGTCATAAACACTATAGACCCCCACTATAGTCTATGTAGTTATGATATGATTAGGTTAATATGAAGGACTTATGCTATGCTTCAACATTGGTTCAACAATGTTTAGGTTAGTCATTGCCTTAGGATGGCTTGTGCCATGGCTCCTAAGGTATTTGCTTAGTATGCTAGCATGGTGCTAGGGTATTTAAGTATCGTTGGATGTCTCGTAGACCCACGTATTGAAGAAGTAGGCAGTAGGTTGTGACAGCCCTATCTGTCCTTTGTAATCCTCCATGTTCGTCTATGCCACAGGCTCTTGGCGGGAGTCGCCCTAGTATTGCTAGGGGTAAGCCCGTGCCCGATGTGTTTTTATAGCATTGCATAGGAATTCATCATTGACATGACCATTAGTATCTACCTTAGGCTATGTATATGTATTAGGAGCATTGTAGGAGCAACTCTCTAACTCTCAATCCAATCTCCCTCTAGGACCCATTTTACCCTTCAGAATAGATTGCCTAGATGTGTGTCACACTCCCCCTATTATCAACTTACCCCTGTCTGGATAATGGATTAGTATCCCATAGCTTGACCATAAGACTAGTATATACTTTACTCCGTTGCCTTCCTTTGGGATAAATACGATACCCATGGGAATACTCATGGGTGAAATGCTACAACGGTATCTTCCGTGCGCTTGCGGATCTCATTTCTTTACCTGAGATGATCTGTGGTGTTAAGAAATACCAACAAGCATTTCTGGCGCTGTTGCTGGGATTGATTTGTTAGTATATCTTAGGAGCCGTCAACAAGCATTTTTGGCGCCGTTGCCGTAGATGATTTGTTAGTATATCATAGGAGCCATCAACAAGCATTTCTAGCGCCGTTGCCGAGGATGGCAAAGGAAGTGAAGGATAGCTATCACTTGTGATTAAGCTATAGGTACTAATAGTTATTAGACAGGATTACCCTTGTTTGTTTTCTCCTTTGTGTGAAAAAAGGGTAGTGTTGGCCAACCCATTGTATGGGATGGCCAACGAGGACGCAAGTGTTAAACTTCAAGATGATTCAAGGTGTACCTCAACAAATAGGCAACATCATTGCCTTTTTGCAGGAGAATTTCAGCTTTTAGTAGGAGCCAAAGTCATCCATACCCAAGCTTGGGGAAGGCTCCAAGAAGTTCTTCTTGGTTTACCTCCACCTTGTGGTGGATAGCTGGCCCTTCATCCAACACTCATGTCATGGGTTGGCTCCACCAATGCATGACCACATTCATGCTGGAGCTGAAGGAGTCCTATTCTCATTCATCATGGATGAGAAGAAGGTCTCACCTCAAGGGGTGGATTGAATAATGCTCGAGTTCCCATAGCTTGCCATGCACACCACTTCTCATGGTGGATATGCTAGTTATGGAACTACACCTCCCATTGAAGTATCATGAATACCAAGTCAATGGAGATTTGTTTGGATAATCCAAGTCGTGGATATTCACATGATTTGTGAAAATCCATGTCATCGTGGGATGCAAGGGAATTATTTCCCTAAGACCCATGAGGACGTTTTCAAACAACAACTCCAATGGCTACCATTCACAAGGAGGTCAAGGGTGGAATTAACATCACCCTTGTATTCAAGGAGGCTATGGCTTTCTAAAGGATTTAAGTTCAACTAGCCTACATTGAAGTATCTCGGCCAAGCAGAAATCAAGACAACATTCACATTAAGATCTTGTCCAAGGACAAAAACTTAAGGAGCATTCAAAGTCCAAGATTTCCCACATCACTTGTTGGGATTCCCACACTTTGACCAAACCCATTCAACCTAGGGCAAGTGACATTGTGGATGAAGTGTTTCTTGTTTGATTGTGGAGTCCACATGTCATCATTCCCATGGAAGCCTTTGAACCATAATCAAGGTATTGCTTGATTCAATGGAATATCAATATGGTCAAAGTGGCACCCCTAAGAAGGACAAAGCCTCACCATGCTCATGAAGGAATACATTCAAGAGGGAGAACCCGTCGCTACAACAACATGTCTATATCAATACAACAGGGAGAGGCTAGGGCCACCATGTGGCCCACGTGTCCAAATGACAACCAAATAAGATTGGCATGTCAAAACAGAATAAATCGTCCACATCTTCAACTCCGGGATTGGACAACAAATCATCGCGCTGAACAGAACGGAGGTAAGTCAATTTGGTGAGTCCTTGCCAATAGGTTAATTGGTAGTTATCTCATATTTTTTCCAAATTGCATCAACCCTTGCATTTGCATGTTTGAAATTTTACACTTGCATGTTGGAAAGTAAAATTTCCAACCATCATAAAACTAAAAATTTGAATTAGGGGAGAAATTTAATTGGATATGAACTAAGTGCATGACCACTTGAATTTATCTTCCTAGTTCAAACCAAAAAGATTTGCTTTGACCCTCATTGCATTTACATGTTATTTCAAGCTGGGCAAGACAATTTGAAAATTGGGCTCAATTTTCTTTTGGCTAACGTAGCCCATTTTCGAGTTTTTTTGTGTGTTCTCGATTAAAGTGTAGCTAGGTCCAAATTGTGAAGAGGTGGTATGGCAAGAAAGTGGAAGGTTTCATCAAGCTCAAGTCACCATTGGGAGGATTTGAGAACACTTCTCTCCTTCAAACTCATTTTGAGTTTGAGGAAGAGAAATTTTCAAGAGGATGACCCAATGGATGAGCCAGAACCAAATCCATCGCCAAATCCAAACTCAACTTGGCATTTGGCATCAACCATAAAGCCTGCGCCAAAAATCAAGGTTATGAGTTTCTCACACAAAGACCTTCGTCACCAACTAATCCCCAAATGAGGTATGAGTTTAGAATTTTCCATTGTTTGGTTTGCCATAGAATTGAATGTATTTTCTTGCATTTGTGAGGAAGGTTGGCACTTCCTCATCATTCAATTCTCAAGCATCCTCACAAGAGTAAGCGTGGGTATTGACTTTTGGATCTCCAAAAGGAAATCCCACCTTACTTGGAAAAATCTCAAACAAGTACTTAGAATCCTTTAAGAATTGTTTTGTAAACTTAGTCACTTTTGTCGAGGTTTAGAAAACAAAACTTTTGGGCATAACTTAATTGGTGAATTGGCATATAGGAACTTGGGCATAGTGACAACCATAATTTTTAATTAAGCTTCATGCATAGATGGTGTCACTAGATTTCAAGATCCTAGGAATAAGTGATATCCTTGCTCTAAAATTGAATTGCATTTTTAGGAGGAGTCACTAATTTTCAAATTACTAGTGAGGTTCAGGAGTATAAAATTGAGAATCTTGTTTGTCATGGTCTAAATGATAAATATCTGCTCTTGAAAGCTAAGATGGTTAGAAACATTAAAAGGTGTAGGGATCCATATAGTGTATTTCTATCACATGCATTGCTATGAGTAGGAGCTTTAGAAAACATGCAACATGAATTATCCATAAAGCTCCACTCTTAACAATGAATAACACATCGATCATAGATACACTTGACATTGGATCCAATGCATATTTGTTTTTGTTCATTCCCGTATGTACAAATGAAAGTTCGGTTACCTAACTCAAACATTCATTTGTACAAGTCTCGGGAGCTAACCATCCCTCTCCATTCAAAACAGGAAGTTTGCGGGAGTAATATTACTATGCAGACATTCAGGAACCTGATTGTTAGGATCCCTAGAGGATCCCATTTCAACATCTCTTGGCCAAGGAGTAAATGAGGATGGTTGCTACCTATCGGGAATTATGCCTGAAGGTAAATCATAACTATACGAGGCTAGAGATTTGAAATGGGAACCCTCCATGAGCAACCAATGGGCTGCCACGAAAGGGTGAGAGCATTATGCTCTTAACTATTTTAAGCACTCATTCAAGCTCAAGGGATTTGCCACCATCATTGGGTACAAGTTATTCCTATGTGGCTAAGAGTTATGATGTACCGTGACCAAGGAATGACAAGATCACACCCAATTTATATTGGGTGCAAGTTGTTCCTATGTGGCTAGAAGATATGTCATGCCTTAGCCAAGGAACAACAGATCACACTCAACCCATGTTGAGTGCATGTAATTCCTTTGTGGTTCTAGGTATGTTGTACCTTACCCAAGGAACAACTGATCATAACCAATGCATGTTGGGCACATGTCACTCCCTTAGGGCAAAAAGATATGATACACCTTAGCCAAAGAGTGACGAACATACTCAATGTATATTGAGTGCACGTCATTCCGTTGGATCTAAAAGGTTATCATTATCTTAGCCAAGGAATGGCAAATTACACCCAACACATGGAGACCCTGATGTGCGGACGATCAACATCGAAAACACTCTATTCAACCACACTCATGGTGTCCATGGGAGGCAACACAACAATCAACACTCAACCCTCAATTGTCAAAGCCACACTGCAACACGGATAGGCCAACTCATGGCCTACCTCCGTCGTTAGGGTGTCAACCCCTATCACGGGCTTTGATCAAGAATAAGCTTGGGGGAGGACCCCAACTATAGGTAACTTGTATCACACCCCCTACATTTTTATTTCAAATCCATTGCATATTTATTTTCCATCCATCCATCATCCACCTTGCATTTTAAATATATATATATATATATATATATATATATATATATATATAGGTTAGATTTGCTTTCATCAAATAAAGATGTGCGGTAAGAATGATTTAGAATTCACATATATGAAATGATGAATATTTGCTCTGTTTTATTTTCCTAAGTCTCTAGTTTACAACTTGCTACTCTCCGAATATTGCTTTCATTGGTTTGAAATACTTTTACCTTAATTTGGAAGTTGTGGGTAGCAAAATCTTGATCTAATTCTAGGTTGTTGCAAGACTAGAATGTGTAATAGGGCTGCTATTCCTAGTATGAAAGTAAAAATTAGATTTCCGGAGAAATTCTAAAAAGATTTATGTTTCCCTCAATTGATTGGAAATACCTACCAAAGCCATATGATGTTCATACATAGACAAAACCTTATGCATATGCTATTTGCTTTCACATTGAGCCTAGTCAAACTAGTATAGACCTATGTGAGAAATCATTCAACTCTTTTTGAATTCAAGACTTCACTTGCACATGCTATACTTCTACACCAGAAGTAACCAAAACGTCCATCATATCCACCATATCACAACAAAAAGAGAAACTCCATGTTATTCATGTTTAGCACTCTCTTCAAACTTCATTGCAAAGAAAGGGAGTAGAAGACATGTCTACAAAAAGAAAAAAAAAGCATGCTTACATCATAGGCATGAGAAAAAAAAGAGAGAAAAGAAAAGTAGCCATGTTTCATCCCTGCAAAAAGAAAGAGAGATTATACCAAAAAGGAGTTATCTCAAGTATCCACATCCACTTCCACTCCAGCACACAAGCACTAGTCTTGAATAAAAAAGTTTTGAATTGAATTCTCCTAAGGCATACTCTTTTGACTTAGCAATCTATGTGATGCAAATATGCCTACTTACTTTCCTTACTAAGCTCCACATACAAGCCATATTCAATGAGTAGGAATGGTAGAGGCACAATGCTTTGGCGAGGAAATATTTCCACTATACACAAAGGAGTGACTGAGAGAATCAAATTGAGGTACTTAATATCTATATTGAATTCTCCGGGATTTAAGTGGAACTTGATTTCTAGGCTATGTTTGCTCCATTTGCTATTCTACCTTTCAACTACTCATGAATATGAAAAAGCATAAGCCCCATGATAACTTAAGAAAGGTAGGGTATCATAGCCAATTTCTGCAATACTAGGTAGAGTATCTTGTTGTGCATTAGATACTTTTGAAAATAAGATATTGTAGCAACTCTTGATCATCAACCTAAAGTCTTGACTTTGCTCGTTACGAACAAAGGATAAGCTTGGGGGAGTTTGTTGACGGCTGTTATATACCAATTTCATCTGTCAATTTAACTCAATTATGTGAAGGATTTGTCATTTCTTGCACACATCACCTTTCTATCTGACCCAATTCCACTTGGACTTGGAGAAATATGTGTATGCAGCATTTTATGCAGGAAATGAGGTAATGTAGAGGGACCAATCCTATAAAATATCATTCCAGCCAATCAGGCGACGACATGTGGCATCCCATCGATCAAATGGCCCACAAATAGAAGTATCCGAGGAGATCCGATGGTGTATCACCCATATACATCAATGGGACCCACCTGGCAGCCACCTGAAGAAAGCACACGAGAAATGGTGCAATGACCAGGTCGGCCGAACCAGGGGGTCGGCCGACCTGGTCTTTGCACCAATCTCGGTCAGCCTCCACGTGTTGGCTCCTCCCGGCTCACTGGAGTCAATGGTGACTGATTCGCGCGCTTTTGGGTGCGGGAACCGACCTCAACACTAGTATAAATAGGACCCTCTGCCCCTCACTTCAACACACACCACTTCGGCATCATTCTATTGTATACACTATCTTCCATAGTCCTTAGAGGAGTTAGGATGTAGAGAAGAGAGCCTCTAGTCCCAAGTCCATATTGGGAAAGAAATAGAAGGAGTCTCTCATCCCAATTCCACATTGGGAAAGGTATGGCTTATGTGCTCCTTTTTGTATTTGTGACTTTGTGCTCAATAAAGATATTATATTTAGTCTTCTTTTATACATATACATGGACAAAGCGTTTCTTGTTTGATATGTATGTGGAAGGTATAGTCTTTATGATTGCACTCTCATGATCACATCTTATGGTCATAAACACTATAGTCTATGTAGTTATGATATGATTAGGTTAATATGAATGACTTATGCTATGTTTCAACATTGGTTCAACGATTTTTAGGTTAGTCATTGCCTTAGAATGGCTTGTGCCATGGCTCCTAAGGTATTGGCTTAGTATGCTAGCATGGTGTAAAAGCCCGCTTTTCAGAAGAACAAAAACGCAAAAATTTGAACTTAAAATTTTTGAAAGTGGACATGGAAATCATAAGAGTTAACCCATGTTCACTAGAAATAGGAACTTGTTAAAATTTTCACATAGAGAACATGGTTGCTAATGTATAATGGAACTTAAGGTGAAAAATCCTTAATTTCCAAGTATCCACATTTCAAATAAAAAAATTAAAGGAGAAAAGAAAACAAAATAGAGAGAAAGAAAAAGGAATTATTCCAACCCTAAAATGGGACATCCAAAAATATTCAAATCTCGGACCGTAAATTTTTCCATAACCTTCTTATATTCCAAATAGACTCTCGATAATGTTTCAAAATTTTTGAAACACGTTTCCCATTTATTGGACACGTATTGAGAGTTTAATCAGAGTCGACTTCAAATTTAAACTTTGTACTTAACTTTGTCCAAATCCATTCAAAAATTTTCCTGAGGTCCCTTATGGTTCAAAAAGGGTAACTTCAAAGTTTCAGGATTTTTGAACCTAATCTACTATTTATTTCCTTGAGTCAAGTATCACCACTTGAATTCAAATTCAAACCTGAGTTCAAATTCAACTTGCTCAGTTCTGAAATCTGATTGCACCATAAAATTCTTCACCTTTTATTTAGTCATTGGGCCAAAGTTGAATATTTTTGAAGCATGTTTGCTAGCTCTATTTGAATTTTGAAAAGAGAAGGGAGAAGAGAGTGGGGCCCACATGTCATACTTATCCTCAGTACTAGGAAAAAGGTGGGCCCCATTGGTAAGCTGCTCAATGGATGGAGATATTTTGCATCTGGAATAAAGTGGATAAGTGAAAAATTGGAGTGGGTCCCACATGTCATGTCTATCCTCATGGCCTCAAAATCAACTTCACTTCTCTCTCTCGGTCCTTATCTTCGGCCATGCTCCGCGTCCGTCCACGCACCGCCGACGCCGTGCTCGCCCGCCCCCACGGCTCCTCGCCTGCCTCAGCGGCCGCGTCGCTTCCCCCTGCGTGCTGCTCGCCCGTCCGCCACGCTGCGCCCATCGCCACGCTCCTGAGCAAGGCCGCCCCGACGACGCGCCCGCCTCTGCCCTGCACGCCAGCCGCCGCCGCGGGTTCTGCTCGGCTCCAAACCGTCGCCTCCAGGTCAGCGCTCTCACCCCCGTGCTCATTTCTGGCTCGCGTGCATTGTCGTGCCGCCAACCTCTTCTCTGCTGGTTTTCTCCAACGGCACCGCACCCTGCTTGTCGTTCGGCTTAAACTGCGTCGTGTGCACTGCAGCCTCACCGCGTAAGCCAGCACTCACCACGTGCACTGGCCAGAGCTCAGCGTCGGTGACGTGCTAATGGCCGCCTCCCCTTGCTGGTGTGCACTGCAGTTCCTTACCCCTCGGTGTTGGTAAACCAGCTCCACCCGACCGCCATGTGCCACTTTGTCGTGCTGCTGCACGTTCCTATGCATCATATCCACTGCACGTGTTCTCCCGCCACCTGCACGACGAAATGCCACTATGATGCCACACCTATGTGTCATGCCACTGCTCATCGCGCTCTAGTGCGCCATGGTCATCAACGTGTCGTGGTGACCATCACCGTGCTCGCGATGTCACAGTGACTGCACACTCTTATTCTCATCCACACCGGCCATGCTGTGTGATTCCCTTGTTTGTGTCACGTCGCCACCAGGGTTGTGTTGTTGCCCTTCTCATGCCATGGTCACGCTCGTGCGTTGACCATGGTGAGTGCGTCGCCCACCCTGCATCATAACTTTGATGCACAAAGGTCAGCCTAGCATATTGCGTTGTGCCGCTGCACCCTACAACTCCACTAGAGTTGCCTTTAGGGCGTTTACCTTTCACTTGGCAAATCAGCTCAAGACAATGTTTTGCCGTCGTTGTCCGCTTGACGTCGTCATGACGTTCCACGTCATGGGTGTGTCCTGGCAACAAGGCAAGGAATGTCGGGGATATATATAGTGCGGGAACACAACCACAATACATCAGGTGATGACCGTTTGGCCAAATTAGGGTTTAGTCGAGGTGAGATTCGTCAAGTCCTAGGTGTAGCCAAGGTGCTCAATGAAATGTCTTCTAGGTCAAACCAGGTGTGTCGGTGATCACCAATGACCTAGGGTAGAGGTATGCAAGAACGTTGCGACCAACAAGGAGAACTAGACTAAGAGGAACCTTGGATAAGAGTTCCTTGGTTATATCAAGGATGTTCCCTAACTGATCACAGGATTGGTTAACTTGGTGTACCACATCATCGGCGACAGGTTCGTCGAGTCGCTTATCAACAACCGAGTCGACATCACTAGCCTTAAGACTCACAAGGTGGTGTTCGGTATTCTGCTCACCCCATTGATGAGTCCGGGTTGATGTGGATGTCGCTAAGACGATCTTCTCGAGATGGCAAAGCATGCCTTCACGGCAAGGTCTCGCATCATGTTTAAGTCCCGAGAGATTACCGAGCTCACCTAGACAGGCTTGAGGGAGACACTACATTAGTTTCGTCGTGTAAACACTTGAACGATGCTCGAGAAGCTTGCCACAGAAACTACTTTACCTAAAGGTCATTTGAACTTTGTCTTGGTACTCATGTTAGGTTAACAGTGCTTGTAATGACTTCTTAAGTCCAAGCCATGTTGATCTCAATTCAGTCCCAAGTGTCGTTAGGTTCCATCATGGTTCATCCTAAGTCGGGACCCTACGACAGCACTGCTCCCTTAACTAGGTTTACTCATTTATGAGTTAAGTCAAGTTCATTGGTCGACTGCTAAATCGCGACCTTCGTCTTGTACACTCCACTCATACTCAAGCTTTCGATGCCCCCCTTGATTCTTTAGTCATCCTTACACTACCAGTCCAACACTTCCACACCATTCAGCTTTATCATCCTTGAGTGGCATAGCATCGAGTGTTGAGTGCCAAGTTGCAATGTGTGCTTACGTTGCACCTTTCAATTCGCATCTCAATCCTACTATGACTACTTGACTCCATCGTTTTTTTATCCACACAACAGAGGCATATCTGTCCTTCCTAGTCAAACTCCTCATTCTTAGAGTTTACACAACCCGTGGAGTCTATTATTAAATTACTTAATTACTTAATTACTTATATGCATATCATGGTGATAGGAACGTGTTGATAGGTGATCGACAAGAAACTTCGCTTGGGCGAGAAGGCCAAGGTGTTTCCACTGAAGTTCCATGGCAGGTTTTCCGGAGGAACACCAAGCTCTAACAATTGACATTTATTCGAGTCGCAAACTAAGGCAAGCCCCGGTTTGCATTTAAGTCGTTTATAAAATTTTGCTTTTTCACTATGATGAGTAGTATATGAATTGTGCATTACGTTTAGGATGATTGATACTCCACATGCATAACCAAAAATCCCAGGGATTGGTTGAAACGAGTTACAGTTTGACCTGTAGTAACTGCTTTGCTAATGCATAGGAAATCCGGTAGAAGTCGAGTAGTTGGAATCTACTCGCAAGAGATGTAGGACATATCTCACAGAATTGGTTAGATAGAAAATGGCATAATATAATGAAACTGAGACCGGGAAGGGAATGGATAGGAAGCGGCAAGAATTGAGTCTCGGTCGCATAGCCCTGCCTGTGTCGATTAAGGCCCGTCTGTATGCGGCCCCTTCGGACAAGCTTGAATTGTACCGGCAACATAATGGACATATGGAATCCAGTAACCTGATGTAACTCGATAACTGGGGTGTCGAGGCCCACTAACTCTCCATCGATAGGGGTGGGCTGAGGACAGTAAGGTGTAAATCAGTCGGCGGACACATGAGGTGTTCCGCGCGGAGACCTTCTGTTTGCGGAGGTGAGATGGGTTCAGCGTTCGGTTTTCTTGTGAAAGGTGGCCATATACACCTAGTTCTGAAGTGTTATGTAGGTACAGGTGTACTCGCTGACACTTCCGAACAACGTATGTGTCGTGTTGTCCGGGTGTGTCGTGATTGCAATCACCGTCCCTCGCGGTAATAGAGTACCACTTGTTCACTTAGCGGTGACGTAGTAAATACTAAAGAAGCCAGAAAATTATATTGTATTGAATTATAATTGCTTTGCAACCTTGTATGATTTAGAGATAGTATAATTAAAAGTTTACAGTTTCCCCATACTTTACCTATAATAACATTATGTGCTTTGGGCATGTCATATCATCGGCAAAGCGTTTCTTGTTTGATTGTGGAACCCATGATGTGCCGTGATTGGAGAATGTCATTTGCTACTTAAAACATGATTATAAGTATCCACTTATAGGCGAGTCTATTTATGCTATTCCTTACCTATGTTTAGTATTCATCCTGCATATGTCTAGTGAGATGGGTTAGTCTTGCTGAGCCTTATGCTCACGTTTTCGCTTTAACGATTTTTGCAGGTATTAGTTTTCTTTCTGCTGTTCAGGTTGTACATGAGACTCGAGGTGTCGAGATAAATCTCATGTGAACCATGCCGCTGCTGGATGTTCTCCTTGTTGCTAGTGAGAAGCGTCCTAGGGCATGGACGTCTTCTCTCCTACTTAGTTAGGTGAGATTATGAGTATGTATTTTCCGCTGCGTGTGTACTTCTGTGGTACACTCTTTTGTAAACTCTTCTTATTATGAAATGAAAACTTGTGTGTGCTGTTAGGTGCCGCATCGCACGGCACCACCCAATGAGATCCTCGGATGTGTGGACTCCGGTCCCCACAGACATGGTATCAGAGCTTCGTTGGGAATAGCACGCTCGAAAAGATCCTATTTTCGAAAACTCCGAAGTAGTCGAGTGAGGATTAGCTATATGCCCATTAAGGACTATTACTAGTATAAGTTATAAAGGTGGTAAACTAACTTGTTATATTATTCTGTAACGACGCTCCATCTTCAAGGTAAGAGGTAAGGTACGCCACCGAGAGCGGATCAATCTCGGTAAGCACTGCATACGAGATGTGGTATGTAATATTTCCGTGGCTTGGCACAAAAAGTCAATATGAGTCTCTGAAACTTTCCATGTTTCTGAGAACATATGACACGCGGTACCCCAGTGTAACACAAAATTAGTGGGAGCCCCCGTCGGATGGTGTATAACCCGATAGTATGCATCTCTAGAACTATTCATGTTCTATGGGATCATGCAAAACACGTATGCCCGAGCGTGTATAAGCTGGTTCGTACGGGAGTCTTTGTTGTACAGACGTATTTACAGCCATGTACCTCGAGACATGACCTCGCTCGAGGACGACTCACACCAGAGTCGTATGCATTTACTTTTGATTATATCATATTGTGACTGCCTGTCGTGTTTCCCCGTACCGCCCTTGAGGTGTGAATGTGTGAAAGGGGATTGTTTGTCTTCTGCAGGTACACTAACTCTGGTAGCAACCCGTGTAGAATACGTTTGCGAGTGATCGATATTAGAACCACCTATAGACGTATCCGGATATACCGGGTTAGACTTTTCTTTTGGTAAGGCATGTAGTACCGTCAGTATCCCACTTGGTACTTTGACCATCTCCCACGAAAGAAATGGCTTCATATTCATATTAAGTCCAAGTATCAGTTGCTGATATCTTATGGACAAGGTAAAATGTTTCTCTTGAAGAGTAGGTGAACCAAAGTCCTTTGATCCTGGCGAGAGTTTAGCTCGACTTTGCCGGAGTAAGACTTTGGTTAAGCATGAAGATCCATAGTGATATGCTATGGATAAGAAGGTCGTCAGGTCTCTTTTAAGATTCCATTTGGTTCCAAAGAAAATGATTAGTTGTGAATCAAGTTCTAGCCATCGGACTTGAGTTTTGAGCTAAGTTTCGAAATTTGAGTTTGTTCCCAAATTCTTGTGTTTCGAAGCCGGTAAGTTCTGTTTTCGAACATAATTGACCTGACTTTGAAATTCCATATCTCTTCAACCTGAAGGTCTATGAATGCAATTGAATACTTTTTGGATAAATTTTGAAGTATTCTATAAGTTTTCTATTGACCCCCAAGCCAAAAGACGCTTTTATGGTGATGAAAATGCACCGTTATCACAGCAGCTGCTGTTCTGAAACTACATGGACCAGCCTCGGAATTTTTCCCATATTTCCTTGTAGAAAGATCTTCTATTCTATTATGATACATTTCTGGAAAGGGGAAGAGCTGTTCTACAACTTTGTTATTCAGTGTTACCCCAAATTCAGTTTATAACTAATTAGAAACTGGAGTTGAAGATAGTACATATATATATGTGCTATCTGAAACAGTCAGAAAAATTCTGAAATTTGAACGGCCATAACTCATAAACTAGAAATGCAACCTATGCATGTTTATACATGCATGGAAGGCTTAAAGAGTCCTCTATCAACTTCCTATTAAACACAAAGGCTAAAAGTCACATTAACAAGGTCTAAATTGAAGTGTCGTTTAAGAGGTTCTGGCAGCCCAGAAGAGGGGACAGAATCTGAACTCTTCACCAATTGAATCATAACATTCTGCAGACTTCACTGCTGCAGGCCTACTTTATGTGGTTGGAAGGTGTAGAGAGTCATCTACAACGTTTCTATAGAACTCCGGAGCAGAAAACATTTCTATCATACTCAAAATTTCAAATTTCTAAACTTGATAAAATCTGGACAGCGAGTGGACAATCCTGTATACAGTTACTGTTTCTCGCATAACTCGCTGTAGAATTGTCGAAAGACTTCATAAGTTTCATTTCTGGAATCCTGAGAATGTATGCAACAAGTTTGCCATGTGTTATTTTTGCAAATGTTGATATTTGTATATCTGATAATTTTGGACAAAATCAGCCTTAAACAAAGGAGGTGCTGTCCAAATTTTCAGAAAAACTATCAATTTGCAAATGCCATATCTTCTCAACCAGAAGTGCTACAAGGGCAAGTAAGTACTCCATAGAAATTTTTGGAAGTACTTTACAAGTTCTCTATTCAGCTCAAGACCAAAATACTTTTCTAAGTGGGTGAAATTTGGATAATCGCAGAGACTCTCCAGGCACTCCCGAACTGGACAGCAATCTGTACACCTCTGAATTTAATACATAACTCGCAGACCTTTGATCCAATGGTGTCGCGAGAGTAACCATAGGAAACTTTAGAGAGTCAGCTTCAATTTTTGTAGTTGTCTCCAGACCTGAATCTGTCGTCTACTTTTTCCAAATAGAGTTTGAATGCAGAGTGGTCAATCTGGACTGAATTCAATTCTGAATGCTGAAATTTTACCCAGCTTCAAAAATTCATATCTTTTAAACCAGGACTGATATGAATACAAGTAAGTATATTCTGCAAAGCTTATTACATTTACTACAACTTTTTACATAAGAATATTTCCAGTTTTCCATCAGAACAGCCTGAAAACTTTAGATCGAAACTGCTACTTTTTAAGCAGGCTCTGCTGAAAGTGCTGAAAAATCTGCTGACTTTAAAATCGCATAACATGCAAACCAGGGATGATATATAGGCAAACCAATACTTTTTGGGAAGGTCTTAAAGTATAATTTAACTTTGTTATTCACCTCGAGATCTGATTTTGCCATTAACTGGATCAAAAACGAGTTTGCATTCAGACTGGTCGTTTGTCACCATAGCCAGGCCAGTTGAACCTTTTGGTTTTTGTTAGGCATGTGGTTCTCGAGTTCAACTCGAGGAGTTTCATAACATCCCAAGTGTTGTGATTCAACAATAATTACGATTAGAGTTGAGTATTAAACTCAATAAAATCTCTTTGGCTCGGTTGCTAATGATTAGTGTTTTAATTAGGTAACCGTGCACCTCACAATTTAAGGGTGTATTGAGCATGTGCTGCACTTCCATTAGTCGACGACCCTCCCCGTAAGGATCGTTTGGGGTAAGTTTCTCGCTTACCTAGCTTGAACCTTAAGGGGGAAGGAGTGCACCTAGTAATCGTAGTGATATGTTCACCTAGGTGTCATACCAAGGTACATCGATACCGAACCAACGTGCTGGAAGCAATGCTCAAGTAAGTAGGACCGAGTACAACATTGACTCATTGGGTCAATGAGAAGCTTAATTAACGGATCTTCTCGAACCTCGTTTCTTGGGGGACTCGATCATCGAGTTAAAGAAGTCAGCTGATTCTTCACGCTAAACCACTCCTTTGCTTCAGTCTCTGAGACGAGAAGCCATAGGTGAGTAGTATGAGCTGGAAATTCTTTAGCAAGAACGTGGATCACTAACCAAGGTCGTGCCTAGCACAGTACCTTGTCAACCACTTAGTGTAACCTACGGAAGTGATGAGAACCTTACTCTTCAAAGGTTACTCTCTTTGCAACTTCTGAAGGCAACCCTACCGCACCATTTAAAGGTTAGACATACTACCTTAGGAATCCTACATGATGAAAAACTTGACCCTTTGTTATGAAATCACATCTACCTGTAAGCTGTGATTAGCAAGCTTCAGGGAACTTCACATCAACAAGAAGTTCCATCGTTTTGTTCTGTTATGTACACTCCGTTGCCTTGAGATGAACCTCATCATTCCTTGTTAATGTTCATACCTTGAAATTCTTGAATTTGGTCAAGACGTGAAAGTGACATTCGTCGTTCGACACTTTTAATGACCAAGTCACTTAATCCTTCTGTATCTAGGGTACTTTTGTTTGTGTCTGAGTTGTCTTACCTATTTTTGCTCAAAGCATAATACTGAATGCACCATACCTTGCATAGTTATCCGCAGAGTTGCACTGTGTCTGCATAACACCATCCGGTTTGTGATGCATCATGAAACGTAATTACTAATGAGTTTTGAGCAAGAATATGTGACCCCGTTCAGATACTAAAGTAGTGCCTAACATTTTTATGTTTTGATCAATTTTATCGTTCGCAACTCCTTCGATTGGTTTCATTATCTTGAGTAGCACAAGGGACACATTGTGACTAAAACATAGTTGAGTCATTGTTCTTGACTTGTTGAAACTCAAATCGCCTTGAGTACTGGCAACTGAATGTTTCTAGCTGCGAGGCGTTTCTTATTGACTTGTTGACCTCGCTAAAACCTTAAAATCTTTCTATTCGCGAGATTATTATTGATTACCAAACTTTGGAACTCTTTTACTTGTACTGCCTGATGGCATTGCTTCGGCTACAAGACGAAAGAAGAAAAGTCTTCATAAGGGAAACATCTAGAGTTAAGGACGCTTAACTATCTTAGAACTCTAAGTACCTCTTCAATGAAGAAGGTTACTTTATTTTGATGGAAAGCAGAAGTTCTCAACACCTCAACATAACTTTTTAAGACCCAAGTTTTACGAAGTGATATTGTCATGTCGAGCCTCCTGTCAAGGTTATCGACCTAAAGACTGGAATCACTTGAAGCAAACCTTGGAATTTCTTAAGATGTCTGAAGATAATCACTATTTCGCAGAACCCAAGTCTTTAATGGCATTGCCATTTTTCTTAGTCAATGACCCTCTTTTACGGATCGTCCCCTCATCATTCCTGTTATTCTACTTGCTAGAATCTCGGGACGAGATTCCTTAAAGGGGGGAGGATTGTAAAAGCCCGCTTTTCAGAAGAACAAAAATGAAAAAAAATGCGAACTTAAAATTTTTGAAAGTGGACTTGGAAATCCAAACTCACATGAATGATATGAGTTAACCCATGTTCACTAGAAATAGGAACTTGTTAAAAATTTAACATAGAGAACATGGTTGCTAATGTATAATGGAACTTAAGGTAAAAAATCCTTAATTTCCAAGTATCCACATTTTCAATAAAAGAATTAAAGGAGAAAAGAAAACAAAATAGAGAGAAAGAAAAAAGAATTATTCCAACCCTAAAATGGGACATGCAAAAATATTCATCTCAGGCTGTAAATTTTTCCATGACCTTCTAATATTCCAAATAGACTCTCGGTAAAGTTTCAAAATTTTTGAAACACGTTTCCCATTTATTGGACACGTACTGAGAGTTTAATCAAAGTCGACTTCAAATTTAAACTTTGTACTTAACTTTGTCCAAATCCATTCAATATTTTTCCTGAGGTCCCTTATGGTTCAAAAAGGGTAACTTCAAAGTTTCAGGATTTTTGAACCTAATCTACTATTTATTTCCTTGAATCAAGTATCACCACTTGAATTCAAATTCAAACCTGAGTTCAAATTCAACTTGCTGAGTTCTGAAATCTGATTGCACCATAAAATTCTTCACCTTTTATTTAGTCATTGGGCCAAAGTTGAATATTTTTGAAGCATGTTTGCTAGCTCTATTTGAATTTTGAAAAGAGAAGGTAGAAGAGAGTGGGACCCACATGTCATACTTATCCTCAGTACTAGGAAAAAGGTGGGCCCCACTGGTAAGCTGCTCAATGGATGGAGATATTTTGCATCTGGAATGAAGTGGATAAGGGAAAAATTGGAGTGGGTCCCACATGTCATGTCTATCCTCATGGCCACAAAACCAACTTCACTTCTCTCTCTCGGTCCTTATCTTCGGCCATGCTCCGCGTCCGTCCACGCACCGCCGACGCTGTGCTCGCCCGCCCCCACGGCTCCTCGCCTCCCTCAGCGGCCGCGTCGCTGCCCCCTGCGCGCTGCTCGCCCAGCCGCCACGTCGCGCCCAGTGCCGCGCTCCTGAGCAACGCCGCCCCGATGATGCGCCCGCCTCCGCCCTGCACGCCAACCGTCGCCGCGGGTTCTGCTCGGCTCCAAACCGTCGCCTCCAGGTGAGCGCTCTCACCCCCGTGCTCATTTCCAGCTCGCGTACGTTGCCGTTCCGCCAACCTCTTTTCTGCCGGTTTCCTCCGACGGCACCGCGCCTTGCTTGTCGTTCGGCTTAAACTGCGTCGTGTACACTGCGGCCTCACCGTGTAAGCCAGCGCTCACCACACGCACTGGCCACTGCTCAGCGTCGGTAACATGCTAATGGCCGCCTCCCTTTGCTGGTGTGCACTGCAGTTCCTTACCCCTCGGTGTTGGTCAACCAGCTCCACCCGACCGCCATGTGCCACTTTGTCGTGCTGCTGCACGTTCCTATGCATCTTATCCACTGCACGTGTTCTCCCGCCACCTGCACGATGAAATGCCGCTGTGATGCCACACCTATGTGTCGTGCCACTGTCGTCGTGCTCTAGTGCGCCATGGTCATCAACGTGTCGCGGTGACCATCACCGTGCTCGCGATGTCATAGTGACTACACACTCTTATTCTCATCCACACCGGCCATGCTGTGTGATTCCCTTGTTTGTGTCACGTCGCCACCAGGGTTGTGTTGTGGCCCTTCTCGTGCCATGGTCACGCCTGTGCGTTGACCATGGTGAGCGCGTCGCCCACCCTGCATCATAACTTTGATGCACAAAGGGCAGCCTAGCATATTTCGTTGTGCCGCTGCACCCTACAACTCCACTACAGTTGCCTTTAGGTCATTTACCTTTCACTTGGCACACCAGCTCAAGCCAATGTTTTGCCGTTGTTGTACGCTTGACGTCGTCAAGACGTTCCACGTCATGGTTGTGTCCTGGCAACAAGGCAAGGAATGTCGGGGATATAGATAGTGCGGGAACACAACCACGATACATCAGGTGATGACCGTTTGGCCAAATTAGGGTTAAGTCGAGGTGAGATTTGTCAAGTCCTAGGTGTAGCCAAGGTGCTCAATGAAATGTCTTCTAGGTCAAACAAGGTGTGTCGGTGATCACCGATGACCTAGGGTAGAGGTATGCGAGAACATTGCGACCAACAAGGAGAACTAGACTAAGGGGAACCTTGGATAAGAGTTCCTTGGTTGTGTCGAGGTTGTTCCCTAACCAATCACAGGATTGGTTAACTTAGTGTACCACTTCATAGGCGACAGGTTCGTCGAGTCGCTTATCAACAACCGAGTCGACATCACTAGCCTTAAGACTCACAAGGTGGTGTTCGGGATTCTGCTCACCCCATTGACGAGTACGGGTTGATGTGGATTTCGCTAAGACGATCTTCTCGAGATGGCAAAGCATGCCTTCACGGCAAGGTCTCGCATCATGTTTAGGTCCCGAGAGATTACCGAGCTCACCTGGACAGGCTTGAGGGAGACACTACATTAGTGTCGTCATGTAAGCACTTGAACGATGCTCGAGAAGCTTGCCATAGAAACTACTTTACCTAAAGGTCATTTGAACTTTGTCTTGGTACTCATGCTAGGTTAACAGTGCTTGTAATGACTTCTTAAGTCCAAGCCATGTTGATCTCAATTCAGTCCCAAGTGTCGTTAGGTTCAATCATGGTTCATCCTAAGTCGGGACCCTACGACAGCACTGCTCCCTTAACTAGGTTTACTCATTTATGAGTTAAGTCAAGTTCGTTGGTCGATAGCTAAATCGCGACCTTCGTCTTGTACACTCCACTCATACTCAAGCTTTCAATGTCCCCCTTGATTCATTAGTCATCCTTACACTACCAGTCCAAGAATTCCACACCATTCAGCTTTATCATCCTTGAGTGGCATAGCATCGTGTGTTGAGTGCCAAGTTGCAATGTGTGCTTACGTTGCATCTTTCAATTTGCATCTCAATCCTACTATGACCACTTGACTCCTACTTTGTTTATCCACACAACAGAGGCATATTTGTCCTTCCTAGTCAAACTCCTCATTCTTAGAGTTTACACAACCCCGTGGAGTCTATTATTAAATTACTTAATTACTTAATTACTTATATGCATATCATGTCGATAGGAACGTGCTTATAGGTGATCGACAAGAAACTTCACTTGGAGGAGAAGTCCAAGGTGTTTCCACTGAAGTTCCATGGCAGGTTTTCCAGAGGAAGACCAAGCCCTAACAATTGACATTTATTCGAGTCGCAAACTAAGGCAAGCCCCGGTTTGCATTTAAGTCATTTATAAAATTTTGCTTTTTCACTATGATGAGTAGTATATGAATTTTGCATTACGTTTAGGATGATTGATACTCCACATGCATGACCAAAAATCCCAGGGATTGGTTGAAACGAGTTACAGTTTGACCAGTAGTAACTGCTTTGCTAATGCATAGGAAATCCGGTAGAAGTCGAGTAGTTGGAATCTACTCGCGAGAGATGTAGGACATATCTCACAGGATTGGTTAGATAGAAAATGGCATAATATAATGAAACTGAGACCGGGCAGGGAATGGATAGGAAGAAACAAGAATTGAGTCTCGGTCGCATAGCCCTGCCTGTGTCGATTAAGGCCCGTCTGTATGCGACCCCTTCGGACAAGCTTGAATTGTACCGGCAACATAATGGACATATGGAATCCAGTAAACTGATGTAACTCGATAACTGGGGTGTCAAGGCCCACTAACTCACCATCGATAGGGGTGGGCTGAGGACAGTAATGTGTAAATCGGTCGGCGGACACATGAGGTGTTCCGTGCGGAGACCTTCTGTTTGCGGAGGTGAGATGTGTTCGGTGTTCGGGTTTCTTGTGAAAGGTGGCCATATACGCCTAGTACTGAAGTTATATGTAGGTACAGGTGTTCTCGCTGACACTTCCGAACGATGTATGTGTCGTGTTGTCCGGGTGTGTCCTGATTGCAATCACCGTCACTCGCGGTAATAGAGTACCACTTGTTCACTGAGCGGTGACATAGTAAATACTAAAGAAGCCAGAAAATTATATTGTATTGAATTATAATTGCTTTGCAACCTTGTATGATTTAGAGATAGTATAATTTAAAGTTTACAGTTTCCCCATACTTTACCTGTAATAGCATTATGTGCTTTGGGCATGTCATATCATTGGCAAAGCGTTTCTTGTTTGATTGTGGAACCCATGATGTGCCGTGCTTGGAGAATGTTATTTGCTACTTAAAACCTGATTATAAGGATCCACTTATAGGCGAGTCTATTTATGCTATTCCTTACCTATGTTTAGTATTCACTCTGCATATGTCTAGTGAGACGGGTTAGTCTTGCTGAGCCTTATGCTCACATTTGCGCTTTAAAGATTTTTGTAGGTATTAGTTTTATTTCTGCTGTTCAGGTTGTACATGAGACTCTAGGTGTCGAGATAAATCTCATGTGAACCATGCCGTTGTTGGATGTTCTCCTTGTTGCTAGTGAGAAGTGTCCTAGGGCATGGACGTCTTCTCTCCTGCTTAGTTAGGTGAGATTATGAGTATGTATTTTCCGCTGCGTGTGTACTTCTATGGTACACTCTTTTGTAAACTCTTCTTATTATGAAATGAAAACTTTATATGTTTTGGTATCCTTTTTGTGTGTGCTGTTAGGTGTCCCATCGCACGGCACCACCCAATGAAATCATCGGATGTGTGGACTCCGGTCCCCACACATGGTGCTAGGGTATTTAAGTAGTGTTGGATGTCTGGTAGACCCACGGTTTGAAGAGGTAGGCAGTAGGTGGTGACAGCCCTATTTGTCCTTTGTAATCCTCCACATTCAGCTATGCCACAGGGTCTTGGTGGGAGTCACCCTAGTATTGCTAGGGGTAAGCCCGTGCCCGATGTGTTGAATAGCATTGCATAGGAATTCGTTATTGACATGACCATTAGTATCTACCTTAGGCTATGTATATGTATTAGGAGCAATGTAGGGGCAACTCTCTAAATCTCAATCCAATCTCCCTCTAGGACCCATTTTACCCTTTAGAATAGATTGCCTAGGTGTGTGTCACACTCCCCCTATTATCAACATACCCCTGTCCGGATAATGGATTAGTATCCCATAGCTTGACCATAAGAGTAGTATATACTTTACTCCATTGCCTTCCTTTGGGATAAATACGATACCCTTGGGAATACTCATGGGTGAAATGCTACAACAGTATCTTACGTGCGCTTGCAGATCTCATCTCTTTACGGAGATGATCTGTGGTGTTAAGAAATACCAACAAGCATTTCTGGCGCTGTTGCCGTGGATGATTTGTTAGTATATCTTAGGAGTCGTCAACAAGCATTTCTGGCGCCGTTGCCGGGATGATTTGTTAGTATATCTTAGGAGCCATCAACAATCTACACATGAATAAACAACCGATACCTCCGAG